>JADLZK010000427.1:0-11249 GCA_015847255.1 Hyparrhenia diplandra | reverse complement strand
ATCGCAGCCATCATGTGGTGCGCCGTGTAGAACCCACATGTCTTCGCATCGAGATTGGCCGCATTGCAAACATATGAACAACACAAAGGTTATTCACTGAATGGAAAAACATACAAAGTGCATAACCCCAAGTGAAGCACTACTTACTTTTGTATATTTGGAGTGAACCGTAAACGACTTTGCTAGTGTTGTCCTCGTCCCCTTCCTATTGTGGGGTCAGAAATTCGCTCAAGAACCCTACACATGAGTAAAATGTCACATTCTTTTTTCTATTCTTAGTAAGATAAATAAGAAAAAAATGCATGGGTCAGTAGTCGGTTAGGAAACACTCACTGCATTATTGCAGCTTTCAGTCGAGTAGTATCTGACCTAAAGCTGCTCAACGAATCTATGAAATACACCTTACGCCACTTGCTAGCGATGACAACAACAATCCAGTGTTGGCTTGGGTTATGCGCGAAAATGACAAACTCCTTGTCAATATGTAACTCTTTGTCAATATGTTTCCTTAGGCTCCATTCTAGATATGTGATGCCCTTATTGTCAGCCCCACCGTTCAACGCTTCGTTGGTCAATAGCTCAGGATCAAGAAAGCCAACTGATGACAAAGACCTGGCCCTAGCTTTTGTGTGCAGGCATCTAGGAATAGAGAAGCATGGAAAGCAAATTTAGCAAGCAAATAGATGAAGAGGTGTCCCAAATGAGTCCACAATTGAAGAAATTGTACTCACAGTGTCATGCAGTGAAGGATAGCCACATCCAATCCATCCAGTGTCATGAGGTCAAACAAGTCGTCGAAAACCCACATTGATCCTAGCCTCTTCGTATGTGTCACGCCAAAAGGCCTCTTTCCTGGGCGATGCATTAAACGCCTGGTTTTGCTTGTTTGCATGTGCTTCCATGTACCACTGATGAAGAGCAGCACAAGAAGGCCCTGCCTTGCGAAGCACTTTCCTATGACAATTAACAATACACAGATGACAACATTATAGTAGCAGTCAGGTGTCAGTATCTACAACTCGACACATCCATCTGAGGATAAAATTATGCAGTTTAATTCTATAATAGGCAGTTTATGAGGACTAAACAAACCAAAGAGGCACGGATCACAAAAAAATCTAGTTCAGGAATAGAGGAATATAAACAAACTGTAGTTTGGCAACAGTTCATTTAATAGGAACAGTTTTGTAAGACAAGATAGTTGTATTACTCTACAGAGAAGTCGTGTTACTAGAACACTCCTATTCATCTATAAAGAAAATAAGCAACGGTAGTTGTAGTTTCCTACAAAAAAAGTCAAAAACAAACAGACAACAATATTCTAGCTATAGTAGCGAATGGGTATCAAGTTCAAAGATGTATATTCATCCATAAAGAAAATAAGTAGAAGAATTTTGTTGCGCTTTCCTATGACAAACACGTAGATGACAACATTATAGCATTACAAAAAAGTCAAGTTCAGTATCTAGTATCTACAACTCAAAATGTCCATACAAGGATAATATCATACAGTTTAGTCCTGAAATAGGCAGTTTATGAGGACTACACAAACCACAGAGGCAAAGAACAAAAAAAGTAGTTCAGGAAAAGAGGGATATAAACAAACTATAGTTTATCATTTTTGTAAGACAAGATAGTAGTAGTGCTCTAGGAAGCAGCTCGTGTTCCTTGAGCGCGCATATTCATCTATAAAGAAAATAAGCAGCACTATGTAGTTGTAGTTTTGTACAACAAAAACACATAGATAACATTGCAACAGTCAGGTGTCAGGTTCAGTATGTACAAATCGATATATCCATGTGAGGATATCATTATACAGTTCAATTCTATAATAGGCATCTATGAGAACTAAACAAACCAAAGAGGGACAGATCACACAAAAATGAAGTTTAGGAATAGAGGAATATAAACAAACTGTAGTTTGGCAACAGTTCATTTAATAGGAACAGTTTTGTAAGACAAGATAGTTGTATTACTCTACAGAGCATTCATGTTTCTGGAACACTCCTATTTATTGAAAATAAGCAACGGTAGTTGCGGTTTCCTATGACAAAAGTCAAAAACAAACAGACAACAATATTCTAGCTATAGTAGCAGTCAGGTATCAAGTTCAGCATGTATATTCATCCATAAAGAAAATAAGTAGAAGAATTTTGTTGCAGTTTCCTATGACAAACACACAGATAACGACATTATAGCAGCATTACAGTTAGGTGTCAAGTTCAGTATCTAGTATCTACAACTAAAAATGTCCATGCCAGGATAATATCATACAATTCAGTCTTGTAATAGGCAGTTTATGAGGACTACACAAACAACAGAGGTAAAGAACAAAAAAAGTAGTTCAGGAAAAGAGGGATATAAACAAACTATAGTTTATCATTTTTGTAAGACAAGATAGTAATAGTGCTCTACGGAGCAAGTCGTGTTCCTTGAGCACGCATATTCATCTATAAAGAAAATAAGCGGCACTATTGTTGATGGTAGTTATTGACCATTTTTATATATGTTTTAATCCATCAACTAACGATCAATGCTAGATAAATATTATTATTACTAATGAATTTCACAAGTTTTGGTGCATATACTATTTTGCGGGAAGAACCTAGAAAATCCCTAAAAGAGTCGAAAAGAGAGTAAATTAAGAAACGTAAGAAAAGGATCAAATCCGGGACATTGGAGTAAATTCCATGGGTCAAAATAAGAAGAGAGGACACCTCGCCAAGGATGGGGCCCACCCATTTCCTAGTGGGGCCGGGCGGCATGGGGGGGGGTTGCCGTGCGGCACCCCCGAGCATGCCACGTGTCCCGCCTCGCAATGTTCCTACAACCGACCTATGGAGTTGATCTAGTCCGTCCAATCAAGTCGGTTTGATCCAAGGGCTGAGATTCATCCAAGGGGGCAATAAAAGAAGGGGCAGGGGCTACCCCCCCGAAACCCTAATTCATTAGTCCTCAGATTATTTAGGGTTTAGATACATTGTAATTAGAGAGAAAGTTTAGTACTAGGGTTTCCAAAGATTAGAAGATTAGAGAGCTCTAGTTCTTCAGAGATCAGAGTAGTAGATTGTCTAATTGTTCAAAGGAGATTGTGAGCTCGGCTTAGGATTTCAGATCTATTATATTGGAGATATTCGGTAATAAATTTATCTTGAGTTCTCATTACAATTAAGCTTTATTTTCTTATATTATTGATTGTTATGTTCTTAGTATATTCTAGTTTGATATTTGATATAGTTCTAGTTATTGATTATTATATGCTTGAGATCGTGTACAACTTAGCCTTTATCTCGAGGGGGTTAAGTCATAAGTTATATGTAGGCATGGTGCTTAGATATAAGTTATCTACGGATGACCGTTGTATGCTGGAGTTTCGGGTAGTTCGTGAGGGTGACAACCTTATTGAGTCTTTTATAGTCCTCCTCCCGTATATGGTTAACGTTAGGATGTGGTCGCGACGGAGGCTAGTTTATCTCATTATAAATCCTCCTTAGTTGATATCCCACTTGCTATATAATATGATTTGCTTGTGCTATACATGAGAATATTTTACATGCTATGCTTTGACTTGATGATTGGTAGTTACTTGAAGTCTTATCTCGAATAACCATGATAGTCTATACTAAAATTTAGTGAGTCTCTATATCTCTCCATCTCAATGGAATACCCTAGGCATCGATTTATCTTTTATTGTTATCTTTATTATCTTTTATTATTATCTTGATTTATTTATTATTTATCCATTCCATTCACCCCCCCGCAATAGTATTGGAATGATTGATTTTATGTACATAAAATATAGAATTGCCATGAGTCATATGAATATTGCCTCACAGTCCTTCCTTTGGGAAAATATAAATTACGATACCTGGTTCATCCTAGGTGAAGTGCTATAGTGGTATAGAGTTTATTTCCAGTTTATATCTTGCGCTTGCGGATATAATAATATTTTATAAGTGACAATGTAAGTGTAGATTTATTTTATACCTAGTGTTTCTAGGCGTCGTTGAGGAGTTAGGTTCTACCTACCCTTAATTTGACGACGTTTAGAAATGCCAACAAGCATTTATGGCGCCATTGCCAGGGAAGGAAGAGTAAATATGGCTCTAGATTAAAAATTTGGTACATAAAATCATAACCTTTACTTTAGCAGGATCACCCTTGTTTTGTTTTCTTTTTCTTTTTATTTTATTTCAGGCGAGATCATAATTGGTTGTGGATCATTGGTTTCTCATCAATTTATTATCAAGCGATCGAAGAAGAGGATTTGAAGTCAGTTGATGCTATGGCAACCAAGACTCTACACGAATTATCAGCTCCTAGCATTGAGAATATTCGTGTTGGACTAGAATTGAATATCAAGGAAAACTTTGAGTTAAAGCCAAGCCTTATCAACTTGATTCAAAACATCACTTTCAGTGGGAAGCAACATGAAGATGCCACTACTCATTTGTAGAACTTTCTGGAGATTTGTAGCACCATTGCCATCAAGAACGTCCCACATGAAATAATACTCCTTCGTTTGTTCCCATTCTCATTGGAAGGAAGAGCGAATCATTGGTTCTACATGGAGAAGAAGCGATTCACTATTTGGGCATTATGTGCCGAAGCATTCTTAGAGAAGTATTTTCTAGCTAGCAAGACCAATATGATGAGAGGCAGAATCACAACATTTCAACAGTTAAAGGTAGAAACTATTCTAGATGCATGGGAGGGTTTTCAAGATTATATTCAAGATTGCCCACATCATGGAATGGAAGAATGACTACTCATACAAACCTTCTTATTCCATGGCTTAATCAGAAGATCACAAGAACAACTCGATGCTACTGCTGGAGGGTCATTCATGTCCCTCACTCTTGGAGAAGCCCAAGAAACAATGGAGAAAATAGCAAAAAATCATGGATGGACATCATGCAACATTCAACCATGCCATGAAAGTGAAGAAGTTTCAAAAGAAGTACGTGTTGTGTCTACCAAGATGAATGTGTTAATGGATTGGCTTGAGGAAAGAGCAAGATACAAAGAAGCTAGACAAGCCATTCAAGGTGCATATTCTGCACAAAACCAGAAGAGGAAGCGTTTGGAGTCTCAGACTCCAAGGATCTTAGTATTGTTAGTTCACAACAGAAGGATCAAGGAGAAATTCAGCCAAAACCAATCATTCAGGGCAAGTACTAAGGAGAGTACAAGGCTAAACAACCTCCTCTACGAGAGCTAATTCTTTAGCAATCAAGAGTTAATGAGATGGTTCTGCCCATGATAATATATTAGAAAGTGTTAATGCAAAGATGGATCAGTTCTCATCTTCTTTTCAAGAACAAGATGCCTTTAACAGAAAGATAAAGTCTCAGGTGTTGCATCTATTTGCAAGGTTGCCTGTTGCTCCTAGTTACCAGCAAGTTCATAACATCACTACAAGAAGAGGTAAATCCACATGTGACCCACCTTATCCTAAGGGAGCACGAAAGCCTTCAGAATCAGTGATAGCACAGACAGGATCGGAAGCTAAAGAAGAGAGAGTTGAATCAGAGGCAGAAGCTACACCACAAGATCATGAGATGCAACATGATTATCATGATACACAACACTTACCATTTCCAAGATGGAAAGAGCGAAGACCCAAGAATGATGAGCAATTCAAAAAGTTCATAGAAGTGATTGAGAAGTTATACATCAATGTGCCATTGATGGATGCCATGCAAGTGCCTACTTGTACAAAATATCTTAAAGACATCCTCAATAACAAAAGGCCACTTCCTACCACTGAAATTATTCAGCTGACAGAGGTGTGTAGTGCGGCAATATTGAATACAAAGGCCTATCAAGAAGAAGGATCCTGACATCCTACTATTGAATGCTCAATCGGAAGTCACACTTTTGAGAGTGCATTATGTGATCTTGAGCTAGTGTCGGTGTCATGCCAAAGACAATCTTTGACAAGCTCGACTTCACGACACTCAATCAATCTGTTATCCCATTGGAATAGCAGAGAATGTTCCAGTACAAATCCAAAGTTTTGTTGTCCCAGTTGACTTTGTGGTGCTTGATATGAAAGAAGATATAAGAACACCAATCATACTCGGAAGACCTCTACTAAGTACACTCAATGCTCACATTGACATTGGAGTTGGAGAAATAAAATTCACTATTAATGGACAAGAAGAAAAGTTCGCTTTCAAGCCACGACCGGAGCAAGCCTCTCTTGTAGAAGCCAATGAAGACAAAGACTCAATAATATCTCCAGCGCAGGAAGGTGGACTTGATCAACCAATTATATCCACTGAGGACGCAATTACTCCAGCTTCGCAATAAAAAGGTAATTCGGTAAGAATCTACGCTTTTAATTTTATGCACTACTATTATTTATTTCTTGCCACACCAGTGGTAAAGCTATCAACTCCTCTTGTATTCACATTGACATATATATCTTGTGTAGCTTGTGTAGAGACATATTGTTTAGTTGATTAGCTTGTAGATATCTAGTTGCTTAGTGTGGTCACCTAGGAGTAAATTAGTGACATAGCCTTGATTGTGATCTAGAGATCGTAGCAATATTAGAATTGAAGTATAGGTGGCTTGCAACCCTTGTATAGCTCCACAAAATTCGCTTCACCATCTTGTTGACTAACAAAATTCTTTGAGTATTCTTGTAGAAAATTTCATAGGATATTCACCTCCTCTAGCCATTTAGGACCTTTTAATCGCGCCTGACACTAACAAAACCATGTGGCTCAACACACCCCCGCAGTCTATGAGGTAGTGGCCATGGGTACAAGTACAACACATAGACTGGAGTGAAACACCTTGAACGGCAAAGTCAGCAAGCCCTTGGTCATCACATTGACATACTGTTCACTAGTGGGTACGTGAAGAAAACAAAGATTGCCTACTTGAATGCATCCCCGAATGAAGTGGATGTTTGGCTCAATGTGCTTGGTCGTCACTCAATGTGCTTGGTCCTCTTGTGATGCATCGGGTTTGCATACATGTAGACAACTAATACTTTGTCACAGTAAGCGACAATTGCCTTAGAGATGTCATAGCCGAGTTCGTCGAGGAGTCATAGCAGCCAAATACGCTCAGCAGTTTTGTTGGTGACAACGCGATATTTGGCTTTAGCACTCCTCTAGGAGACCTCGATTTCCGTTTAGATGACCAAGAGATTAGGTCATTCCACAAAAACACGTAGAAGCCAGACATCAAGTGTCGCATGTCTAGGCAACCGACCTAGTTGGCGTCGGAGTAGGTAGTGACTGGGTGATCGACTGAGGTTTGCATTTTTGACATATATAACTCATGAATCTTGTTGTGATCATTGAAGATGATTTGTTGACAATTTCATAAGATGTCTAGTATATCCTCTTGCAAGTCCATTGGACTTATAAATCTCTAGTTATGCTTTATTTGCTTGACTATCCATTGTAGGTCAATGTTGCTGAATTGACTTGATAAGCTTGATTGCTTTCTTAAGAATATGATGATTGTGTTATAATGATTTGAATAGAGCTCTTGAATGATTTGGATTGATAAGCTTGCCAATCCTTGCATTCATATACTTGCATTATGCATCTCATCTAGGTACGTTCACCATGTGATGATAGTGTTGATGGAGCCGAACTTAGAGAGGGAATGGTGAAGGAGGAGATGTCACCAAGACGATGCAAGTTGACTGAACTAACTAAATTGGAATTTCTAGGCAGGCCCCGCAACATTCTCAACTTCCCATAATTTTATAAATGCAATTATGAAGTATTATTTATTTATGGGTGTTGCATTAAGTGATAGGAGTTGTTTGGAAACCTTTGCTGCATATTACCTATTACCTACCTTGTCTACCTAAAATTACCTATTTCAAGTGTAGGTTCGATTAGCTGCTTAGTTAAGCTAAAACTATGCACTAGAAGTCAGGTGAAGTTGACACCTGCGACAGATAGGTGCAAAGGGAATTCAAATGGACTATGGTGTATTATGGATGTACCCACTATTTTTGTAAACAAAACTAGGGAGATCGGTCGTGAAAGTGGAGGCTACAAGGCAAGGAGGACCTGGGAGTCGGTAGTCCTGTCTATGTCGATTAAGGACTCGATCTTGGAGCCTTTCCTAATCATGTTGAATGTATCCTATCATTTTGTTGGCCGACCTGAGGTTTCGACCGTGAAGCCGAGTAACTATATTCAAGCTGGAAACTCAGGGAGTATAAAGTGCAGCTCGAAAGGGAGTCATCGGGTTATAGTCGATGGACAAGGTGTTTAAAAGTCCTTTGCTCTTCTAGCGAGGTGATATCCCTGAGAGTGCAACACTTGTCAGGCCTCCGATACTTGAATGAGTAGAAAGGTTATCTACGACTATCCTTAGCGGGACTTGTCGGGTGGGTGTTAGGAATATTTTCCCCGGCTGGGTAGTAATCGATTTGAATCACCATCTCTCCTTAATAGTGAGAACTTGACAGATTATCTCCAGTGTAGCACACTAATACATAACTAATGATGATGATGAGGAGGAGGAGGATGAGGATCACCCTAATGGTGATGGATGGACTTGATCAACAGCTTAGTCTTGATTGTCTCTCTTTATAATTGTTTTGGATAGATGCTAATGTAGTCTCTCCACTAAGGTAATTAAAGTGATGCAAGTCATAGTTACTAATAATTCAATTATTAAGTTTTTTATGCAAAAGAAAGCTAGCTCCACTTATAAAGCCTTACATGATCCTTGGTGTTCTTTATTTTATTTTATTTTATTTTATGTTGGGTAAGTCTAGCTGAGTACAACCTCGATCGTACTCAGGTGTTATTTATCTGTGTTGCAGATGGCCACTATTATCAGGGTTACTGTGTGTACTGCCTCCTCTCGGCGGAACACGAGGACTAGGCCATTTGGGCGTGGCTTCAGTGTATCTTTCCTCATGCTTTTGTGGGATATGATCACGATTTTGGCAACATAACATATTTGGTTTCACATTGTTTCAAAAGAACTTGTTTTCGCTACTTTCAAACTTTGGTTTGTAATAATAAATGAAACTCCGATATATGCTAAGTAATTACTTGTGTTGTAATCTATGACTGAATCAATACAGTCATGTATATTGCGACGTTGGTTTGAAATCCTTCAAGATTTCGAATGGTCGTTCGGTTTACAAGTCGTTATTGACGGTAGTTATTGACCAATTTTATATATATAAAAAGCTCTTAAACATGGATGAATGTTACTAAAATGTTATTATTACTAATGAATTCCACGAGTTTTGGTGTATACTTAGTTTTGCAGAGAACTCCGAAAAACAACGAAAATAAAGCCGAAAAGAGTGAAAATGGAGAAACGGAAGAAAATGACCAAATTAGGGCGATTGGATAAATTCCCAAGGTCAAAATGAGAAGAGAGGACACCTCACCAAGGCGGGGCCCACCGGTTTCCAGGTGGGGCCGGGCGGCACAGGGGGCGTGCCGCGCGGCACCCGCTGAGCACGCCACGTGTCGAGCTTCTGGAACCTTCCTACAACCGACCTATGGAGTTGATCTAGTCCGTCCAATCAAGTCGGTTTGATCCAAGGGCTGAGATTCATCCTATAGGGCTATAAAAGGAAGGGCAGAGCTACCCCCTAAAAACCTAATTCATTAGTGATAGATAGAATTCCTTCTTCAGAGTTCTTTCTGAGAAGTCTAGGGTTAGAGAAAGTCAAGATCCTATGATTAGAGCATAGCCATCTCAGATTAGCTACAAGGATCTTGATTAGCAATCAAGTTTATTAGAAATAGAGAGATTAGTGAGGAGTGCTTCAGAGGAGTTCCGGCCTGTCGGGATCTTCTCTCTTGTATTCTGAGGGATCATTCTCTTCGCAAGAGGAGGAGTGTATTCAGAGATTATCTGGTTTTCGACTTCATAATTAAAGTAAGTTTTGGTTTATTCTATTCTTCAAGTTTGCAACTCTTTTAGAGTACTTTAATCTTGGTTGCTCTTGATTAGAGGGATAGTTTCTAGTGTAAGCGTGGTGTTTAGACTAGAGTTATCTGTGAATGCCACTTGCTTGGTAGGGAATCAGTGGTAGTATCATAAAGGTGACTTTATAGCTTTATTGAATCCTCTGTAGCCCACTTCCCACCAAGAAGAAACAATAGGCTTTGTCTGTTCTTAGTAGAGTAATTTTGCCTTGCTTTATTTAGAATTAGCGTCCATGATAGAATAAATAGACTGGGGTTTATAGAGATTAGAACAAGAAGTTAGTGTTATCTCCTAATTCTAGCTAGTTTCTTAAGTACTTTGATTGTGAAGTGGACTGGGTAAAGGCAAGTTATATTCACCTACTGTTCCTTTGGGTTCGATATTTTAAAACCGGGAGTTCATCTTTTGGTGAAGTGCTACAACGGTATTTCTATCTGTGCGCTTGCGGATAATTTTACAACGACATTGTGTGCATATAATTTATACCAACAGTCGTCAAGTTTTGAAAGTTGGTTATTTTTTTATCGATTTTTTATATTGCACATTTATAATTCAGTCGTTCCATCATAGACATCACATTAAATGCTCGCTCCAAGATCGCGGAAAGCATTTTCAAAGTCATGCGGGCCGATTGAGCATTTGATCGTCGGGCGGCCAGGATCCTCCTTCTTGGAAATGAACGGTGGGTCCACAAAGTTGTCGCTCATTTTATGTAATAGAGGTTTATCAAGCCTCATTAAGATCATTTTAACACACTCGAGTGGGACCTTGAGTGGCCCTGGATCTTTCCCGAATCATTAACCACAACTAAGTTTCTATCATCTTATTAAAAGCTCAACTAATTCTTTACACAGGAAAATAAACTCTCTATCTTTTACTTAATACTTTCCAATCTTTTTGGTGAGATTTTCATTAATTTAGCTTGGCCTAAAACCAAATATTTTAAGGAAGGATAATTTCAATTGTAATTGAAGTGATAGTTTGAATTACCTTGGAATGGCAGACATGTTGGTTTCTCCAGCCATTAGTATTACATCATTAATGTTAGCGGTACATGTTGTTGATATATGCAACATCTTCATGGGTCTCGATTCTCGAGGATGAGTAAAAGCGTAAGTGTGGAGGAGTTTGTTAACAGTAGTTAATCATCATCATGAACCATCGATATAACTTGAAAGGATTGCATAAAAGTGATCACCAACATTGAATTAGGGTTTATATTGACAATTTATACGAGTTTTGGTGAATCTTGTTAGAAATCAGCTCTTATTTCGTGGATTCACGTAATAGTAATAGCACTCAAGAAC
>JADLZK010000426.1:0-174552 GCA_015847255.1 Hyparrhenia diplandra | reverse complement strand
AATTGCAATTGAAATTTCGATTGTTGCTATCCATTGCAATTAGATCTCACAAATATCAGCGTTTTCCCTTTCACCTTTCGTCTGCCGCTGTCGTCGTCCTCGAGTTTCCAAGCTACGAGTCGTAGTGGTCCTGAACTTTCCGTGCCCTAGAAATTCAGAGCATGCGCATCGTGTCGTCTTATTCAAAAACTGGTGCCACTATTTCGCGTTAGCTGGAGCTGGAATCAATGACCAAAGCTACGTACTATCATCTCCAGCAGCCAGCTCGAGACGGCACCTCACTTCACCTGAATTCAGCCCCTGCCAGTGACGTTGTTCAGCAGGTGGCCTTTGACTTTAATGGCGTTGGACTTTTCGCTTTTTCTTGCTCATCGTCGGCAACCATCATGGTTTGGTTGGCGACGCCACGTATAGCACGGCCACAAGTCAAAAGAAAGACTAGCTATAGTGGCGACCCATCTGCCGTCCGTCTACCACTACAGATCCTGACGCCAAGTTCGGCGAAACAGAGCCCTGCCTGCTCTGATTCCGTCCATGAGAAATGGCTTGTTAAGATTTGTTTCCGTGATCTTGTTTGCCGCAAAGGACTGTATGCGGATACGGGTTCAAGAGTGACGGGTTGGTCTGGTCAGTAACACACCATCAAGAGGCGAACGCATGCATGCCTGCAACTCGTCGCAAAAGTCCAGGTATAATACTCCACCTAAACCACTACGGTACTACCGCAAACAATCTCTCGTATTCTCATCCATGATATCCATCACGCATGCATGGTAACCGTGATATACCCTTATGGGTGACGCAAACACATACTAATAGCTGTTAAGACGCATCACTGATAGCGTTTTTTGGCATAGCGTGAGGACGCAAGGCTAACTACAAAGAATGAGGAAAATACACACAAGATCCTAGCAGGTAGTCTTGGGTGTTGAACAAAAAGTGTTGAATCACTAACAAAAGAAACTTTTCCTGTATATATATATGGATGGTATACGGATCTCTATCTCTTGGAGAGGTGAGAACCAGGAGGAATCATCTCAAAAGGAAGCCAAAAATGGTGTGTGTATGGAGAAAAAAAACAAAAGAACAAGCTGGTTTAGCACCCAAGATGGTTCGTGAAAAAAAAAAAAAAAAAACCAAGCTGGTTTACCTTTCCAAACCAGGCGTAAACCGCACCAGCGTACTTGTTGTGTTCAGTGGCCCGTCTCCTCCCCGCGCTGGGCCCCTGCGCGGAGCATCTCCATGAGCCTGGACACCAGCGACTCGTACGCCGGAACCCGCGGCCGGGCTCGGCGGCACGGGCCTCGCGGCGTCCGGCACCGCGCCGCCAGACTCCCCACGACGGCGGCCAGAAGGACGACGGCGACGAGCGCTGCACGGTAATATGGCTGATGACTGATGATTTCCTGCCACCGGCTCGATCTGCCTCAGCTCGCTAAGCTGCACTTGTCTCAGCAGGCTCCTCTGACGACGAACAAAGTGTTGCGATGTGTGCTGTGCAGTGCTGCTCTGACACACCGGAAGGCACCAGGGCGCTTATATAGAGCCGAGCTTGCCACTTGGGTGTGGGCTGGCTGGCAAGCCTGGCATGGTACGTGCGTGGTATGTGCCGGGTCGCCGGCAGGGCCGTGCTTTCGTTCCCTCCCGCGCCAGGTCCTGCGTGCTTTGCAGCCAACTAGGTTGAAAAATTTCGTGCTGGAATGCTGACCCGTTTTAACTGCTGGGAATTGGGATCCTGCTGCTGCTGCTGCTGCCTTCCGGGAATCAAGAACCGGGTCAAGAATTCAACTCGCCATGACCCACGATGGGCGCGATTTTTGTTTTACCCCCATCCGCCCCTGGGTCCAGGTACGTCCGTCCCGCTGCGTTGACGGTCAGGGAGAAACGGTCAAGGATTTGCCACGCTCGGTGGTGATTGACGAAGGCCGCCCGAATTTTTCGGTGATCCTCCACGGGCAGCATGGGGTTTCAGGGTGCACCGGCCGGGCCGGGCCTCGGCAGGCCACGCCAGCCGTAGCCGGCCGGCCAGCAGGTTGTTGTTGTTGTGTTGCACCGCCGCGCCGCCTGATGGGAACCCGAGCCAGCGCAGCGGAAACAGTTGGAGGGCTTCGGGATCCCAAAGTCCAACACGCACGCACGCACGCACGCACGTCCAGGGCGCCAGGTTTCCGACGCGTCCAAGGCAGAGAGAGAGGCAGGCAGGCCAGCACGGGCGGGCAGCGCTGGAAAGTCAAGGCGGTTGAATTACAGGCAGCCCGGCGTCGGATGAGTTGACACGCCAGCGTTGAGCTTACCGACCCTGCTCATCTTTTTGTTAATGATTCCTCTACTTAGTCTACTGTCGTAATGGAGCAAAACTATCTTTTCTCTTAATAAAAAAGAAACGTACAAGTCTTTACGTGATCGAGAAAAAAATACTTAAGGGGGTGTTTGATTCTTGGGATAAAGACTGACACCTATAGTTAGTCCCCAAACTTCCACCAAGCCTTTCTTGAAAGATAAAGGGATTGCGACTAAATTAGTGGCTTTTAATCCTCATATTTGGTAAGTTATAGGGATTAAATCGAGGCCAAAATTTAGTCTCTATTCCCGCAAGATGAGGTCCCTATATTGAGGGAAATAAACATATCCTTAGTCTACTGCGTACAAGTGCTTGGTATGCACGAAACAGCAGATTACGCAAGCGAAACATGCATCGTGTGTGAAGCCAGCACTTATTGCTGTGTGAAGCCTTTAGTTTGACGATAGAGTTTCAGCAGTTTTTTAGAACCAGAGGGCAAGCTTGTGTACGAGCAAGGACGCAAGAGTAAAACATGCACCACGGATGCGCCGCCGCCGTTCAAAGTCCATACGATGCCGCATTCAAAATTTCAAAGTCCATCGATGATGGCATTTACGATTTCCAGACGCTGATCAAGACAAAAACGACCGCACATATAGCATAAAGCTTCATACTACCTGTTCCTGACCAACACCAACTACAGGTCATGAGACCTGAATCATCAGCGATGTCATGAAGCCATCGGTTAATAACTAAACAATGAACCAGTCAGCACTGACTTGGGACGGCTGGACCCGTCGACAGGTACGGCAACGAAAAGGAATATTTCATCGACTTGACTCAAGTCAGTCACAAACACACATGTTATGAAAATTCAAAGTTTGACTATATATATAGTAAAAAAACTCATATATATAATGCAAAAAAAAAACTCCTAGGGCGAGTAGTGATTTACAACAGTTTATGGCTAGCTGTACAAATGTTACTGCAAGGGAAGTGCCGAGAAATTACCGATTCCATACTCATTAACAAACAGTCAAGGTGCGCCGGTGTTTCAAAGGCACAATGGCAAATCTGCGGCTGTACTATCTTCCAGGGAAACAGAGATTCCGTCAGGCCTGCGGAATCGACAAGGAGGATGGAATCTAATATTCTTTTGGCCTTCCTCCGCAGCCTGTTTAGCTCTCAATCTCCCCTAGGTCGGGGGGGCGCCCAGCACTTGAGTTGCTGACTGCTGCTCTGCTGAGGAAGCTTTTTCTGTACGTGACATGCAGTTATATTCATTTTTATTGAATAAATGGTCAATCAATTCATTTGTAAGAAGGAAAAAAGAGGGACGAGAAAGCAAAAGACAAAAGGCAGTGCATATGCTTTTTATCATTCTTCAACTGGCTTGCTCTAATAAAGAAATAAAAATATAATGGGTGTATTGTCAGCAGGCTCACATAGACTTTGTTTACAGAAATTGGTATTTTTGGTTATGACCAGGTATGGTACGAAGAATTCAAAAAGAAGGAAACAAATTCTAAAGGTGAAGTGGACCTCCTGCTTGGGATTGGCATACTTTAAGCTTAGACCAGGTATAGTCACGAAGAACTCAAAGGAGGAACAAATTGAGTCCACCTCATAGGATTGACCAAAACTAACTCTCAATCAGTGGAGATTAGAATGAATAGAGCAAAATATTTTTGATGGACCAAAATTTGATGCATGTCTACTGGATTGTAATCCATACTCTAGATTTATGAAAATGTCATTTTTTTGTGAAACAAAAATATGTCCAGCAAATGTGCACCAAAAAATAACATCATGTCGTTCCATCTTGTGAAAAGCAGATAACTCATTAGCTTCAATTGCATTGTTAATTGCTACTGAAACAAACCAACAGATGAAAGATCATCGGCTAAATCAACAGCAGATAACTCTTAGCTTCAATTGTTAGAATTCTAATTTTGAGAATCAGTAACAATACATACCAAAGAGCTTCCAGACAATTCCTTTTTCAGTTGTGAAAAGATCATCATCAACAGATGAAGTCTCGAGCAGTGCAAACTGTTAAACAATATAAATACAGATAGTTATGCGCCATTAGAACAAGGCAAGTATTTATGATTGGTTTTGCAAATGTTCATTTTTACCTTTCCTTCCTAGATCATCAGTTGCTAACTGGCGAGTGCCTCTGCTTGGGGATTCCATCGCCATAACTGCATCAAATGTGTAATTATTGCATCATTTGACTGAGAACAACATTCTGACACTCTACCAATGAATAAAACATGTTTGCTGATAAACACATAAAAGCAAGCAAAGGTACCATCAGACATCATTCTTGAGTCTTGACTAAAAAAGAAGAAATATGTTATTTGCATGTCAACAAACACGTTGCCGGATTAAAATGAAGTTTTTGAGGATGTTGCTATGCTTTTGCCAAGATCATACTCAAATTAACCATATGCATGGTGAGATCAATGTATGACTTGAGGATGTAGTCATGCCTTGTCAAGATCATACTCATAACAGCCCTAGGGCATGAGTGAAATCCTAGGATCAACCAATATCATGATATTAAAATGGAAAATCCTGTTGAAAAGGCTTGGGCAAGAGACCAAAACAAGAAGAGTTTGTAGAAATTACACATCTATGCAAAGAGCCATCTTAGGACATCTTGGTAATGTCACTGCCAAATTTCGGAAGCTTCTCTAACAAAAATGCCACTTGTACCTTGTTTTCGTTTTTTTACTCGGTGAAGTTATTGCAGCTATGGCTATATACCCCCCTTGGGCTGTTAAAGTAATTGACAAAATCAGAAGAGGTTTCTTGTTCAGAGGTAGAAAAGGGTGTAAAAGGTGGCCATTGCTTTTTGTGGCTGGGCCCAAAGTTTGTCTCCATAAAGAGCTTGAGGTCTTGGCATTTCAATATCCAAAATCTCTGTTAGGCATTTTAAATATGAGATGGCTGGGCTGCAAAAAGAGATCCTGGTCACCATGGGGAGTGTTTCAGCTTCACATTCATAAAAATGTTCAGGCTGTCTTCTCAATTTGGGCAGTAGTATCTGAAGTTGGAAATGGTGCTCGGTCGCACCCTCTTCTGGTGGATCCATTGTCAGAGGGTGGTACCCAAAAAGACGTATCAAGAAGAAGGATGGTTCTTGAGGCCCCAGGAATCATTCTTGGGTATCAGAGTTGCAGGGCCGCACCCAACTGTTGAGTCATTAATCAATTTCTGGGATGTCATTTCAACAGTAGTCTTGCACTCTAGCAGCTGGATGTCGAAGATTCTTTCATCTGGCAACTCTCTAGTGATGACTATTTGGCAAAATCTGCTTATGAAGCATTTTTTCAGGGGGACAATTGCCTTCCATCCTTGGAGAGGATTTGGAAATCTTGGCACCTGGGCGTAACCCTTCATGTGGTTGGTTTCACAAAGAAACAGATGTTGGACTTGCAAAGGCGGTCTTTCAGCATCAGACTGCTCCCCCTCTGCGTGATCAGGACGAGGAAAACATCCAACCACTGTGTGCTCATGCGCTTTTGTTTAGAAATTTTGGTTTCTCCCCTGCAAAAGGGTTGGTTATCTCTGTCTCAAATGGAAGATGTTTGTTTCGATGACTGGTGGGATAGAATTTCAGTGGGGGTGGTTGGTCTTATTCAAAAATATGAGACTTACTACGTTGTTATTCTAGGTGATTGGACTCTCTGCAAGCATCAACGATAGGTGTGCTGTGAGGCCTGAGCTGTGTTGCTAGCTATGGAGGATTACATCTTTGAGGTTTGGCCGAGCACAAGGTGTTACTTTTTCTCTGATTGACCGGCCTGTGTTTTTTTGTGGTCCGTCTATTGCTGTAAGGAGCACATTTGTTGTTGTTTTTATATCTAGGTTTTGGTGTTTTTTTTGTAAGGGATTTCCTGTTTTTTGTTCTCTTCTTAACTGATCACGCAGCTATACGTGTGTCTTGAGAAAAAAAGTTATTGAAGCTAACAACTTGATGACAATTGAGGAATAACTTATTTTAGGGGCTTAGAGGTTGACTATTGGTATTATGGCAGCAACCCTCCTGCATTGAATTTCTGGCTGCTGAAGTATGGAAAAATTGTAACCGTGATATTGTGTATGCTCTTAGCAGACCTCAGTGTTATAAACTTATAAAAGTAACTCCCTTGATGGTAGGGTTTCAAGCTATGTTCACATAGAGTATTAGAGCCGTCTCTGCCCTAACAAACAAAATGACAGAAGACCAGCCATGCAGAAAAAGTAATATCACCATATATATAAATATAAGGGACAATAATAGTAAGAAGAAAAATATTAAATCAGGGGTACCTTTTTCCTCCATTTTTTCAAAACTAAAGGCGCTACTTGTATTCACGTTGCCCAACATTTCACTCACTTTTGTGGCAGTCCTGAAGTAAAACAAAATCCATATTTTGTCAGTGTATCCACAACACAAGAAAACGTATGGGAAAAAAATAATCAAGAAATAATAAATGCATACTGGGCTGATTGAGCCGCGAGCTTTGGGGTATCCTTTTTCTGCTTGGCCTCTGCTATCTTGCTCTCAAGAATCTACAGAATGATACACTTCAGTGGTTAATAATTCAACAATACTCAATGAGCACTTTTCACCCGTGCACTACATGAACACATAGAAAAGGGTCAATACCGTTCTAGCAGTTCAAAAATAGTAACTCACCTTGGTATTCCTAAATCAGATTTTCAACTACACCCCTTCTGTTGATCAAGCTGGGACCTTAAGGACTCGCATTGTCCTAAACAAAAAAAAAAAAACACACAAACAGTAAGTCTATATTAGGAATTTTATATGTTGATTCAACATGTCACAAGATATGTAACATCCTATTCAAATCAGCGCAATAAGGAAACCTAAAACAAGCACATTGTACTACACATCATCAATGGCACATACAGCATATGATTTACGCCGCTTAAGGGCTTCATGCAGCAAGATCCTCATCACCCTTTTGAAGAGCAAGTTGAGCCCTCCGATACCTACACTTTGACCAAAAAAAAAAAAAAAAAAAAACACTATTCACTTACTGCAAAGCAAACATATGTCAAAGTTCAGTTCGTTGTCGTAAAACATAACCATACCAATCAGCAGAAGCTTGTTCAGCAGCTTTGTATTTATTCTCAAGCCGCTTTTGAGATGCCAAGACCTACCATAACAAGTATCCATAAAATAGAATCAAATTTCCGTATCACAAGCATAACAAGAGATGAAACACAAGAGTAGAAGCATCTGATATAGTAAGAGGTAGCAAAACGAACTAGCATGTACCATCAGCGTTATTATTTATGCAATGACACTTTAAAGACAATAGAAGAAAATGCGATGTTGTCAAAAAAAAAAAGAGAACAAAATGTGTTGAAACTTGGAAAAGACAACATTATGGCATTATTGGAAAGAAAGAAATGCTCTGTCAATTATACTGAAGGCAGTCACAACAAACCTGTGCAGTGGCCTGCCTCATCTTTGTCAAGTCATCGTTCATCTCCAGAACTGCCTGCTCTAGAATCTTCTCAGGGTCTTCAAAAACGAAGTTAGAACTGCATTTGCATAGGACTAGAGAAAACCGACAGGCACAAAACTTTAGATTACATATGGAAATTTGGTTACTGCAAATAACATAATGAAGGTAACAAATACCACTCACCCTGACAACCCTTGTTAGTCTATCAAAGAGGTTACTTCATGCTATTGCACTTAAATCTGTTGACATTTGATTGTCGTACTTGCACAACTTTAAGTGACACTGTAGAGTGCAAGGAAGGGTAAATTAGCAGTCAACAACACAGAATTATAAAACATACCCATATCATTACATTCTGCACCCTGTAAAGCTCTCAATCAAAACATAATAGTTTTGTTCTATAGTATGATCTTGTGCATTACATACATGAGCAAACCAAACATAAAAATTATGTAGAAGCATAGTCATCATGTATGGAACTCAATTTAGTGCGACAGCATAAAATCAAAGCACAAGCAGTGGTTTCATCAAACAGGCATCGCACACAATGAAAATGTTCCAGGGAAAAATAATAGGATCCTGTGCTGGGTGTTGACAACCATGAAATGCAGTGAGAATCAACATTCACCAATATCTTCAGCTAAGCAAAAGATGCTTCCACTTTTCGAGTAAATCTCAAAACACAGGTCCACTTATTACAAGTCGCAAGAACCAATTTAGTTTTTCCTATAAAGCCAACAAGCTACCAATTTATATATACATAAACTAGGCTACCCGTGAGGTTACAAATTCAACCAAGTTTAGGCT
The DNA here is from genome assembly GCA_015847255.1 of Hyparrhenia diplandra. Lineage (NCBI taxonomy): Eukaryota > Viridiplantae > Streptophyta > Magnoliopsida > Poales > Poaceae > Hyparrhenia > Hyparrhenia diplandra. Next base: position 165,975 of record JADLZK010000426.1, on the reverse strand, counting down.
CATATTTGCTCATGATGGTAAACAGGTGAGCATTACAGAACTAATATTGCACATAATAGTCCATCATAACAACTTATTACTGAAATCATGTATGACAACGAAGGCACTGTCGGCACTGTTCACACTGGTTCAACAATTGCTGCCGCAGCAGCACTGAGCATTCCAGACAACAAAGATTAGCAGGCAGTAAGGGGGTTAGGCGCCCTAACAGATTCTCCACACAAAAGCCTCAAGTACCAATCGCCCCACAAGAATACAGAAAGGGTGTATACAAGTCGGATTACAAAATCGAAGCACGCACCGTTGCCCTTAAGGAAGGAGGTCCTCAGAGGGGGTCCGGCGAAAGCTTGCGGAGGAGGGGCGGAGGCGCCAGCCTCAGGCCTCGTCGGCGGAGTCCTAATCTCCATGGATTCGGGCGGGGGTCAGAGCGAAACGAGAATGATTTTTTTTCCCTATAATTTTTTTTTTTTTTCTGCTTGGTGTTTCGCCGCTCTATCTCTGGAGGGTGGGTTCGTGTGAGAAGAGGAGAAGCGATGGGAATGGAAAGCGATCTCGGGTCGGGTCGGATTGACGGATGATTCCAGCGTTGCGCTGGGCCGTGGCGACGGAACAGCGGAAATGTGCAGGCCCAAGAAAAGGGATCTAATACGGCCCAACATTGATTTTTTTGTTAGGGAAACTGAAAAACGATGCGGATCCAATGCGGCCCAACTGGATCCGTCATTCCTACACCTGCTCGGGAGTTTTTCATTTTTTCTGCTACGTTTTTTTTTTATATATTTTATAAATTTTAAAGTTTGAGCACACGGATTTATCCTTTTTCAAGAACTGGTTACCCCATAATCATGGTTACAATATTTCTCTCATGACAACGCTGATCAACCGAACAGCCCGGATCATAGTTCAAATGTTCAATTTCCCTCCTAGTATAGAAGAACACGACTGGTCGAGGGTTAGAGCAGGACAGGCACACAGTGGAATGTGTCACCTTGTGAGTATTTTTTGGGAGTATGAAAGTCCTCAGCGGATCAATCACCAGAAATTTCCATTATTTAGAAGAGAACTAGAAGCCACCATATTTTAGTACCATGCACGCACCAACCGATTCCTAATCTTCACATAAACAATGTCTGTTCTACTTCTAGCTAAGGCAGAACACACGCCATCTGCTGCTTATTTAAACGTGCCATTATCTCGTCACAGTCGGCACCCCCATCCAGACACTCGCTGTGCACGGCACCGCGTACGGCGCCCACAGTTTCCGACCTAGCTGATCGATCGGTAGGCCTCGACGTCGCCGTGCTCCGTGCATGCACCATGGCTAGAACCATGCGAGCAGCCAAACACGCCGTGGTCCAGCAATGCACGACACGTCCTTTCCTCCTCGGTCGTCCTCATCGCGCTCTGCTTCGCCGCTTCGAGCCTGCCCCCGTGAGCTCGGCGGACTCGTGTACCAACGGCCTTAGCCTCGGCAGCCTCGTCCCCTTCAACACCACCGGCCTCACCTGTTTCCAAGCATGGCCGTCGCAGGACTTCGTCCTCAGAGTACGCCGATCAGGCTCAGCGTCGTCGTCGGTGCATACACAGGATCAGATCGATCGTGCGGTGGATAATAACTTCTTTGTGTAATAATGTCTATCGTGTGCAGTTCGGCAAGGCGGCGCCGGGGAGCAACGCGTGGGAGCTTCGTGCTGTCGGCGCCGGACAACGGCGCGTACGTCTCCATCGGCTTCTCGCCCACGGGGCGGATGGTCGGGAGCAGCGCCGTGGCCGGGTGGGTGACGGCCGCCGGCGCGGCTCCGCGAGGCAGTACTACCTCGGCGGGACCACCTCCAGGTCGTGCCCGCCGGACCAGGGCAAGCTGGCGCTCGCGAGCGGCGCCGCGGCGCCGACCATCGTGTCCAAGGGGTCCCGGCTCTACCTCGCGTTCCAGCTCGCAGGACAGCCGCTCACCAACGTCGTCTACGCCGTCGGCCCTAGCGGCACCTTGCCGGGGTCGAACGGGCTGCTGCCGCAGCATCAGGACATGGCGACCGGCACCATCAGCCTGTCCGGTGGCACCGGTGGCGGTGGTAGCCCTGCTACCGGCGGCGGCGGTACGCACGCTAAAAATATCAAATTAATCCACGCGCGCGCGCGTGAGTGAGATCGATTCTAATAAATTAGCGTGAATGCCTGAATGGATCGCGTGTGTGCAGGTGACGGCGGCGGCGACGACGACGGAGAGGGCGGCGAAGGGAAGGGCTCAGGAGAGGGCAGCGGTAACGTCGGCGACGACGGGAACGGAGAGAGGCGGACGTCACCAGCCTCTGCATCCCGCAGCTCGGGTGCCAACGGCGGTGGCGCCTTCCTGAGGCGCGGCGGCGCGGCGGCACGGCGTGCTCGCGCTGGTCAGCTGGGGCGTGCTGGTCCCGGCGGGCGTGGCGCTCGCGCGCTTCTTCAAGCGGTTCGACCTGTTCTGGTTCTATGCGCACGTCGTCACGCAGGGCCTCGGGTTCCTGCTCGGCATCCTGGCCGTCGTCGCCGGTTTCAGGCTCGACGACGACGAGGCCGCCCCCGTCGCCACCCACAAGGCCATCGGCGTCGCCGTCCTCGTCTGCGCCTGCCTCCCAGGTGATGGCGGTGCTGGCGAGGCCGGCCAAGGAGACCGCCGAGGAGGTACTGGAACTGGTACCACCACAGCGTGGGCAGGGCGGCCGTCGTGCTCGGCGTCGCCAACATCTTCTACGGCCTCTCGTTGGCCAAGGAACGGCAGGACTGGAGCTACGTGTATGGCATATTCGTCGGGGTGTTCGCGGTGGTTTACCTCGTGCTCGAGGAGTGGAGACGTAGCCATTGATCGATCCGTCCAGCGGTAGATCAGAGCGATCAGGGGTCTTCACTCTTCACACCGCAGCTAACACCTTTTATGTGCCAGCCAGTTTTTTTTTCTCCGATTGCACGTATATGGTTACGATGCGGGCCCCTGTGTGTGATTAGCATTCACTTGTATTATTTCTTCTCGTGTCATTATTTGTTCTGAACGTATGTACATGTAGCGAGCCTCTGTTGTACAATTGATATATGTGATTCGTTTCACTGACATACTGCTTTGTATATATATATACATATTGTTTTTAAAACATTTGCCTGTTTGTGAGATACATTTTGACTACCATGAGGGCCCCTAAAATTTGTTATTTTATATTCGTTCCACATCTTTTTCTTTATGAATTTACATCATTTCCAATACTTATTACAACGACATTTTGATTTAATTTAATTTGCACCCACATTCAAACCTAGTAGTTTCATGGTGTTGATTTCAAGATTGAACTTGTCATATGGATTGAAATGAAACTCGATGAAACACCCATTCTCAATGCAAAGTTTCATTATACTTTTATTGAAAATTAATTTCATGTAGCGAGTTAGCAATCGCGGACATAAAAAATATTTTCCTCTCTTCTTAAATATACCGACATGTCATAAAAAAAATGTCCACATATATGGGTACCGATTTTGGTCTTGAGCCAAGAACAACTTATGCTGAAAATGTTTGGAGAAAATGGTAAGGGATTGAGGCTGAGAATAGTGTTGAATCAACAAGGATGATTACTCAAGGGGCTACTTTGACTAAGGTTGACATAAATCTGGTGGACATCAACAAGTCACTTAATATGATTGAGGCAGTAAATGAGGTATTGGGTAGTGGCAACTGTGATGGCTATTGTGTGATGGAAGATGTTGTAAATGGGGATGACAATAACTCTTGAAAGTGAGAGTAGTGTTAGGGGTTTTGAAACCTAGTGAATAATATTGAACCAAAGTCCTGACTTGCCCAATTATGGGAGACAAATACCATAACTTGTTTAGTGATGAGTCACAACACTCTAAGTGGGAAGAGTTTAGGAGAATGGCTATCCAAGACTCTACAACTCAAGAATGCTCTTCACTATTGTTGAAATGGAGTTGGCCCTCCCTTGAGATGAAGAAGAGTTGGAAGAGGATGTGATGATGGAAAATGATTCATGGTTGTCAGTAGGAGGAAAGAATTCAAAAAAACTGAGGGAAATAAAGTTGATGGAAGTGGAAACCCGTGAGGTCAAGAAGAACACCGAGAAAGGCTCTAAACGGGGGTCAAAAATGGAGAAGTACCACCTAGAAGATTTGAAGATGATGGGAGATCAATGATGGAAAAAGCTCAAGATCTCAAAAATCTAAGAACCTAGAGAAAGGTAACAAAAATACAACCTCCTTTTTGCTTCTAAAAAGCAATGAGGATTTACTTAAAGTAACTGATACAGCTTAATATTTCTCTTGATAATATTTCTAATGCTATTGTGAATGGGATTGATGTTGTTAAAACAAATAAAATAATTGAGAGATCTAAATTTGAGGATAGAAATCTTGAGATTTTTCTCCCCGCCAATCTAGATGATGTCTTAGGCATAAATGATTTTCCACCTCTAACCAATAAAATGTATACCTATGAAGGTGGGCCGGCTAGTCGAAAGTGTAGGTCCCTGGGTAGAAATTGCCTCTAAAAGGTAAAAAAAAAAAGAAAGAGTTTAAAGACGATAGAAGCTATATGAAACATTAGAGGCCTTACTACTAAAGAAGGTCGTTTATAGTGGTTGACCGATTTTGTGAAGGAAAATAATTTGAATTTTTGTTGATATTCAAGAAACTAAAAAAAGAAGTCTTAAGTGTTGGGCAGACCCATAAGAAACATAGACCAACATTACCCCTACATAATCAAGAACCAAGAGTTGTTGCGGATCACCCCTACACAATTAAGAACTTGGCGCTGCCGCAGATCCAATGCATGTGCCAAGAGTACCCGTGCCAGAGTACCGAGTGGTGGAGGCGTAAATATTTTTTCTAGGTGTGCGCGGAATATCAATACAATACGCACCAACATTACTCCTACATAATCAAGAACTAGTAGTTGTTTCAAGATCACCTCTACACAATCAAGAAGGTGGAGGCAAAAATATTTTCTATGTGTGGCGGAATACCAATACTTGTAGAATTTGATTGTACCTCTTCTTAGGAACCATCACCGTGACATCAGGTAGTGTCCTTGAATTTGAGTTCACAAGATTTGGATACATAGACTGAAATTAGTTTATCTATAGACTTTAACTATGATGAGAAACCCTAGAAGGGGAAAAGTAGCATGAAGAAATAAAAATGCTCAAGTGAAGTTGAGTGGAGGCTACCCCATCTTATTTATAAGCCTTGTTTCACAATTCCACTAGTGTCCCTAGATATTTTAGGGCAAACCACCTAGCATGAGGGCATTATGGTCCAACTCGGCCGGGCCGTGCTTTTGTTCACAGATTTGCTTCGCCTTTTAATGCAACCTACATGATTGCACCATGTGCCGCCCTAGTTCCTCCTCGAACATCCACCCGTGGGTTTTGAGGCCCAAAGTCACTAAACCGCCTGCGTGAGTAGCGCATACCCTATGCGCGCTGTCCCACCGTGACTCGACGTGTATCACCGCTATCCTCGACCGCATGGCCGCCAAGTCTTCTAGAACCTTGGCCTGATTTGATCGCCCTTTGTCTTGACTTCCGCCAACATGGTCATATACACTTGTGCTCATCAATGACCTAATCTATACTTACCATGTATACCTTTTTAAGCCCCCTAGAATCAGCCACGCCATCGTTTTTATTCCCACCACACGATCCGAAATCAACGACCTCCTCGCCAAACCCGGCTCACCCCTCTCCTCGAAGCTTCTTCATCACATGCGCACCCACGGCCTCCTCCGCCTCCGCACCGACCTCCACGCCGCCCCTGCATCCACGACGCCTATCTCCTCCACTCTCCCCCAATGGCACGCCCGCCTTCCCTCACCCTCTCCTCCTCACGGCTGCCCCGCCCGCCATTTACCTCCGCCAAGGGCCGCCGCTACCTTTCACGCCGCCGCCGTTCGCCCCCACGGCCGTCGCTTTTTCTTTCCTCCTTCCGATACACCGCCTCCTCAAATTGCTACCGCTGGCCGCACTCGCGCTGAGTTAAGGTCCTTTGTGGTTTTTGGTAATTGAGTGATTAACATTAGGTGAACTAATAATGTGTGATTGAGATAATACACGTGAGATTAGTTCACATGTGGTGATGCAATGAAGGAGCTTATTGTATATGAAACATGACATGGAGTCATGTGACCGAGGTGGCGAAGATCAAGACAAGGCTTGGCTTGATGGACCGCTGCGCGCGTGAAGGGCAAGTCGGTGCGTTGAAGCGTATGGACCGCTAGGCGTGTGAAGCTTGGGCAAGACTTGGGCGCTCAATTTTAGGACCGGCCTTAGCGGTGAAGAGCAAGTGAGGTCAAGATCGATGGACCAAGAAGGTCATGTGATGATATGAAGTGGATCATATCATTCTTGATCGTTTAGTGCATGTGTTGCATCGGCACTTGGAGATGGAGCGGAATGGAAATGCATAAGACAAAGGTATAACCTATAGGGCATTTCATTTTGCTTGGCCATTGGTGCTTAGAGAAGTTTATGACGGTTAGGATAGATGGCCGTATTATCAAGAGGGGCAAACTTGTTTGCATATCGGTCATCTAGTGCCACTTGAGCGATCTAACTTTATGATGTGTTAGGATCGAAAGTGGCGTGGTGAGATCAAGAGAAAATTCCTTTGAAAATGATTGTGAAAATGCTAACACACATGCACATGGTGATGTACACTTGGTGGTGTTGGCACATTTGCAAAGGAGAAGTTGTTTTTCGTGTTTTTCCGACATTGGACTGCTCTTAGAGTGGAATACTACTTTGATCCATTGTGAGTTGGATCAAGTAACCATGTGGGTTGTGTAGCCCTCTGAGTAAGCTTTCCATAGAGTCCAAGATCATCAAAAACGGAGTTCGGATGAAAGAGTTATGGACGTTTGATCGGGCGTTGGTCGGTCGGGACCGGACGCACAAAGCGCTGACGGACGCACCGACCGGAGGCTCCGGTCGATGCGTCCGGCGGAGGGCTCTCGCAGCCTGAATTTTTCCTAACGCGTCGACCGGGACGCTTGACCGGACTCTCGACCGGACTCTCGCTGGTGAGTCCGGTCGGCGCGTCCGGTCGGCGCCGAAGCTATGTTTTCGAGCTCAACGGCTAGTTTTGGCTTGGGGGCTATAAATAGAAGGTGTGGCCGGCCATGGCTGGTGGTTTAGCACCTTGGGGACTTTGTGTCCATGCTTGAGAGTGCTTGAGAGCCCTCCCACTCACATATGCTTGATATCGTTCATCCGATTGAGTGAGAGATCGAGTTCTAGTGCGTTGCGTTGAGAGATCGCATTCGTGGCACTAGGTGATCGTGTTGCCAAGCCGGTGTGCTTGTTTCTCTTGGAGGTTGCCACCTCCTAGACGGCTTGGTGGCAAGAGACTTCGTGAAGCACGCAACGAGATTGTCGGTGCTCGAAGGAGGATTTTGTGAGAGGTTCGTGCTCACCTCGCGGGGGATCGCTGAAGAGCATAACTACATAGGAGCGTGTCTGTTGAGTACCTCCCTTGTGCGTGTGGTGTCTTGCGGTGCCTTGAGAGGCTCACTTGAGAGAGCGGTGTCTTGGCGGTAAATGCCTTCGGGGCGTGCCTTGAGGGGCAAGTGATCGGAGAATCACCCAAGAACCATCTAGGTGAAACACCAAAGGAACCACCCAAGGTGTTGGTCGACACAACGAGGAGTAGGGGAAGTTGGCAAGCTTCGATACCTCGGTAAAAATCACCGGTGTCAACTTGTCTACTCTTCTCGGTGGTTTGCATTCTCCAAATCACAAGCTTTTGTATTTACATTCATTTATACCTTGTGCTTGTGCTTGTGGAGTAGCTCTTGCAATTACTAGCTTGTGTAGCTTGTTAGTTGCCTTGCTTAGTTTGTGTAGCTTAGTAATTTGAGCCTTTGGGTTAGGCGTGTGTCGCCTTGTCCATTGTGCATCTAGTGAGCTTAGGTTGGCTTTGTGCTTTGCTCATTAGAATTGTGTAGGAGCTCAAGCTAGGCTTATCACCTCATTTGCTTTGTGTAGGATCTTTTGTGAGGTGATTTAGAGTCATAGCTAGAGGGTGAAGTCTTGGCAAACGGCAAGTTTCAATTCCATTATATTTGTTTAGCCGGGCGTAATTAGTTTAAGTAAGGACTATTCACCCCCTCTAGTCCCCATCTCGACCCTACACGCGTGGATTGCCATCTCGGACTTCGGGCGCCTACACGCCACAAAAACGCCCCTCACCGACCGTTACCATCGTCAACCACGTCAGCTGCTTTCGATTAAATGCCCTGACACCCTCCCTTCTTATATTGCGTTGCCTATATATTCCATCATGTACCTCAAATACAAATCTGTGTTGCCCGTACGTCATACCATACAAAAGGAGCAGATCCAATTTGAATGACAGTACTAATCACGTTTCTACATGCCATCGTGTGATATTAATAGATTAGATTTCTATATTTATATAACCATTCAAAGATTGCTAGCCCGCTGCCTCCGTGGGGGTTTTGAGCTAGTAGTTATAGCCACCATGGTTGGTCACCGACATCTCAATCGTCCCTCTGCCTAAGCCTCTAGCTGCCCTGTCCTTCACCACTCCTTGTCCCCTTGGCATGAACCATTTAACCTTCATCTTAAGCCCTCGTTGTTGTCACCTCTGAGTTCCACACATACACACACCGTAAGCCAAGAGACATGTTGCTCAATACACTCATGCCACGATTACTTCATAAACTCAACTTGAAGCGACTACTCATTGACAATCACTCATCACAAGCCCAAAACACAAGGGCACATATCAACCTTGTGTACAAGTATTCCTCCCCCGCTACTCTCCTGGCATTTGCTAACCTATACAAGTATTCCCTCTCGATCTTCACCCCCATGCACACCCTCTGTCTTCTTATAAAAAGGAGTTGTTATGTGACTCATAATAGTCAAACTTCATTAAATGTGACTAGATTCATACTAGAAATATTAACAACATTTACACCTCTAGATAAGTTTATTATAAAAATAATTAACGTCTTATCTAATGATAGTAACTATGCACCAAATAAATATAATAATCTAAAATATTTGACTTCTCGAAAAACAAAAAATGATACTTTTATGGGACGGATCAAGAGTTTAGGGCACCTGTCAGATCTCAAATTTTTAACTGCTTATACGTAGTTAATTACCTGTCAGATGAAATATTAATCGTGAGCCTGATTTTTAAGTTTAGAGAGCAAACTATACATCAATATTACTCCGGTGACTGTCTGCTGGTGCAGTATGATTGGCACGGCAAAGCGCGTGGCCTCCACACGCCCGGCCCGCTTTTCTGTTTGCTGGTTCTTTTGTTCGAGTTCCAGACGACGACGCGACTCCAACCGCTGCAATTCTAGTCTTCGTCGTCGAGGCCCTCTCTGAATTCACGGGCAGGTTCAGTGCCCCCTGGCAGATCACCTCCGCACTTGCCCATGTTACGTAGTAGCCTCCTCCACCCCAGTAGCTTCAGAGAAAGGCTGGTAGCACTAATCAAATGTTAAACGAGGATTTTAATATTGCACGGCCTGGAACCTTCTAGGGCTCAAGTTTATCAAACACCTAAACCAGAAAAAATACTTTCTCGTGCGGTTGTCTGTGGGCACAGCAATGCGTGTGTGGGCGTGGCCCCCTCCATGCGACCGTCGTATTCGATCTCATAGTACTCCTACTCTACTAGAGAGAGAACGTACGGAGATGCATATCCAACGAACAACTTGTCTGCTGGAAGTTGGGCAATCGTGACCTGGCTTCCTTTGATCTGACCATGCAGGGCAAGCAATCTGCGATCATGCCTCAGCGTCACTCTTCTGTGAATGATTTACAACTTGGACGTGTTTGGTTAATTTAGTGTGAGTATATATACTAGCCAAAAATTTTGGCTGCCATTTGGTTGGATGCGAAATTTGGCAGGCGCCGGCCCTCATTTGGAGTTCATGCCAGACTTTGGTTTGGAGATTTAGATAATACAAACCAAATAAAACCAGCAGCAGCTGACACCAGAGTTTGCCAGGTCGATGTGCAGGTTGTATCATTGATTAGATCAGAATAATGTCTAGAAGGTTAGTGCAATCTTTCAATCTGTGACACTAGAGTTACCCATTGTTTGCAACCTTCTTCTAAATACTTATGTATATGTCCATGAATTATGTAATGTAACTAAAAGGTAAAAGTGTGGCAAAACCACCAACTAAAAAGATTTTACGCAAAAACAAGCCAGTTCCCCGGTCAACAACTAACGTGACGCCAGATTTGTGCGTGTACGCCAATGGCCACCGCTCAACTGCCACGCGCGTTGTCTACCAAGCATTACTTCGTCGAAGCAAGCTCACGTTTCTACAGGCCTCACTCTCACGTTCCAACGGCCGGCTTTGCTATATATCTGCACCTCGTTTTGGTCAGGAAACCACAGGCCGAAACACTCCCATCAATCTGCAGTCTCCCACCGCACCAGCCCACAACACGCCTGGAGACGAGCCACGCAACCGGCAAAGAGGTGACAGATCGATCGGATACTGACATGAAGCCGAGGTCTTCTTGTTCTCCTAGTTCCAGTATTAGCAGAGCAGTGCTCGTGCTGCTGCTATGCTGCTTATGCAGCTCCGCCGCGAGGTCTCAGACGGCTGACTCGTGCACCAGCACCACACGGCGGCCTCGCCGTCGTCAGCCGCCTCATCCCCTTCGACACCTCTAACCTCACCTGCTTCAACGCATGGTCCTCCGAAGGCTTTGCATCGTGCGCGTACGTCCGTTACACCTGCACTTGTCGAGTTGTCGTACATGTTTTCATTGCCGCCGTGTACGTGTGCAACGGCCACGCCCCGAGCAGGAGTATTTGATTTACCAAAAAAAAAAAAAAAAAAAAAGAGCAGGAGTATTTGATTTTTGACGCGATTGCAATTGGATGCAGTACGGGAAGAGCGGGCAGAACAACACGTGGAGCTTCGTGCTGTCGGCGCCGGACGGTGGCGGCTACATCTCGGTGGGGTTCTCATCGGACGGGGCAATGGTGGGGAGCAGCGCGGTGGCCGGGTGGACGACGGCCAGGGGGGCAGGATTGCCAAGCAGTACCGGCTGGGCGGCACGAGCCCGGGGAGCTGCCCACCGGACCAGGGCAGCCTGGCGCTGGTCCCGCACCACGCCCTGGTGGCGCAGTCGTCCCGCCTCTACCTCGCCTTCCAGTTCACCGCCGCGCAGCCGCCGCCGCCCTACCTCATCTACGCCGTCGGGCCCCTCGGGCGCGCAGCTCTCGAACAACTACCTCGTGCGGCACCGCAGCTACGCCCCGCCGCCGTTCGCCGACTACGCCACGGGCGTCGCGTCCACCGCGTCCGGCGCCGGCGCGTTCAACACGAGGAAAGTGGCACGGCGCGATGGCCGGGCTCGGCTGGGGCGTGCTCATGCCGGTCGGTGTCGCGCTGGCGCGCTACTTCAGGCGCCACGACCCGTTCTGGTTCTTACGCGCACGTCTCCGTGCAGGGCGTCGGGTTCGTGCTCGGCACCGTCGGCGTCGTCGCCGGGTTCAAGCTCGGCGACGACGTGCCCGGTGCCAACAGCCACCAGGCGCTCGGCGTCGCCGTCCTCGTCTTCGGATACCTCAGGTGCTGGCGTTCCTGGCGCGGCCGGACAAGGTGTCCAAGGTGCGGCGGTACTGGAACTGGTACCACCACTACCGTCGGCCGCGCCGCGGTGGCCTGCGCCATTGCCAACGTCTTCATCGGGCTGTCCATCGCGCACGAGGCCGCCGCGCTCAGCGCGTTCTACGGCATCTTCCTCGCGGTCTGGGTCCTCGCCTCGGTTGCGTTCTCGAGGTCAGGCTCTGGAGGACCGCCAGATCCAGCCATTGATTGATGATTGTTCAGCGGCGCGCGCGTGCCTGTCTTGGTGCGTCAGGCGTATAGTGTGTGTTACTCTCTTCTCGGCTATATATCTACCTATACTGTACCATATATAGCTGTTGGTGTTTGTATGAGCATAGACGATTGTCTTCGTTGAGATATTTCTTGATTTGATTTGATATATCATCATTGATTTGGTGCGTTTTGCCGTTTATTTGATCTTTTGGGCTGATTCATTTCAGTCTGTACAGCAACCTACAACATATGCTGTCTACTACTAGATTCAAATGGACTGATTATTCCCAAATTCGTTAACCAATTACTTTAACCGTGTGTTTGGTTGGAGAGTGGATGACAACGGAGTACATCCCCGCGACTATTTGATGAAAATTGAGTACCATTCGCTTGGGAGAATATTCCTTTTAGTAGACGTGGGCTCGGCCCACCCTAAAAATCTAGCGGACGAGAGCTTCTCCACGCTGGTTCCATTGCATACGTACCGTCCTCCGTCCGTCTTCTCCGTCTCCACCCATCGCTCGCGGGCATAGGCTGCGGTCTGAGCGAGGAAACCACGGCAGGTTGACCTCCTGAAAATTGCCCCAGCTTTAGGTCCTCCACGGCCGTCCATGCAAGGTATAGATGATTGTCGTATAGTGTGTGTTGCCCTCTTCTCGGCTATATATCTACCCTATATACTGTACCATATAGTACCTTTTTGGTGTTTGTACCCTCATAAATTGTCTTCGTTGAGATATTTCTTTTGATTTCATTTTGATTTGATATATTTTTTTGCCGTTTATTTGATCTTTGGGCTGATTCATTTCACTCTACAGTAACCTAAAAAATATGTGTTCTACTACAATATTCAAATGGATCCATACGAAACACCCCAATTTCGTTAACCAATTACTTTAAGCTCCCCTAGTGCCGGTACTTGCCATCGACTATACTCACCACCAATGTTTATGCGTTTGTTTGTGCGAGAGTCTTTTTTGAATATGACAAGTTATATTTGAGGTTATATGAATACTCAATTCAATCCATCATGGAGAGGTCCATGCCCATTATAAAACTAGCAATGGAGTGTCGGCTAATGGAACAAAACATGCATGCAGTTGAACACATTCAATTAAACCTACTATTTTTGTTCCAAACTCTAAATTGTTTATCAATTTTTTACGTCCGGTTTGATTAGTTATATTCTAGATGCAATGATTTTCTACCCACTAAAAACTTGACCAGGTTAAAATGACAAGCCACATGGACGATACAGTCATTTGTATGGAATAAATGGCCAATTAAATAGAAAACATAGGGCATTTAAACGTTATTAAAGAATACTAAACAATAATTTTAAACAAACACTGCCTCGAGATGATTAATTCAACCTTGGTACATGCCCATAACGAGTCTCTTCCTAAAGTGCAGCAGTTCTTCAATGTGATAGTGCTTAAAAATCCGTCAACGCCATATTGATCATGTTTAATGTTGATGAAAAGTGTGAACACATCACGCTTTTCTATCCCAAACCCAGCGTCACAATTTCCCCTATCTCCTACTTTCATCTTTACAATATATCTAGATAATCTAGATATAAAACGAAATGGATGAAAAAAAAGTCAAAACGACTTACAGTAAAAGAAGGAATACATATGGCACGGAACAAGACTGATCCAAATGGGGTTAAGGTTCAATCGTGCAGATACAGGACAGTACGGCCAGAGAAACTGCAAAGTACGACTGTTTTGCAATCTAGTCCTTCACTAATCAGGAAACTGGAAACACCCCATCCTCTTCCTCCCTCCGTCCCGAAGCAAAGCAACAGAACCCAAAATTCCCGAATCCAACGCGCCTGGCCGAGAAGCTACTCGAATCCCCTCAAAATTCCGAGGTGAGAGGCACTGATCCATCGCTAAACCCATCAAATTTCTCAATTCAAATCACCCAACCCCACCTCCCCACCACCAATTCGTTCGCATCAAATCGAGCCCCTATCCCTAAGCAATCAGTGAGCCCCCAATCCACACGCAGCCTGCGAATCCCTGGATCATTTGCCCCCGATCCACCATTCCCGAGCAAGGAGATCTCAGTCAACCAAAGGGTCGAAGTCTCGCGAAGCTTTGTGTAGGGAATATGGGGAAACCGCTGATCTACGAGATACTGGAGAAGCCGGCGAGCAGCAGCGTCATCGGCATCTGCTCCTGATCTGGTGGCTCATCCAGAAGCGAGGCATCGGGTACGCGGACGTCGGGCTGAGCTACGAGGCCGCCGTGGACGGCGGGCAGTACTGGCGGATCATCACCTCCGCCTTCTCGCACATCAGCGTGGTCCACCTGGTGTTCAACATGAGCGCGCTGTGGAGTCTCGGCGTCGTCGAGCAGCTGGGGCAGATTGGGCTCGGCGTCGAGTACTACCTGCACTACACGCTCGTTCTCGTCGTGCTGTCGGATTGCTGGTCCTCGGGTTCTACCACATGATGATCCAGAGGTTCAAGGTGGACTATTTCAGGAGGGTCACTGCGGTTGGCTACTCATGCGTTGTGTTTGGCTGGATGACAATCCTGGCTGCCAAGCAACCGTCCTCAAAGCTCAACATCTTTGGCGTTCTTTCACTGCCCATCAGCTTTGCGCCATTCGAGTCGCTGATATTCACATCAATCATGGTGCCACAGGCTGGTTTCATCGGTCACTTGTCGGGGATAATAGTTGGCTACTCAATTGCCTGGGGTCTGATTCATGGGATGAACAACTACTGGGCAATCACCATGCTCGGCTGGATTGCACTTGTATTTGTCTTGAGCTTGAAGCGTACAGGGTCTATGGAGTTGAGTTTCATTGAGATCGAGCCAATGACAGACCCTCACTGCCTTCTGTTGGTGTGGTTGCCCCCAGAAATGGTAGTAGAAGTCTGCAAATGGATGTCTTGCCTGGAAGAAGAGTTGCAGATATTGTATAACACGCAGAGAGGAAATGCTCGCGAATCTTGTTTTGTTTTGATGAAAACTGTATCATGTCGACACAATGCTATGCATTCAGATTTGAAATTGTGGTGTCGCTGATGCCTTTAATAATCTGCTGTGTAAAGGAATTCTTCATCTGGCCTTCCAGATGCATGTTCATTTTGAATAGAAATGAATTCTTTTTGCACTAGTTTCATAGTTGTTACCATGTAAAGAGAGTTTTTCTAACTGAATTCCTTCTCCAGTGCTGCTTTCTTTTCATGCATGCTTTATTATGTGCGTATACCAAGATTTCAAACTAGAAAAGCCAAGTACAGTTGAGGAATTGCAGACACAGCTGCAACAGCAAGCTGTTCCGAATGCCTTTGAGATGCTGTAGGTTGCACGAACATAAATGTTCATGCACAATTTCCTTCACACTGTTTCTCAATCTACACTGTTCGTCTGTTCAATGTATCTAGTTCCAAATCTGATTTTACTTCACTATGCGTTCAGGCCTTTCATCCATGATCTGGCCAAGGAAGGTTGAACATATGTGTTCATTTTATGTAACGTTTATTACAAAACACAGCCATAAGGCTGATGGTATAAAACACATCATAACTTGGTATATATATATGAAGATTTAAACATGTGTTCCTCAGCTACAACACTTCGTAACTTGGTATTATGCAATAAAATTTGGAAACATCATATGGTCAACTTACATTATTCAGCAAAGCCAATGTTTTGAGATTACAAAAGCTAGCACATGGCCAGCACCGTGTAACAGACACAACAAAAGCCTCGTCCACCCTATCTCAGTGCCAGAGCCAAGTTTTAGCTGGAACCTCCTGCTGTTTCAAGAGGAAGCAGAAAAAGATCTTCAGTTTTTTCTACACCTCAATCCTGTAGTTGAATAATATTTTTGGCACATAGTAAGAAACACTTCAGGTTGTTCTGGCCTGTCGAATCAATTATTATCCCGAAAAAGTATCCACAATGTATGCGAAGCAATTTCCAGGTCATGTTTTGAGGAATGCAATACTTTGGGGGTCTTCATATAGCTCATCCTGAACATGAAATCAACAAAGTAAATAAGCCACTTGTTATAATCCAGCTAGGGAAGTTCATAAACATAGAAGTTGGATTTCTTTTGATTGAAAAGAAAACAAAGCTGGATTCTGATTTCTAACTTACATGATAGTCATCATCCCAGTGATCTCTGTAAAAATGTAAGCATATAAAAGGAAGAAGAGTTAGTGTACCATGCATGTATGTATTTAGAACCTGTTAATGCATTACATTTTAGGCAATGATATGTGCCTCTAGCACAAGAGCACATCACAAATCAAAAACATAATTGCAAAACACATACCTGTACGTTTGGCTAAGTATAATGACTTTACGTTTTTGTTCTACAGCATGTGCCATGAAGCATTCAAGGTACAGTGACACTTTTTTGCAAAAAACTAAGATTTTATAATTAGGATCTTTGTGGAAAAGACAATGCTTCAGCTATGTGGCAGGATGAAGATAATATATACTTTTGTATGACGCCGGCTACCGCCACCATCATCCTTGCCTTTTGACCTTCCTGTATGCAAACAGTTTAGCAATTATCATTAGCCTCTTTAACAGCTCTTGGTTATTCTTTTTGACTCAAGGACCTTCAAATGATAATCAACATAGCAGTAACTAGATCCAAAACCATAATGCTTGATTCTTACCCTATCCTCCTTAGCCTTCCTCTCCTTTTTCAGCTTCTTCAAAAGCCTCCTTTTTCAGCCTGCAAAAATAGAGAAAAATGAGATAGTGTCCCCAGGATAAGCCCGGTTCAATTTGGTAAATTTTCATCTGCAATTACCTCCCTATTTGCACCCCATGTTTCCTCAACAACCCTTCTTGCATACTCAGGGTCATCACAAATCAGAATGTTGTCGAAAAACTGAACTAGCTTTTACCTGCATACATTTGAGATATTAGTCTACATGGTGCTTATATCAATTGAGAAGGCAGCAAGAAGCTAAAAATAATTTTAAAAAAGAAATCAATTTGAAAAAATATACTACATATAGTACCTGCCAAACTTCAATTCCAACATACTTCAAAGGCTTCAACACATAAAAGATCTGGATCATCCTCAAACTCTGCAAAATAATACAGTTGACAGCACCTGATCTTTAAAGCTTAAAGTGGGGTTTAATTCAAAATCAGCAGTTGAATGCAATATTGGATGCTGTGTACTGAATGTGTTTCGTATTATTGTGACTACTTAAACTGAGCATATAAAAAACCAACATCTTTTATTTGCTTACCTGGATTATCGATCCATGGGGTCTTCCATTTACCCCTTGTAGTTAGGATTTTTTATTCTCTGCAAGCAGAAGCATGTGAAAACTGAGCTATATAAATAATATGAAGTCCCAAGGAGTGATCACCAAGCAAGAATTCCAGACCTTTTGCGTTTCCATGGTCCCTTTTGTATGCTGGATTTGATACCATCTTGGGCTTCCATATTCCATCCTCGTCCTCATCCCATGTTTCAGGCTGGTTTAGAAGGAAGTATGTCAAATATTTGTCATATTGTGTTGTTTCTATCTAGAACAAATTCTTTTGCATGAGTGTTCCTAGTATATGTGACTACATGGTTGATATTTTAAGTCTGACTGATGTTAGAACCTGCATACCTTTTTGGCCTTTGGATCAGGAATCTGTTTTGGGATAGAATCATAGCCCTGGTCAACATCAATGATATGTTATTATACAATAGTCAGACAATGCATCATTCAGAAAAAAAAATGGAATCACAAACCTCTGGCTTAACTTCATCAGGATCTTCAATATATTCTCTGTCATCCCAGTCCTTTGGCTGCAGTGAATATGTATGCCCAGAAAAATGTCAGTTTATCATGCTGTAAATTCTGGGCACTGTAAATCTCTAAATATAAAAATAATAACCAACCCTTTTGGCGTGAACATCCTTAATTTTTACGAGGAGGGAGGATATCCCAATCAGTGTACATACTCCCAGTTTCTCTTTCACGGTTGTCAACAAGTAGGCTATAAGACGCGTCCAGGCCTAAGAATGAAAGTGTAGAAATGTGTTAACTTGTCCGTTTCACATTCTAGATCTTTCTTGATGGGATAGTTCTGCCCCTGGTAAGAGAGAGTATAAGATGGAGCTTCTTCGTTTGAGTACCACATATGTCTGGCCCAAACATCAAAGCTGCACAATAGAAAGTTGTCAAAGTTAGAAGGCATCACTCAGCAGCACACATGAATAGCTACATAAAAGTAGAGGATGCAATTCATATTCAGACACTACACTCAGAAGCAGCAAGAGGATGATTCATTCACAAAACCAAATTGTGGGAGGTAATGACACTAGTTATTCACAGCAATATGAACAAGTTAAGCACACCGACAACTTTGAACTTTTCAATGCAGCTTCAAAGAAATTTAATTTGATGGGTCAAATGCGGTAAGGAATTTACCTGTATGGAGTGTCCCCACTAAATTTCTTCTGGTTGACATAAACCAGACATAAGCTTGATATAGCCACCACCACATTCAATATCCTGCTCAAACTTAATGGAGTACTGGACCACAAGTGTCCGGTTCTTGTTGCTGAACTGTGGGATCTTGGCTGAGATAGCAAAATATCTAGCATCCATTGTTGTTTTTGTATTCCTGGTGTCCACAAAATTGAAGCACATGGATGAGTAAAGTTCCTGGGACTAAAGCAGCAGCAGATGCTTTGTGATCAAATAATCAACATCATCAGTTGAGGCAGAAGTCACATGGATGAGAAGTAAACCTTTGTCATCAGGATCTGCAGAGTATCTTCCCGCTGTGTGCTTGAACCTTCCAGCTTTCCCTTCACTCCTTTTCCAATCAGATTCTACCCATCGAGTCTCCCAGCCATCTGAATAATATTGGAACACAGGATTAACAATTCAGTAACATAGTAAACTTATATTAAAACACCTTATATTAGAACAGGGATGATCTATTAGTGTGGACCCTACACCCTACTAATTTACTACTAGTAATCAATGAGTCATGACTTGCAAAGACACAACAAACTCATGTTCTAGCATGTGTTCTAGCATGGGAGCTTGAGGAACGAAAAAAGTTGAGCAGGAAACCTTCACAGCCTCACTACATCAGTTTGAGGTCACCTAGCTCACAACGGTTGATAACTAACAATTCTAATTCATCGTGTGCTAACGTGCCAATACGGAACGGAAGCATGATCGATCTGGCACGGACAAAGGATGGTTAGGGCACTATGGACAATACTCAAATCCAGGGGACGACGGAGAAAAGTAGCGCACGCGCACGCCTACCAGTCGTCTCGTTTGTCAGACTGTCCAATCTCCCCCAAATGGAAGAGCGGAATCCAGCTACTGATTCAGCGAGAAACTCGAATCGAAGGACACAGACAGGACAGAAGCATGTAACTATACCATGAGGCGTGCAGCAAGCATCAACCATCTAAGCTAGATATACTCTGCCCAATTAATCGGGAAATTAAACTGGAAGGAGCGGGGCAGTGACAGTGAGCCAGGCATGTCAGCGTAGTACCTTCGAAGGCCTCCTCGAAGATGACCCTCACCGGAAGCGAGATGAGCAGCAGCGACGACAGGGCGAGGAGGCGGTGGAGCAATCCGCCGCCGCGGCGAGTGCCCATCGCCGGCCCGGGCAGACAAGGAGCAGGCGAGGGAGGGGGGAGCTTCGCTGCCGCAGCGTGCTGCGTGCCAAGCTCTTGGACAAGGGAATATTTGCTTGGCGCGCACGGGGCCCGATGTGCCCGTGGGGAAGTGGTTTATTCACAATAATGACACGCGAGAGGATTTAGCTGGTGGCGTGTTGGTGAATTGTTTGCAGACTCGAGGGTATTTGATTGATACTGACCGCGGGAGGAGCGAGTGGAAGTGTGGAGCATCATAGCAGCAGACCGTTAGCAGCCATGCCAGCCTACCCGGTCGTCCTCCCGAACGTGGAACGCCCGGTGTGTGTGCCCGGCCGGCTAGTGGGTGTGCGTGTGCCGCGACCTGTCAAAGTCAACGGTCGCGGCTCCAAAAAACGTCCCTGCCAAGGTGGGGCCCACGGATGCCATGCCCGCAACCGCACGGTGCGTCCAAACTGAGCACGAGGCACAAGACAGTCAGTCAGTCAATGTGATCGCTGGAATGGAAATGGGGAAAGCCGTGCCTACCGCACTTAATTCCTCGTCACCCAATCGCGGCGTCGTAAATCGCCCGTACGTCCAGTAGACACCGCCACGTCACCCAGACCGACGTGTTCGTTGTGGCTTCCGCTGACCGACCGGAAGTCGACTTGCGTTGCTGGGTCGGTCTATCGCGACTTCGTGGCTAAGGGCATGTTTGGATGGAGGGACGAGGATCGACTTGGGACTAGGGACTAGAGACTAATAAGGACTAAAATTAGTCCCCAGCCCCTTGCAAGAGTTCTAGTGAAATTGAGACTAATTTGAACTAAAAATTAGTCTCCTACCCCATGTTTGGTTATTTAGAGACTAAAAATTAGTCTCTAGTCCCTAGTCTCATGGGAACCAAACAGACCCTAAGCATCAGCACATACTATCTGCAGCACTTATTTTGCATTGAGAGAATGCTGACACACTGAACAAAGGGTAGGAACAGTGTGTAATAAGAGCATATAAAGACGGTCTTATAGTAGGTGCCCACGACATATATGAGTACGTTATATTACCCCTCTTCGGTGTTTTTCGACGCCCACCGACGAAATTCTACCCAACCGTGAACGGAGCATGCCTGCGCGTAACGCGTAAGCGAACGGTTGCCTCCACTCCAACGATCTATCCCTTCGGCCACGAAGTCCGCGACTCGGCCGGGCAAGCCCGTCAATGCTTGAGACAAGGGAACCGAGCCGACCAACGGCCCTCCCTGAGCCCGCCCGGAGTCCTCTATGAAGCCGTGTCAGCGGCCGGGGATCCCATCTCCAAAGAAAGTAATTTGGAGGGGCCGACTCTATCCCCTCGTTTCGCTTTCCGTCGGGTTTGTGGTACAATCGAGACCGTGATATCGCGTGTCCTCATATATTTTTCACGCTGACAGTCCAAAGGAGTCCCATGAGCATTGGTGATGTTTCCGGACCAAGGCGTTTAAATTCTTTTTATATTTTTTGAATCTTGAGTTTTAGGAAACGCCGTACTATCAAGAGGGATTCTAGGACTCTTGGTCACCAGCGAACCAAATGCTCAAAACTCCAATCCAACCGAAACTCAACTCCAAGCCAAAAGCAAACGAAAAAACTTCTTTCTATCCTTCAATGTTTTCCGGGCGCGCGGCGGTGCAGCGTGTTAAGTGCGGCAAAGCCACCTTAACCGACCGTTGGGGTCCGCTGAGTACAAATACCCATCCTACCTCTTCCCCAACGGTCACCGGCTCACTTCTTCTTCGACCTCGCCAAAAACCACCCTCCTCAGAAAATGACAAAGCTCTCTCTCCCTCCTCCATTGTTGCTCCTCCTTCCCCAACCTAAGATTTCGATTCCACCATCAAATCTTGAGGGAAAAGGCAAAGAAACTTCGATTGAGATCGGATCTACAGCTTCCCCAACTCAAAAGAGCATTTGGTCCACGTTTGGCCGGAACCCTAGGGTTCTTTTACTCTTGAGCTTGCTCCTAGACGGCTAGGGTGTCGCCCTGAGCTTACCAACTCTTGTGGCAGCCTTGGGAGGTTTGTAACCTCACACAAAAATCAATACATTATCCCCACATCTCTAGGGTTAACTCCTAGACTTGTGAACGAGGGAAAAAGGCAAGCCCGGTGGGCAAGCTAAGCCTTGTGTGGCAACCTCAACAAATAGTGGAGGTAACCCAGCCTGTGTGTAACGGTGAACCAGAGATAAATCCTTGTGTCACTTGTGTTCTTTTCATTCTTGTGAGCTAGGGTTTCGTCGATCTACTTTGTTGTCAGATTCGAGCATTTTGGTTAGCTCTCTGTGAAGTATTTGTGTGCGTGAAACAAGGAGGAACCACGAACTTCAAGTTACTCTCCTCGATTTACTTTTTGTCACTGGTTTTACGCTAGGGCGACGGTTACGGCGTGGTGGCCAATGTAAAGTTGCTAAGTGTTTTGATAGGTCGATTTTTAGGTGTCGCCTCCTATTCAACCCCCGGGCTTTCATCGAGATCCTACTGTAGGGAGATGATTTTATTTTCCAGGTCAATGCAAACATGCAAGCAAGGAGAGGATTTTGCCAAGTCCCTCCCACCTTGGCATATTTGCCAAGTTGAGGACGATTTATGCTAAGTTGTCCAAAATGCCAATCAAATTGCAAAACCGTTGGAGACCACTTTTCATGTTTTTTTTGAAAATTTGAAGAATGCAAACCCTGTTTTGCAAAACTATTGAGATGCTCTTAAAACCATTTTCACTGAGCCGGTTAGCTCTCTAGGTTAGAATGCATGCATATGAATTTTGGACCTAGAGGCACATGAGGATCGATATGTACGTTAAGTTTCCCTCTTTTATAGTACGACTTATTGATCCTAAACTACTCACCCCTCTATGGTGTCTTGAGTGCAAAATCAAACGACCCTATGGTTATACCTTTGTCATGAGCCCATTTGATCCTCGAACCACGCCAAGATTGAACACTTGATCACCTTTTGGATCACCTCGATCCATCCACCATGACCACCATGTTCCACACTTGGCACGACCAATCTCCATCCTAGTCAAACACTTAGCATCGAGATTAGTCCCTAGGTGTCACTAATTATCCAAAACCAAACTAGAGATCTTCACATCATCTCTCGCCGAAGAGGTCCACAACACCGAAGCTCGACGCTTCGCCGAACCCGCCAAGGAGGTCAATGGCGCCTTCGAGGCAAAGATACGCCGAATCTCTGCGGCGCCAAGACTACGAGCGATCTAGAGCTATCCTCGCCAGCTTCAACCGCCTTCTCAAGAATACGCCCAACAACATCCTCAACACAACCTTCAACGAAAGCTACTTCACAAGGCATCGATGGTTCGCCGCCAATACCGCTT
The DNA here is from genome assembly GCA_015847255.1 of Hyparrhenia diplandra. Lineage (NCBI taxonomy): Eukaryota > Viridiplantae > Streptophyta > Magnoliopsida > Poales > Poaceae > Hyparrhenia > Hyparrhenia diplandra. The sequence goes on along the minus strand of JADLZK010000426.1, from coordinate 143,135 downwards.
TCACCGGGAAGTTGAATCCCTAGCCCAAAGCGTGACGCGGGCGGACAAGCACGCCACCGCCCAAGGGAGGCCGGCCCCCAAAAGGAGCCCGACGAAGAAGTCAATCCCCGAGTGACACCGCTGGCGGCACGCCACCGCGGCAAAGGGAGGCCACCGCCCCGGTAGGGAGGCCAAAGCCCCAGCGCAGCGAAGGATGACACCACCGACGGACGTTGAATCCCTGGTCCAAGAATGATGCCGGTAACGAAATCTTCCTACCGAGCCCATGAATGTCGCCGGTGTGGCTGAAATTCTCGATGCTCGGTTTGGTAGAGGCACCGTGCAAAGGCCTTAGCAACCACGGCTCAGCATTTGCCGACGAGGCACAAAATTGGCTCAGATATGTTAGAGTCACAGTCCTAGTGTGTCTTCATATCTGAAGCTTTCTTCCCGCTCGCGATGATCGCAATGTGGGTTTTGGTGGCTTTTGTGGTGAGCTTACACGCCTCGCTATGCGTTATGGTATGTTGTCTCGTCCCTAACATATCCCTGACATGTACGTATCTGTTTTATTTCAATGAAAGTGCAGAATTTTGGATTGATCGCTAGTTTAAATTGATGTGCCTCATTTCCTTTGATAAAATTGTAAGGTTTTCATCGAGACGTGTAATATGTTATCAAGATGAGGTGCATGGATATATAATACTTAATTAATAAATTATGAGTTGTATAGATTCGACATTTCTATATTACTTTTAAATAAACATATATATAAAATCATCTGGGTATGTATAATATGGTGAAGATTTAGTTATTAGACTTCTGCGGTGCATGTTTGCTAAATTGGGCCAATTTGAACAACAAGCTTTTGAAATAAAGCTCTAGTGTTGTGTTCTTGTTTGGAATGTTGTTCCGAGAGAGGGGGAGGGAGGTCCTCCTTTTATAGGATGGAGGAGGGGAAATATCTAAAGAATATTTTTTCTAGCACAAAATATCTAAAGAATATTCACCTCTTAACACCCTAAACTGACCATTCCACCATCCTTAGCATTAAAGATACCGCCAATCCACACTGCCATAGTTCTTGTGCTCTCCACAATGTCCTTTAAATATACCGACAATCCACACCGCCATAGTTCTTTGCGTTGTCCACAATCTCCTTTCGGAGGAAGATGGGCCAACAGTGGAGCAACACGCCATCCCACCACGCCTAAACTTGGTCCAAATGGCCCCATTTTTGGTGGGCTTATATTGTTTTAGATAAAGGATAGTATTTTATACCCTACTTTATCTACCAATAGGTAGAATCGGGCTCATTATTACAAAGACCAGGTCGTATGCCGAAAAACAAAAAAAAAAATGGAAAACCCCTCTAGAAGCTTGAGAAGTCATCCTGCCATCATTATCGGCTTGCTACAAGATGAGAATACACCCTAGGGTGGTTTTGCAAATGAACAACAACAACAAGTATTTGAATCTATAGAGGTTTAATGTGTTCGTTAACCGGTTTTATAGTTCGTGGGTGTTAGTTAGACGACAAACCAAGGAGAACTTTTCCAAAAAATAAAAACCCTCTAGGAGCAAGAATATGACATACAAAGATGAGAATACCACCATCTATAGAGGTAACTAGGCCAGTCTCACTCCATACAAACCAAGGAGAACTTCCAAAAGTGCAACAAGATTTTCATCCCGAAGATCTCCAAAGCGTAGTCTTTGAAAAGAAGTGACGACGCCCTCAACGAGGAAGTGGCACCCACAGCGCCACTACCGTTTAAACACACGCCGCTACCCCGCTGCGATCCATGCCATTATGTCGGTGGCCACAAATCGGATCAACGGAGCTCTTAGGAGGTGCACCACCAACATCCACGCGTAGTAACACCCCGCAGCCTTAGAACCGGCGGCGGGGCGTAATCCATCGCACGAAGCTCAAATACAACCATCATCTGGAGCAACGCCCGAGCGGCCGCTTCACCAGCGCAGCCACCCACATATTATCGCAAACCACCCACGCATCGTTGGGACTCACTGTGGCGTGACCCCTTCTCTTTGTCACGGTGTCATCCCGGGCTGAGGAGGCTCGAGGGGTGGGCTTATATATATCATCAATTTAGCTTTCCAACGGTATGTAGATCCTCCAAAATGGAGTATTTGTGGCTGGTTCAATTTAACGGTCCAAAACAATTGAATAGGCTGTTCAACCTTCTAAAATGAACCAAGAGGTAGTACTAGTAAAGCTACTGCTTTTCTTTGTTTTTCACCGACTTTTGGTTTCTTCATGCACTGTAGCTAAGTGATGTATATACTCCCTCCGTACCTAAAAATCTATCTTTTTTTTTTTTCTCAAGAAACAACTTTAATATATACTAAAAATATTAATATTTAAAGTACATAATTAGTATCATTGGAAATATCTTCAAATCTAGTTTTTAACAAATTTATTTAGAGGTACAAATGTTGCACATTTTTTTTAAATCGAGTCAAAATTGTAGCGCACATAGCAATAAAAAGGACGGAGGAAGCATTTATTAAGCATCTTGATTTGAGGGTTACTAACGAAAGTGAAGGAAGACAAGCGAGCACTGTCATGCACTCCCTTCATCTTAAAAAAAGAGGCGCTCTGTGACTCAATAGTCAAACTGTGTTAAATTTAATTGAATTTATAGGAAATATTAATAACATCTGTATATCTAGATAAGCGTATTATAAAAAATGTTAAAAAGTTTATCTAATAATACTAATTATATATTATGAATGTTAATGTTTTGTTATATATTTATTTGAACTTGAAACTATTTAACTTCTAACGGTGAGAACGACATTTTTTTTATGGGACCAAAGTACATGAACTTCATGTTTGCATTTCGACTTAGAGATGATGCTCATAAAATAACAAGCACTTAAAAAAAAAATCGTTGTCTTCTATTGCAAAGCGAGTAAAAATGTGGTCAAGTAACTAAGAAAAACATCAGTTTTTTTTTTTTTTTTTTGAGTAACAGAAAGACAAAAACATCAGTGAAGTGCACGAGCGAGGAGATGTATCGAGGGCTGGAATATAGCCCAGTAAACCTGTGCGTTGAGCCATTGACAGCCCATTTCAATCAGAGAACAAGGCTCAAACAAGAGCCCACGAACGAAGGGTTCCTTCCCTCTCCTTGCTGCAGTTGCAGATAATTTTGGATGCGATTTTATGGCTCCAATTTCTCTGACTTCTCCCTGAGCTCTGCGGCCTCCCCCACTGCGGCCGCCTGGAACTGGACAGCCACCGGGCAGCGGAGCGGGACTGCCGGAGTCACCTCCATGGCCTCGGCTGCAACCCTCCCCAAGCTTCAGTTGAGGCCAAGATGCCACGCTAGTTACTTCCAGGTCCGTCCCATTCTTGCAATCCATGTCCTCTCCTGAAAGTTCAGTTCCTCAGTTGCACTGTTGATTCGTTCCAATACCCTCCAACCCTCAGGTGACCCATCAAGTCCATGCGCACATCAAAACATGCGGTGCCTGCAAGTGCCCGACGCACATCCACGGGTAAACAAAACTGAAATAACGCTGCTCCTTTGTTGCCTGTCATCGTTAGATTTTCAGTCTTCACTTTCCATTTTCGCTTCACAGGTTGCTTGTTTCAGCTGGAGGAAGAAGATGGAGGCACACATTCCTGCCGGTGTGTGCAGTTGGATCAGGTGAATTACCAGTTCTTCAACGCAGAACCACATTCTGCTCGGTTCCATGGTGTTCAGAGACTAGCATGCCGCCCCCTTCTGTTCAGAGTTTCAGATATTGCTAACGTCTTCAGGAAATGTGTGTAGGTCGGGGCTCATCGGTCACTGAGGCAGATAGGAAGAGCGACTTGTCGCTGGAGAACGTCAAGACATCCGTTGTATCCCGCGATGACGAAAAGATCAATGTGAGCTCACCAACTCAGCTGAGGCATGTTAAAGCCGTCCAGATGTGCAACACTGAATCTTTTAACTTGATCTGGCCATGTCAATCAATTAATTCTCTGTATGCAGGTACGAGTTCAGTTGCCTGGGAAGGCGACACAGAAGGTGTTTGATGAGGCTCTGATGTTCTTGGCTCGTGATGCACCGCCAGTTCCAGGTTTTAGGAGGTCCAAAGGAGGTACTAATCATCATAAGTACTGTCTTCTTAATGTCACATTCTTTCTTGCTTCACATTTGCACTCACCGTTTCTTACAAGGCATATTTATATTTGTTAGCCTCAAGTAATTCAAACTTCTAACTATTTTTCGTCCTCTGCATGGACATTTGTTGGATGTTCGAAGGGAAAACATCAAATGTAAGTGCACATGAAACTTTTTTGGATCATTAAGTTCCCATGAACCTAGTAATTGCACGGTTCCTTTTCATTCACTTGAAGCTTCACCAATGCAAACTATTCAAGACTGTTTTGTAATCTTCCAAGGCATGCTCTATTAATACCTGCTGTCCTTTTCCTAAAGAAAAAAAACTCGGTTTGATCAAACAAGAGTACACGCAGCTGTTAGCAACTACTAGATTTCAACCAAAAGTGTCGGCCAATAATTGAGATTAATCAGTGATACGGCCTGGCAATGAGTGCAATATCAAGCCTGCACTGCACAATCCTTATGTCTGTACTTTGTACTCATTCAGAAGCAACTAATCACATATTGTGATGTTGCTGTTCTTCAGATACCCAGCAGCATCCTGCTGCAGATGCTTGGCAAAAGCCGGGTCACCAAGTTTGTTCTTCAGGAAATACTAAGCATCACTATTGAAGAATTTATCAAGAAGGTGAATGAAATTCAGATAACAATTGGCAACAATTGTAATCGTGTACGTTTGTTAGCCTGGTAGGTATGACGCTGACTTGCTACTGAATCAGGAAAACCTGAAGGTGAAACCTGAGATCAAGACAACCCAGTCCGAAGGTGAAATGGAGTCGGCATTCGCGCCAGGTTCAGCATTTGGGTTCAATGTTATCCTTCAGCTTGATAAATCTGACTCTGACGAAGATTCAGAGGGGGAAACCTGACTCTGATGAGAATTCAGAGGAGAAACCTGACTCTGATGACGATTTAAAGGAGCAAAAAAATCTGGCTCCTCAGAGTAGAAAGAAATGCCCATCCCTGCATACATTTATCACTCTTCTTCATGTGCCATCCCTTATGAATGAATGTACTAAGTTGTTGCAACTGTTTTGAGTTGCGAGTTGCAACTGAAAGATTTCTGAAGATATGAGTAGCCGACTAGCCGCTCTGAACATGAACACACACAGCGAACATACACTTCATAACCTGTTGCACATATGATTAGAAGTGAAGAAAATGTGCATGGGAGGTCCCATGCCTACAATAACACTAGAGCTTCAGCTTCCTAGCACACTATAACAAATTTTTTTTGAACGCAATCACTATAACAAAATCTTATCCACTTTTGTCTGGAGTATGATCCGTTGACACCTTGGCTTCCAACTACCAGATCAATCATTCCGGGTGCTTCCCACCTCCCAAGGTTCACACTCCCCACATCACCAGTGACCTGCCAACTGCACATATTATTCCTTCTTTTTTTTTTTTTCAGAGAAAATCAGCTGCATATATCTAGGCGAGTAGAAAGACCAGGCCTAAACATTTGCAGTTCTGATTCCATGGCCCATGATAATTCCCTATGATAATTCCCTGCCATGACAGTATTTTGCAACTTCCTGACATTGTTCTTTCAGTACTGAAATGTTCACGTCATGGGTAGTAGCCACATCATTCATTACACCAGAAAGAAGTCATTTCATTAAAAAAAGATGAATGGACTCAGGACCTTGGATCATTTGGTCTACCACCTAATTTATTCTCTATATTCCTATCACGCTTCTAATATTTTTTTGACGAGACGATGAAGACACATTGACACCTTCAATGCTGAACTCCCAACCAACAGGATTGCTAGATCACAAAAGGTTGCTACTTGCTACTATAATTTTTTAAAATATAATCCATATCATGTAGTATACTCCATATTTCCTTTTTGGTCTGAGCTTGGCTTAGAGTCACACCAGCCCAGCTGTCAGGAATCTTATATAGTACAATTTGTGAAGCATTTTGAATGCAGACAGCTAGACATTTTGCTTATTGGAGAATGATTTTAGCATACATTGGGTTCTCAACCCCTAATATGTACTTCTTGTTTATATCATTTATTTTGGCAAAAAAAAAAGTTGCTGATTTGGCAGCCAAATTAGCCAGAGCAGATTATTATCTGTCGTCATTGGTTCAGACGAATGAATGTACACAAGTGGCTGCATTATTCCTAAAAACAAAACAAAGAGGGTGTTCTGGACCAGAAATATCTACACACAAATGTGAGATACAAGCTGGCTTAGAATTAATGATAACGGTGTTTAGTTGCAGAGGGTGACCGGTCACAGTCCAAAAAGGTACAGCAACCTCTCGTTGAAATCCAACGCAATGGTGGTTTAACCACCCAAGTACACACATCAAATCTTGTCTTCACAAAAGTTAAGGCTTCCGTAGAAGAGGCAGGCACCACATGACTATGATGATTAATGTTAGATACTACTAGATATCTAGAGATGCGTAGCCTTCTGAATGGGTTCAATATCTATAGCCTCAAAAGGCTCAAATGTAATTACTTTTAAATTATTTTAAAGAAGAAAAGAGAGCTCCAAACGTGATTCATTTTGTATGATATAACCATATATTTCCACGTCAAAAGGTAATCGAGGTGTACACTCTTATTCGTTGTTGTACCTGTTGCGCAACAGTATAAGTCTTAAGCAACATAATAGTGATGGACATTTTGTTAGCAAAGCGCGTACACCTGTATATTGCTTCATGGATCTAGCTACCGTACTTTATGATCTCAAGAAAATAGCCTGACCAAGATAACAATCTTAGATGTCTGATTTTGTTTGGCTTTTGTTGAATAGAACTCTCTAGGGCATGAAATTTTTCCCAAGACTCTAACCAAGCATGTCCTCTTCCAAGCAACAGAAAAGGCAGGAATCCATGGCACGTACACACAAAAAAAAAAAATTCAGGAAATAATATAAAAAACAAAAAGGGCTGAACCCAGTGTAACATCATGACATCGGAAGAACAAAACAAAAGGGGTTTTTAATGACAGCCCTGCTTAGTGCTTGCCGAGAGTTAACACAGTCACCTAGGGCCCTCAGACAAGAGGGAACGCCCAAGTTTGCAATAAAATTTCTCACAAAATTCAGAGAAAGATGTTTCAATGTTTCACTTCAGTAAAAAAAAATAAGAAAAACGTTTCAGTATCAGCGTGTCAGTATCAACTCATCCCTAGCAGGAGTGGAAGCTATCCATTGCCCACTAACCCCACAAACCCAATCAGCCACTCATCATTGGACCCCATAAATAAACAAAGGAAACAAACTGCAAGGCTTGGACTTGGAGCCAGAAAGAAATGCAGAAATTGATAAAATAGCACGGTGTATTAGGATAATATAAAAGGTAAAGGCTACCTCAGTTTTGTATTTCTTCTCCGCTCTTCCCTCTTCTTGTTCTTGGAGTTGGTGGTGTTCCCGGAGCTAAGAAAGGCCCCGCCTTTTGGCTCGTTCTCAGACTTTACCACCTGCTCCAAGAAAGCTTCTTGGAGATGGCGCGCACCGAGAAGCTCGCCGGCGATGGCTGCTCCGGCGGCGAAGACCAAGTGGAGGTGGAGGTGGGCATGGCGATGGACGGGAAGGGGGTGGAGTGCCGGATATGCCAGGAGGAGGGGGATGAGGCCGCTATGGACTCGCCCTGCGCCTGCACTGGCACACTCAAGGTGAGCGCTATCCTCTGTTTTTCTCTCCCTTCTTCCCCTGTCTACCACTGACAGTTCTTTTTGCCTGGATGTTTGAGGAGCCGAGGTGAGTCAAAGTGTAGTGGTTGGTAAATTTGGAGTAGAATGGTGATTATTTGGGTGCTGGATAGATTTCAAGATGCAATTTCTGCGCTTCTGAACTTCTGTTTACCCTTTCTTCTGGTCACTGCGTTTTGGAAATTTGCTTTTGGTCAACCTGCTTCATTCCTTTCTGTGATTATTATCTCGCTGTTCTTTATTGTGGACATCTCTAATAGCTCTAGGCTTGCACTGTAGGATCATTAAAGTTCTATTTGGTGGTTGTTTTATCTTCGTCTACCAAGTAAAAATAGTATCAGACTGTCAGTGTTTCATCGTCAGTTCACTTGGCCTCCGTATTTGCAGATGCTGCGCCAGCCGCCAGGTTTTGGGTTTGTCTTAACAGTATCCTTAGAATTGAATGAGTTCTAGAAAAACCGATTTTGTTGTGGACAGGTCCAATCATCCGAATTTTCAATCGATAGATAATCCTTGTCCTTCCTAACATATATACACCCATTTTCAGTTATCCAATAAACCTTTTTCCCCTTGACGTTGTTGTACACGTGACTTAGGAGTATCTATTGAAGAAAATGCTAATTGTGTGTTGACCTATTGGCGTTGGTTCTATGCAGTTTGCCCACAGGAAATGCATACAGAGATGGTGCAACAAGAAGGGCAATATTACATGTGAAATCTGCAACCAGGTGGGTGTTTTTTTTTAATTCTGCTACAAGACCAAAAGTAGTTTTTTTTTTCTCCGTTTTATACTGTGTACCATATCATTTCTACATGGTGGCACTTAACTTTGACCTTGCTGAGTTTTCAGTCTACTATCGGCTATTTGATTTGGATAGATCTGGTAGGTTATGAGCAATCCATTTCAATGCAACTGCAGTGCTGAAGAAATAAGGAGAAATGGGAACACTCTATATATCTTGTATCTTGCTGTTCTTGTTGAAGTTTTCATACCGGTCTTGTTGTTCTATGTTTTACAGGTTTACTCCCCAAATTATGTCATCCCTCCACCTAAATGTTGTTCAGATGAAATGGACATGGATCTTAGGTACTTGCTGATACAATTCTTTATGCTTTGCTCAGTTTGCAGAAATTAATCCTTTCTAAATGAACAACATATCGTGGAAATAACCTATGCTCTGTGGGGTAACTAGAACAATGTGATTTGTACCCTTTAACAGAAATTAAGGAAGCACAGCTATTTTCCCTTAATTTTCAATAATAATGCAGATGTGTTGCCCCAGTTTCTGCATATTCTTTGAACAACCCCAATGCAGATATTCTAAATGGCTGATCTTTTTTTGGTAAACAGGCAAAACTGGGTTGGACGAATCGATCCTCATGATTCCCATTTTCTAGCCATTGCTATCGCAGAGCAGCAGTTGCTTCAAGCTGAATTTGATGATTGTGTATCTGCAAATTCTAGTGGTGTCACATGCTGCCGAACAATTGCTTTGATTGTATGTCAAAGAAGCCCTTTCTTCACAGACTTATTCTTATTTGTGTTGGGTAGTGGAATCTAACATTGGCTTTATTGCAGTTGATGTTCCTTTTGCTTGTACGCCATGTAATTGTCATTGTGAGGGATGTGAGCATGCTACAAGATGCAACAGTTCTGTTCAGTGTGAGTTCAACAAACCTAGTTACCATGTCCTGCTAAGATGGTGTGACCTGCTTCTGTCTGAGTGCCATACGCTGCATAATGATATGAATGCTGTCGAAGTGTCACAATGCTTCATTCTGCTATTAAGATGCTATGCTAAGATCATGTGACATGTTTATGTTGAGATGGCATGATGCTGAGAGCTAATTAATGCCTACAGAATCATATACTCCAGTGGTTGCAAATATACAACAAATACTTCAAGATAAATTGGTGACAGTGTTTCATTAGCAAATATACAATACAACAAATACTCCAGTGGTTGGATCTGGTTTTGATTTTGTTTGAAGTCAGCTTGATTTGTGTTTGATTGATTTCAGTCTGCTTCTGCATTTCTCATTTGTTTGCTCAGTCCATAGTGGGATTGAATTTTATTTTTCAGTGTGTATTATCGATATATGACAGTAAAGTTTTCCTTTATTTTAGGCAACTCTTCAGTTTGCGGGATTCTTTCTTCCTTGTTATGTAATAGCTCGTTCTTGCTATGCTTTACAGCATCGGAGACGAAGACAGGTATACCTCCTTTCCTACCAGTCATGATAATACAAAAAGAAAAGTTATAAAGCTGATGACCAACCTGTTCTGAATCTAGTAAAGCCTGTTATTATGTTTATCATGTTCAGCATTTAATATTCTGACGTGAACATATTTTTTTTTCTCTGAATTGGTAACCTGTAAGCTTTTAAGCCTCGATGTCTCACCCAAAAGTGTACCAAGATATATAGTGTTTATTTACTACTGATTGGACCATGTGCTACTGGGTTGAACCCCAATGGTGTCATTCAGAATGTCTTTGCTGCTTCTTGCAAGTGAAGCCTGTACATGTCCAATCCATTCCAGAGAGGGCAGTCCTAACTTGTTATGTTGGCTACTATCTCTACTTACAGGTGTAGGGAGACTCACCTGAACCTTAAAGAACACAAAGGCGTACCAATTGAAGCGCCGCCTCGGCGGTACCCCCGAAGAGAGGAAGGATGCATGGAAGCTTGCGAAGTGAGCTTCCCGTTGTTGCTTGGAGTCATCGCAAAGCATTTGGTTTGTCTCCTGAAAACGTAGGAGGTTTAATTAGGTGATTGAGTAGCGAGAGAGAACAGGCGGTGTGTGAGGCTCAAGTGTACATACGTTGAGGCCCAGGGAACATGCCTTTTTTTTACAGCTGCAAGGAAGCAAAATGTAACCCCACACATTTGTTCTACTGCAAATAAAAGAACAATCGCCCATCAGCCTCTGAAGTTTATGGTTGTGTACATCTTCAGACGTAGAGGCCGGATGCTTTTTATCCTTTATCTAAAAAAAAAAAAAAATCAGCCTCTGAAGTTTTGCTTGTTTGAGATGGCTGACATGCAGAGTAGCTAGTACAGGGCTGCTGCTGCTGCTGCTGCTGGACAAGCGCGTACAGAGGGAGGCCTCTGAATGGGACAGACATGGAGTCACGGGTTCAGTGCCGCTGTGTTACCCCCTCCGTTGATTGCTGCGTGCGCTCAGCCAGCCGGTCATCCACGTATACTGATGCGCTCCTCGGCTCCTGCCTTTGAGACGCTGACCAGACTGCTAACGTCCCGGATCTTCTGGTTCCGAATTCGATCCCCCGTTAGGCCCAGGCGGCCCACGATGGCGAGCGCGAAGAGGGAGAACCGGAGAAAGAGAGCGCGACGGAGAGAGATGGCGAGAAGAGGGCCAGTCGGCGATAGGCCGGCCGACAGGGTCTATTGGTTCAAGACCCTCCAGCTGCCGAAAGGTCCCCTATCGGCTAACCGACCATACTATCAGGTGAAACTCAGTCAGCAGAGAATATGCATCGACTGTCGCTGCTTGCTACACCTCTGCCAAGTACTTTCCATTTGTATCTAATATGTTCACTGGCCAGTGCATGTAAAAAATATATATGTTATATATCTGAAATAGCTGACTCTTGTATGGATGTGTGAAAAGAAGTATCTACATAAACATTTCAGTAAGATTTTTCTCTGATAGATAAGAAGTAAGAGTTTGCATTATGAATTAGCTAATCCTAAATAGGTTGTTTAGGTGGTTATATAACATTTGATTGATAGAATCATAAATTTCTCTTGGTAGCTTTTATCACCAAAACAAATATAAGTTTTTGCATGCTGCTGCATTAGGAACAAGCGTAATGATCTCTCGATTTTTTTAGCATTTATTGAGATTCATGTGCATCTCTATATAAAGTCGTGGCGTTAACACGGACAATATACTAGTGTTTACAATTTCGTATAATTCAGCTGCTAGATTTTCAATTTAACATTATTTCTTTCACTATTTTTTTTTAAACATGTATCTTGTTTGGCACGTGTTCGTAGTCCTGAAAATGCACCACAACACCCCACGGCAATCCTTGGAAACTGTCTATCTGTCCCTCGCGTTGCCTCCTTTGAGAACTGATCGAGATTTTTGCCCTCAACTCGATGCCAAACCGGCCATGTCTGCTGCCGTTGGCCTCCACACCACCCCTCAATCCACATCGCCGCTAGGCAATTGCAATCGGAGCCACAAGGCAACCTGCCTCGCCAGATGACACCGCGTACAATAACATGGAAGGGTCGCGAAACCAAGACACGCATGGCCGACGACGACTGGAAGTGGAAGTTTATGAACGGATTCCTGATGGTGTGTATTGACATCTCTTTCCCTTTTCCATCGCCTCTATACTATACACACATGATGCATCTAATCTAAGCCAAGCTAGATGATCAGTGGAGTCCGGTATTTCTTTTTCGTTTATTCTGCCAAAAGCTCACATCTTTCTTTACATACTATATGCTGCTCCTGTAAACGTGGGTAGCGGACTGCTGACCTTTTTGTGGGGCGGCTTGTTCAGCGGCTCCTACACTGAAAGACGAGCCCATCCTAACGATAACTCTTGTTGTTCTAAATTCCTTTATTATTTATTATAGTAGTGAGTAACTGTTGTGTTTTTTTTCACAGTTTATAAAGAGGCTAGACAACATATCTGCATTGCAAATTATGCTCAAGTATGAAACAAATATATGCCTATGTAACCCTTTTTAGCAAAAACTATGGTGCAAAATTAATATGACAAGGATATTTATACATATAAGAACAATACAAAATGATTATATAAGAACAAGTAGCACCGAGAGCTAAAGCAATAGAGGCTATCGTGTTGTTACAAAAAAAAAAAAAAAAAAAAAAAAAAAACGAGAATACATAACACCCAAGTTTACACAAGAGGTGAGAACAATGTAGTTTGGTGAGAGATCATATATATATCACTCAGAGTCCCACGACGCGGTGAGGATAGTTAGTCCCACGACGCGGTGAGGATTGTTAGTCCCACGACGCGGTGAGGATATTTAGGAGAAATGAACCTCCAACTATTGCAATGCGCAAGAGATAGTCTTAACTGCCGACTAGAAGTCGATAAGGGTGTCCCTGTGGCCGCCTCGGCACAGCTCCTTCCGCATGGCGATGGTCTCGGTGAGGAGCACATCGAGCGCCACCGCCTCCAAACTCCCCATCTTGGTTACCTCCCGATGCATCAGCTCCTTTCGTATGGTGATGGTCTCGGCGACGAGCGCGCGAATCTGTGGTAGGTCTCCTAAAAGTGACTAAAAACATCTAGTTCATCAGGTCTGCTGGATCTTTAGTCAACCCTTATTGGAAACCAAAACAGATATATTTTTCTTAATAGTCACAGTTTTTCTTAAATTGCGTTTAGATTTGAGGTTGCCGGTGCACTGAGATTGAGGCGACGGATGCGGGTACCACCTGCTCTGGTTATCTCACAACGCACGGGAGAAGGGATCACTGCTTAGTCTACATCAGACTTACGTCAGTGTGCACGTCAAGGAGTTGCGCACACAATGTGAAATAACTCATACCGCGTAATGACAGACCTCTTACTTTCATTTACAATTAAATTAAAATATCACTGTATCTCGGTCATACCTCTTAACAAGACAAACACACTAAATCACTATTATTTATATAGTTTTACATTGTGTCTTTTGGTAGATTGTTATTCATATACAAATTTTGAAAACAACATGACATATTGATGTGCATATACTAATTCAAAATTATGTTAGAATGAGTTAACTCAATTTGAAAAACAATTTATTGACAAATAAGGATTTTTAGGAGTAGTTCAAGAAAAGTGGTGGAAATAAAAGAGAAATGTCCTCAAAAAAATTTATTCGCTAAACAAATGGTATGGATTGTGTTGTTTGGACAACAAATTTGAAAGTCGCGAACTGAAAGAGAGATGAAAGAGGAGGCAAAAGATGAGTGATCAGCCCTACTCTCTCCCTCCCCCTCTCCCCCTTTTATTGAGAAGGTGGGTGAGTTTGCTTTCTTTATTACCCACAATAAGGCTAATATTTACAAAAATGACACTAATAGATACAAATGGTCCTAAAAATCATAGTTTGGACTCTCAAACTGTACAATTAGGCACGAAACAGATCAATGGGAATCACCAACATAACACACCCCTAACAATTGATTGGTGTCTGAGACAATTCTTAGAGAGTTGGGGGAGTAATCTCAAGGAGAACACAATAGGATCAAAGAGATTATGCTTCAAAAGTAGGAAACTGATGACTTGAAAAAAGAGTGAAATACATATCCGGTCCCTTAAACTTTTTTTGGTGTGTCATCCCGGTCCATAAACTTTTAAAGTATGTCATCATGGTACCTAAATTTGATTTGGGTCTCTAATCAGCCTGTTAAGTGCCAAAGGCCTGGATCCGTAATGTAAATAGGGTCCGTAATGCAAATAAGGCCACACGTCGATTCAGTTCCCCCGACGGCCGCGCCGTACGTCTTCTCTCGACTTCCTCGCGACGGGACTCTCTACGCACGCCGTCTCTGCGTACACCTTCTAGACTTCCTCGTCGCTGTACGCGACTCTCTACGCACGCGACTCTCTACGCTACGCACGCGACTCTCTACGCACGCGGCTGAACCTGCACGCAATCTTGGTCCCTTCTATGTGTCAGCTGTTAAGTACTACTATATGCATTGTGTTAAGTACTGCTATATGTACTTGGAATATATGACTTTATTTGCAATCTCCTGGTACTCGTTTGTGTGAACTATAAGTACTGCTATATGTACTGGAATATATGACGTTTATTTGCAATCTACTAATACTCGTTTCTGTGAACTACTGCTATATGTAATGGTGGTCATGATCGTCTAAAATATTGATGTGATGCTTCTCCTCTGTTTTTTCAAGCCGGCATGCTGTGATGCTGCTCCTCTATTTTTGTTTCAAGCCGTCAGGTCTGATTACATGAGCTCGATTTTTTTTAATGCACAACTCTGTTTGTTTAATGTAGCAGTTTGGTTGTTGCCATGTCTTTTCTAATCAGACCCGTTATGCAGCTAATTAGAGACCCAAATCAAGTTTAGGTACCATTATGACATACTTTAAAAGTTTATGGACCGGGGGTGACTGTAACACCCCAGAACCACAAACCCTTCTGGGATGCTACTACACATCACAAAAACTAGCCAAACATACTAAATGAATAAATTAAAAAAAAAAAAAACGACAGCACCTCATTTGCATTTACAAGCAACTCAGAAGAGAGAACAAATATAAGTCACATATTTACCACACTAGCATTAGATAAACATCCAGGAGCAAAAAAAGGCGATACACTATGAGATTAGATTACAAGACCACTCTGAACAACCATTCACCAAACTAATTATACAACTAAGTTACTATGGTTATGGAACAGATTCCGAAAGGTGAGTGAAACGTGCAGCTATCTCCCTTCCCATCCTAGCAGCCATCAAAAGAACCTGGAATAAGTAAAGCAAGGGTGAGATGGATCATCTCAGCAAGTAAATCTGTTTTGTCAAGCTATTTTGACCACACGTTATGTAATCAATGATATACTACCAAAATACACTTTTTAGGACAGGACAAATATTAGATTGAAGTAAAGAAAAACAACTTCCAAATAGAACATTACAGGGATGATACACCTCCCATAATAATACCAAGGATAAGTCACTTCCAATATAATTCATAAATGCATATGAATGCAATGTAAATGACTTCTGCCTGCATACCCAACAAGGTATGGAGCTGCATCCTGTGATGCTGTATCCGATGTACGGTCGTGACCATAGGTCAATAACATAACCGATGCATTTGAATGATGCAATGCTTATGATCTGCTATAATAATAGCAATATAACCTTCACCTTCTCCAAAGCATGTGATTCGACCACATGAATTGTGCTTGCATCACAACAACATCATATATATATAAAAAAAAAATAAGGCATCCCATTATGGCTGAGCTAGGAATATAATAAGGTTCAGTTCAGAGTTGTTATGACATGGGTTCCAACATTTTGGTGTAGGGTATTAAGATAACAAGTCAAAACAGTAGCAAACCAATGCTACATCCACTTGCCTTTTTACCGAAGAGGGTCAAAAGAGCTATGGGCGATTCAAGCACTACCACCTGTTTTGGAACAAAGAACTTAGTACAAATATTCCATATATCACTAGTAAACAAAGCACAAAACGTCCCTACGTCCGAACAAACAATCGGGTAAAACAACCCCACTTGATCGTCAACAAACAGCAACAGTGTTGCTTGTTCTCTTTCTTTCTTTTTTTTTTTGGTAACTCTAAAGCTGTAGCAGTTGATCACAAATAAATAGCTAACAAGCATCTACACTGAATAAGCTACTACCTTAGTGTTCACCAAAAATTAGAATTTCAACATCTAATATTTTTCATGCAGCCTACAAAGCAACAGACTGCTCTGGGTTCTAGAGCAGTAACTCTGTCTTCAGAAAAACATACCTCCCAAATCATAAATCCTAAAATAGAGTTTGAATACTCAATAAAAAGTTCACATGAAGTACTACAAATACTCCATAGCGCCCTGAACTAAATTGGCCTCGAAGAACTTCTAAAACGACGCTGAAAACTGCAGTTCGAAACTGCCCCCAACCTGACAGCACTAACATTCAGCAATATTCAGAAAGCCACAACTTTTGCTATACTCAACGAAAAATTAAGCTTAAATACTCGTTGGAAAGGTCTTTAAAAAGGCCTACGATTTCCTTTCACATATGATTTTCTAATTCGGCCGGTAAGGACCTCAACACAGGACGAATCCACTGCTGTACAGGGAGGGAAAGAAAACATGAAAACCCAGCTCATGTTCAGTTTAAGGCCTAAACTTGGTGTCCAAACCTAACACAGGGAAGAGTCGATTGAG
This sequence comes from Hyparrhenia diplandra, assembly GCA_015847255.1. Lineage (NCBI taxonomy): Eukaryota > Viridiplantae > Streptophyta > Magnoliopsida > Poales > Poaceae > Hyparrhenia > Hyparrhenia diplandra. The sequence continues at coordinate 126,392 of JADLZK010000426.1, read as the reverse complement.
TTCCATACCTAGAGGAGGACAGGGATCACTCCCACGAATGGTTGCTTGGTTATCCACAAACCCTAGGGCAACGAGATAGGGTGGGGAAGGGACCGATCTCCAAGGAAGATGCACCTCTTCTTGCTCCTCTTGATGAGCTTGATCCGTTTTGCTGGATTTCCCTAAGGGTTTGGCGCTGTTGTGGGGAGATTTACAGAAGGGAAGCCATGGGAGAGCAAGGGGAAGAGAAAGTAACGTGAGAAGGGGAGAGGGACTGGTTTGGAGGAGATGAAGTACAGAGAGATGGGAGCTTCTGGATATAGCTTGGACATGGGCCTGTCCAGTCCAGCCCAACAAGCCTCTTCTTTTCTTTTTTTTTTTTTTCCTTGGTGTTACAGTGACACACCGAGGAAAGTTTAAGGACCGGATACATATTTTACTCTGAAAAAATTAGGGAGAGGAATGGAATATTCCAGATGTAAAAGGTAAGATTAGAGGAGGAAATGGAGGAGATTGTTAATGATGAAGAGATATATTAGCAACAGAGATCGAGTGAAAATGGATCCTGAAAGGAGACACAATCACAACCTTCTTCCACTTAGCTGTCAATGGAAGAAGTCAGTCGTCAACTTAGAGCGTCTCCAAGACTCCTAAATTTTCTCTTAAAGCCTCTATGTTTCTCAACTCCTAAAAGGTTATTAGAAAAAAAGCACTTCTCCAACGATATCTAATATTTCACTTCTAAAATGTAAAAATTTGGTCACACTTCAGGGTTTTTGGTCCTTTTGTCATTGGGAAAGTCTACATCACCCCCTCAACTATGGGTGTGAGACTACTTAACCTCTCCAACTATGAAACAGTCTGTTCTACCCATTGCATATTATTGCAAATTCCAAAAATGCAATTTTCCATATTCCTAGTTACGTATTTACTTACGGTGACAAAGAATAAAACTATCACTATTTTTTTTTTTCCTAGTTCTCCTTCCAAGCGCAGGATAACCCCCAAGGGGTTGTGGGTTTTTTTCTATCAATTGGGGATTTCCCTTCACCACCCCCATGGGGGGTGGTCCGCAGGGTTCATAACTACCCCCTTACTATGGGGGTTCCCTAGCCAACACTTAGATCCGGCTTTATCCAACTTTTTTGGTTCACCCCAACATTACCCACTTGTCCGACTGTTGCTAAGTAGTTTTGGGATACCAAACGGACCTCCCCAGATGGTAATCTTAAACCTCCCGAACTTTGCAAGGCCAAATTACACCCTAAGCGCTTTTGAATGGTGTTTTTTCTACCGTAACCGTGGTATTGCTACAATGACTGGGTTTGCTATAGTAATGCGGTCAAAAAAAAAATGCAGCTTACGTAATTATTTTGTTGGACTAAGACAAACCATATTATATGTTCAATGTGTACAGCTACTCATGTGGAGTCAAAAAAAAGTTAGATTTTCTATTTTATGATTTTTCTGTGATTTACTATACTTTTTTGAAGATTCGCACAAATAAATAAATAAAAAAAGTAAAACCTTCATAATAAAAACTTTGTACTGAATCATACCATATTATATGTTCACTGTGTAGATCTACTCATGCGAAGTTCAACAAAATTTTATTTTTTATTTTATTATTTTCTACGATTTACTAGATTTTTCAAAGATTCAGTTGAATTAAATAAAAAGGCAAAACCGCATTAATGTAGCAAATCCACTACCACTATAGCAATCACTACTATAAAACTGATTTTTACACCGCGTTTAGAAATGATTTTTCATGACGGTTTTTTAGAAAACCGCCATGGTTAATACCTCTATTAACCGTGGCGGTTTTCTTTAGTTTAGCCTTAAAGTTCTATTGGGTGAATGTTTTATCTTCGTCTACCAGGTGAAATAGTATCAGACTGTCAGTGTTTCATCATCTGTTCACTTGGCCACCTGCAAAGCAGGTGCTGCGCCAGGTTTTGGCTTTGTCTTAAGACTCTTAACAGCATCCTTAGATTTGAATGAGTTCTAGAAAAAACGATTTTGTTGTGGACAGGTCCAATCATCCGAATTCTCAATCGATAGATTATCCTTATCCTATATATACCCCCATTTTCAGTTATCCAATAAACCTTTTCCCCCTTGACGTTGTTGTACACGTGACTTAGGAGTATCTGTTGAAGAAAATGCTAATTGTGTGTTGACCTGTTGGAGTTCGTTCTATGCAGTTTGCCCACAGGAAATGCATACAGAGATGGTGCAACAAGAAGGGCAATATTACATGTGAAATCTGCAACCAGGTGAGTGTTTTTTTTTTTTAATTCTGCTACAAGACCAAAAGTAGTATTTTTCTCTCTCTCTGTTTTATACTATGTACCATAACATTTCTACATGATGGCACGTAACTTTATACTATGTACCATAACACTGCTGAGCTCTGGCGCGCGCAGTTCGAGAAAAGGAAAAACACATTGCAGAAAAATGGTGCCAAATTTTTTGAGATGGCTAAAAATAGATAGCTCCCTATACTTGTACAGCACTCACCGCCATCTACATGGCCTTGTAACACTTCCCCATTTATTGTTTGGCAATTGCACTTGTTTGCCAACTCCTAAATCTAAATGCCAAATTAAAAAGAGCTCATCTCCAACAGTTTGGCATAATTCATTTGCCAAACTTAGATCTAACTTACATCGAAACCTTGAGAAAAATAAAATTATGTCTATGTCCTTCCACCTCTTGAAAACTTACGCCAGGAATCCTAAGGCGTAAAACAATATTATGTTTATGTCCTTCCACCTCTTCTAATACGTGCATATGCGCCGCGAATGACAAATGTCGAGAGCACGTATTTTACGCTTGTGGGCCTGATTTGCCAACGCTCACTAATTTACCATCTCCAAATGACAAACTGTTGGAGGAAGTTTTTGGAGCTTTTTTGGCAAAATTTGAGAATGCCAACTCAAATGCCAAACTGTTAGAGGTGCTCGCCTAATTGCAAGAGCAACTCCAACAGCTTCTCATCCGTGGTTTGGCATTTGTCCCGATTTGCCAACTCTCAAATTCAAATGCCAAATCCAAAAAGAGTTCATCTCCAACAGTTTGGCATAATTCATTTGACAAACTTAGATCTAACTTACATCAGAACCCCGAAAGAGAAACAAAAAATTATGTTTATGTCCTTCCACCTCTTGAAAACTTACCTCAAGAACCCGAGGCGAAAAACAAATTATGTTTATGCCCTTCCACCTCTTCTAATACGCACGTTGTGCCGTGAATGCCAACGTCGTGGCGCGCATAAATGCGCCAAAAAACAGCCGATTTGCCAACGCCACTAATTGCCAACTCCAAATGCCAAACTGTTGGAGGGAGTTTTTGGAGTGTTTTGGCAAAATTTGAGAATGCCAAACACAAATGGCAAACTGTTGGAGTTGCTCTAAACTACTACCTGCTATCCGGCCTTCTGGCCTTTCTGGGCTAATCAAATAAAATTCAGGTGGGAACGCCCCCCGTGACACAAAAAAAAAAAAAAAGAGCTGATGACCAACCTGTTCTGAATCCTGTTATTATATTTATCATGTTCAGCATTCTATCAATTTGATGTTCTGACGTAAACATATTTCCCCCCCTGAATTGGTAAGCCTCAATGTCTCACCCAAAAGTGTTCAATATATATAGTGTTTATTTACTACTGATTGGACCCTGTGCTACTGGGTTGAACCCCAATGGTTTCATTCAGAATGTCTTTGCTGCTTCTTGCAAGTGAAGCCTGTAGACATATGTACATGTCCAATCTATCCCACAGAGAGGGCAGTCCTAACTTGTTTTGTTGTCTATCTCAACGTACAGGTGTAGGGAGACTCACCCGAACCTTAGAGAACACAAAGGCGTACACTAATTGCCAACTCCAAATGCCAAACTGTTGGAGGGAGTTTTTGGAGTGTTTTGGCAAAATTTGAGAATGCCAAACACAAATGGCAAACTGTTGGAGTTGCTCTAAACTACTACCTGCTATCCGGCCTTCTGGCCTTTCTGGGCTAATCAAATAAAATTCAGGTGGGGAACGCCTCCCCCCGTGACACTTAAAAAAAAAAAGAGCTGATGACCAACCTGTTCTGAATCCTGTTATTATATTTATCATGTTCAGCATTCTATCAATTTGATGTTCTGACGTAAACATATTTCCCCCCCTGAATTGGTAAGCCTCAATGTCTCACCCAAAAGTGTTCAATATATATAGTGTTTATTTACTACTGATTGGACCCTGTGCTACTGGGTTGAACCCCAATGGTTTCATTCAGAATGTCTTTGCTGCTTCTTGCAAGTGAAGCCTGTAGACATATGTACATGTCCAATCTATCCCACAGAGAGGGCAGTCCTAACTTGTTTTGTTGTCTATCTCAACGTACAGGTGTAGGGAGACTCACCCGAACCTTAGAGAACACAAAGGCGTACCAATTGAATGAAGCGCCGCCTCGGCGGTACCTCCGAAGAGAGGATGGATGCATGGAAGCTTGCGAAGTGAGCTTCCCGTTGTTGCTTGGAGTCACCGCAAAGCATTTGGTTTTTCTCCTGAAAACGTAGGCGGTTTAATTAGGTGATTGAGTAGCGAGAACAGGCGTTGTGAGGCTCAAGTGTACATACGTTGAGAGAACATGGCCTAACAGCTGGAAGGAGCAAAATGTAACCCCACACATTTGTTCTACTGCAAATAAAAGAACAATCGCCCATCAGCCTCTGAAGTCTATGCTTGTTTGGGATGGCTGGCATGCAGGTGGTACAGGGCCGCCACTGCCGCTGCTGGACAAGTGCGTACAGAGGGAGGTTTCTGAATGGGACAGACATGGAGTCACGGGTTCAGTGCCGCTCTGATGCTCCGTTGATTGCCGCCGGAGCTCGTGACGAGGACGACGACGGCCACGAAAACGACACGGCGGCGGCAGGCGGTTCGGCCCTAGGGCTCTGGGGCAGGGCAGGACTCATTCGGCTGGGTATGGGTAGGGCGGCGGGGGAGCGGGAGGTCGCCGGAGCTGGAGAAGATGGCCATGGCCGGAGTTTCGAGCTTGAACAGAGCTAAGGTTAGGGTTGCCGGACTGGGAGAAGAAGGGAGGGGGAAGGGGAGAAGGCGGACGCCGCCGACGCCGCTAGGGCTCGCCGGAGCTCCGGCGAGCTAGGGCCTCCCGGCGAGCCCTAGGGCGCCAGCGGGCGGGGCGGAGGTTGTGGCGGCCGGGGCGTCGGGTGCGGGACCGGACGGAGGAAGACGGCCGACCAGGCAGGGCTGGGGCCGTTACGTGGGGCTGCACGGTCGACGTCTAACACGCCCGTCGCGGCTCCTCGGCTCCTACCTTCGAGACGCTGACCAGACTGCTGACCTCCCGGATCCTCTGGTGCTCCGTGGACCGACATTGCCTATCGGGCCGATAAGAGGGCCTGCTCTAGGCCCAGGGCAGCTGGGAAGCCGATTGGCCCCCTGTCGGCCCTCCTGCTGCCGAGAGGTCCCCTGTCGGCTATCCGATCGGCAGTACAATTCTTATACAATTCATCAGCTGCTAATTTGCAATTAAACATTAAAAAATATTATTTTTAAAAAAAATCATGTACAGTATCGTGTTTGACTCGGGTTCATGCATAGCAGTCCTAAAAGCGCGCCACAACACCACACGGTAATTAAACCTGACCTATTTCTTCTAGTCGAACACAACAAGATCGTATAACACAAGATCATATAGACACGGCTGTCTGTCCCCCGCGTTGCCTCCAACTCGATCGCGAGCCAAGCCGGCCATGTCTGCCGCCGCTGCCGGTGGCCTCCACACCACCCTCCTCATCGCCGCTAGGCAATCGCAATCGGGGCGACAAGGCAACCTGCCTCGCCAGCAGCGGACCTTGGTGGACGACGCCACGTTCAGCAGGATGGAGGAAGGATCCGAGAACCAAGACACGAGGAGCATGACCGACGACGACTGGAAGTGGAAGTTCATGAACGGCTTCCTCATGGTGCGTACTGACATCTCCTTCCCTTCCCTTTTGCATCGTCTCTATATTATAGATGATCAGCGGGTCCGGTATTACTTACTCTTTTTCGTTTAATCTGCCAAAAAGCTCACATATTTTTTACACATATGATTCTACTCCTGCAGACGTTTTCAACTGTCTTGGGTGGCGGACTACTCGCTGACCTTTTGGTGGGGCGGTTTGTTCAGCACGACCCTAAATTGCAAGACGAACCCTTCCTGATGATAACTACTGTTGTTCTAGATTCCTTTATCATAGTAGTCGGGTACCTGCCCTGTCTTTTTCCACGTTTTTTTTTGCAAAAGGCTAGCTAGTAAACTAGTATGACAACAATACGACTGGAAATGACCATTCCATGATGCAGAGCGCAACAAAATTAACCATTTGAAATGACAGAGCTTCTCGATAGGAACTAGAGGGGGAAGGCTCCCGTAGCTGCAATTGCATCCATTCAAAATTACAGAGATGTTAGGCTCCCGTAGCTGCAATTGCATCCATTCGAAATTACAGAGATGTTTGTGGACAGGAATTGAAGGAGAGCGAAGGCTCCCATAGCTGCAATTGCATTCGTGTCCTCTCTACCGAGCCATGATGTGTTGTCATCAATGAAGCTAATCATCTTGTTTTCCAACACACAAGTGCGGTCCCCCAGTTAGTTGAATGTACAGTGTCCTGCTTGCTAATCTCTCAATTCACCACGCCAACATACCTGCATTTCAAATTATGACCATTATTACGAATTAATAAAGTTGGAAACAGACATGCCCATGTAATGTAACTTGATTATTCAAAAAATATATACAACATACCATTCCAAAAGGGAAGAGGTGAAGCACCAAGGAAACTCAATGTACAGTGTCCTACGTGTTAATCTATTTGCTCAAATCACCACGCCGACATACCTGCATTGCAAAATATGCCCATGGCTATGAATTATTAAAGTCGGAAACAAACATGTGCCCATGTAACTTGATAATTTTTTTTTAAAAAAAAACTTTATACAACATACCAGTATAAAAGAGAAGATGTGAAGCAAGCAGGCACCTCCTAGTAAACCCAATAGGGTCTTTACACAGTCAATGTCAAGGGCCAGGTACAAAAATACTATGACAAGGATATTTATACCTGCCAGGACAATATAGAGAATTGTATGAGAACAAGCAAGGACAATATAAAGAATTGTATGAGAACAATCAACACAGAGAGCTAGAACAATAGATCTTATCCCATCTGTGACCCAAAGAAAGGAGGACATACCTAACAACCCAAGCCTACTGAAGATCTGAGAACAACATAGTTCGAAGAGAGATCGTGCATACGCACTCAATGGAACACCGACGGCTTGCAAAGTCCACCATATGCTGAAAGCAATATGAAATGCCACTCTAAAGCATTTAGCGAACCCCTTCACGCTATTGATTACATTGTTTGGTCCCAGGTAGGTGACAAGAGTTACTGATCCATACAAGGCATAAGCGGTCATAGCAGACCTCTTATTTTCACCCTACAGTGCAATAAAAAAGGACCACATGAATTCAATATTTCTTTAAGAATTCTAAAAATTCAATATTTCTTTCAAGAGTGGGTCTTGAATAGAAAGGGGTTTGATGACAAGGTGATAAGTTGGATAATTTCTTCAACAAGAGAAAGAAAAGTGTGTATAAACATTAATGGGAGAAACGGCCCGTACTTTAAAAACGCAGAGGGGACTGAAACAAGGTGACCCCTAGTCTCTAATGTTCAATCTATCTAGTGCATACATTGAACAAGGCCAAACAAAAGTGGCATATCAGAGGTGGTAACAGGGGACTCACACACTTACAGTATGCTGAAGACACAATCTTGTTAATGGAATAGCAAATATGAATTTCCGCTATATTCTTTTGAATGGATGACAGGGCCCAAAATTAATTATCTCAAGTCAGAGGTAGTGGTAATAGGGGTACAGTTTCAAAGAAGTATGCATACCTGATCAGGACCAGGCTGCTCGCCTAGACCAGACGCCGCAACTGCGCCAGCAATCCGGGCCTTCCTCTGTTCTGCTGCGGCCTGCTGCACGGTGACCATCGCATCGTGCGCTTTCTTGAGCTCTACACATGCAAGCACCAGCTCTGTCACCCTGTCACGGAGGACATTACTCGAAGTGCAGACAGTACCCTCCATTGCGGTGGCCTCGGCCTCAAGGTCGACAACACAGCTTAGCAAGTGTGCTTCATCTGACTGCTGCATTGCTTCCATGGCCCTCAGCAGCTCAACACAGAGATGAGGCACACCTGCATCATTGGCGGTTATTGCGATGTCATGAGCCTGGTCTACTAGTTTTGCACCTTTTTCTTTAAGCAGTCTTTCTTGGCTGAGCAGCAAGTCGGCGGTAACAGTGTATGAGTCCTCCAGTTCCTATTTAGTGCCAAAAACACTCAAATTCGTCAGGACTAACCAAAACTACCATTTTATAGCTAGCATGTTGTTTATCTACTTGGCCTAATATTTGCTACTGCATACAGATTTATAAAATGTTACAGTAGGTTGCAATAAAATGGTACAGTAAATTGCAATAAAATGGTACAGTAAGTTGCAACTTGTAGTGTTGTTGTTTTTTATAATTAGGTTTGATGCATTCTTTGGAAGCGATGCCATTTGTACTATTGTTTCAGCTTCAGAACTTGTAACTTGCTGGATACATTCTTAAATTTTGGGGCACTCATTGCAGGTTGTGTCATCTCGACGTCTCGTCACATAAATGGATGCAAGTCTTCCTAAATTTTCAGAAACTCATTGCAGGGCAAACAAGTGGCCACTATTAATAGACCATAAATCCGATAAATATCAGAAACCTAAATTTTGGGGAACATAAATCAGATCATATTACAGACACCATATTTCAGACAACTTGGCTTGTCAGATAAATGGACTTACTGATTTATGTTCTGTGCCAAAGGCCATATTTCAGACACCAAAGTTTTGCTCAAATAATTTTTTTTTTTGAAAGTAAAGTTTTGCTCAAATAATTAATAGATCACTAGTGCACTTTAGAGCATTTTTTTAAGAACCGCAAATGCTAAAGGCTTATGGGCGTTCGTGCACTGAACTAGTAAAAGCATGGTGCGGACTGAAAGGTTTGTGCTTTATTTCCTAGTTCTAGAATAGAAAAAGGATACATAGAGAAATAAACATGTGCTAGCTTATTTGGATCCCAAAGGTTTGCATTCCGTTTCTTTCACTTGCTTTGCTTTCTGGCATGCTTAACCATTAAAGAAATGGTAAGCTTTGTTCAGTTAGATGCAACCTGAACATTTAGTAGATAAGCAAAAAAAAATTTCAGTTGTTTTAGTAGTCAGCTAGTGCCCAGTGTCTAGGACAACAATCTTTTGTTGTAGGCTGCTATAGAAAACGAGAAATACATGCTTTCAGTGATGCGCCAGAACATATTAGAGTTAAGGCTCGTGCGTAAAAAGAAAAACACATTATACTTTTTACTTCTTTGTTCTAGCTCTGAAGAACACTTAGATGTAGACATAATTATTGGCTTACTGCTACTTCCTTTTTATAGTTTGATGTTTTGAGTTATGACTGCTTACACTACAAGTCGAACATCTGACTTGTGAGAGAACTCCTAACAAATGAATACAGATCATGAGCAATGGTGTAATCGTTGACGAAAGTCAATAGCACGACAATGACCAGGGAGCCAAGATTTTTTTTTTGATCCACTAAACAATCAAAACTCAAAAGAAGGCATAAAGAAAAAGATTAATTTCAATGCAAGGACTGAAACACTGTGAGAATGATTAAAACAAGTGTGGTTCATCAATTGAATCAATCGCCTTTATTGGTATCTTACTAGTGAGTGTATGTTTAAATCTAGTTACAGTTTAAAGTTCATATCAGAATACTTTATTGGTGTCATTCTCCTTATGGGAAGCCGTTTATTTTGGTCATTCATTTTTGTGTGTTGTTTTCTGCTTCCCAAAAGAACTTTCTGCCTAGTCTTCCGCAAAAAAAAGTATGCTACTTAGTCTTTGTATTGTATATAATATAATAATACAAAATAAACTTCTTAAATGGGGGCTACCTGAAACAAATGACAGCATGACTCTTTGTCTAGTGGTTGTTACTCTATATTTCCTCTAGAATTTAGATAAGCGGACTCTTTGGCTAGTCTTTTCTTGATTTTTTTTAAAAAAAATCATGGATGGATCATTTGATTGCTGAAGCTCTGCAGTCTGCAGCTAGCTTCATCTACTATTATGGTGGCATGAATGTCATTGAATATCATATCGCAAATTAATCACAACATTGACCTGCATTTTGTTTTACGAATGAATGAGAGCTGAAGTGCTGAACAATGTTGTCAAACAAATACTATAAAGTTGCACGGACTCATCTGGCAGGCAGTAGACTTGACCACGGTTACCCCACAGACAATGTTTGTTCATGCAAACAGGAAATACCCATACCCATATGTTTTACCCAACTATCTAACATGTATGGGTAAAAAGAATTGATAAGAGTTGGGCAAACCAATTAGGGGCTCCTTTGGATCATTCAATTCCCTTTGGGGATTGGAGGGAATTGAGGGGTAATTTAGTTCAATTCCCCTCAATACTCTCAATTCGAAGGGGAAATGGTTGCCAACGGCATTGTCAGGGAGGGGTAGGAGAAGAAGAAGGGAAGAACGCAGGATGTCGTTGCGTACCTTCGACAACAGAGGACCTTTCTCAACATCCGTCATGAGACTTCCACTGATTTCTTGCCGACTACCAAGTCTTCCCAAGATCCGCAGCCAAAAGAGCCAGGAGGCCGGCCAGCCGTGTCCAGCGCTCGCTGCGCTTTGGTGCCCCGCAGGGTCTCAAAGCTTTGGTAAAACTTTCGGAATTCTTGGCACTCACGTACTAGGCTCGTTGTGGAGTTGCGAAGAGCCACGAGCGGAGCGCACACCATACGCTCCATGGCTGCAGACGCATCACCTAGGCTGACCACAGCGGTGATTCTTTCCCCCTCATTTGCCTGCTTCAACTCGTCACCGAGTCGAGATACTTCTTGGTGCTGAATACCTTCTTCTGCGGCTTGCTCCACACTTTCTACAAGCAGCAAGAGCTCGGCACACTTGGAACTGATAACTGCTTCTCCGACATACTTATTACCGTGGCGGCGGCCTCCAAGGCCTCCTCCATTTCTCCCTGCGAGGTGGGCCGTTGTCTGAAGAGCCACAAGATCTCTCAGCCGGGGAGAGTCGTCGCGGTGTACGAGTCTGGGAAGAAGAAGGCGAATCGAGCGAATCGAGGTCGGGGAGAGGAAGATGCGGCGGCGGCGGCGGCGCGGGATGAAGCCGGGACGAAGCCTGCCGACCCCGCGTCCGTGCTGGCGCGGATGACGGAGGCGGTCTCGCTGGTGGCGTCCAGAGATGGCGGCAGCGCAGCCCTGGCAACGACGTGCAAGGGCTGGCGGCGGCGTGGAAGTGGCGGCCCCGTGCGGGATGGGTGGCGCCGGCGTGGGTGTGGATGAGCCGGGACGGAGGCGACAGAGGAGCCGTTCCGTCTTTTTTTTTCTTCAAGAAGGCCGCGCGGGTTTCGGGCGCCTGAAATTTGTGTCAGATGGGAGATAGTAGTGTCGTGAAACGCGTTGCCGCGGTTGGGGCCCCTCTCCGCCTCTCACGATCACATAGTAGATGAAAGAAGTAGAAACAGTAGGCACAAAGATAGGGGAGACTTTTCTTTATTCATCGATTCTTGGTTGTTTACAACATAGAGCTCCTCAGATATATATAGTCACTCGCAAGGCCCAAGAGTTTCGGTAAGAGCCCACATACAAACGGACTTGGATTAGGATTCCTCCTTCTCCTTTCCTTCTAGGAAGAGTCCGTGTGTTTTACAACACTCCCCTTGGGCGATTACCACGATATGCATATGCCTCATCAAAAACTCCACCCGAAAAACCCAATTGGGAAAAAAAAACGGTTCTTGGAGAAAAGAGTACATCGCATTCGTTAATTGTATTGCACATGTTGTCTCATTAAAAACCTTGTGTGAGAAACCTTCAAGTAAAAACTCACGTAGGAAAAAAAGTACAACATTTAACCTTCTTGGTCATATATTCTTCAGGATATTCTATTCTTCATGAATAGATATTGATCTTCATAATCTATGCATAAACTTCAGTGTTTTAGCAAATATGATCTACTTGATCTTTGTAATTCTAGTGGTTTACCTTAAAGGCATTCAATAAAATATGCTCCCCCTCATAAAGCCAAATTTTGAACTTCATTGTTCAAACCACACTTTTTCATAAACGTGTGTAAATAAAAGTTGGTTCAAAATTCTTCTATGAATTACATGGGAGGAATATGCTTCATGCATAATGACCACTAATTAGTTGTGCAAAACAAATAAATATTATCCTTCAGAGAAATAGATCCTTTCAAAGGATTATGGGGGTAAATAAATTAATATTCAATATCTTCAAGATAGTGTATCAAACTTATACTAGAGTTTGAATACTTATAATTAATCCTTAGTGGATTTTCAAATTGTATTCTATAAATCTTCGAGATTTTGATTGTACAAATCCAGCCTTGTATTTGACATTTAGGGGATAATTCAATTGCCAAAATCACCATTATTCTCATACCTTCTATGGTATTCTTAGAGGATATCATTAACTTCATGCTAGCTTTTCATACACTTTCTAAGTGTTTCGATGACACTTTGAATATTCATTCAGAATACATATACCTTATACTTTAATACTTAGTATGAGATTTCTACAAGTTGTGATTTACATTCTTCGAAATTATATGGATTTTTATAATCCACTAATTAACCGCATATTCGATATTCATTCGTTTCATTTGCCGAGATATAGCGTAACATTCATTTCTTCTTATTAGGAGATTCAACCTCAATTGCTTTTTCTTCATTGACCCGATATAGTCGCTACAGCGATTTTGCCATGGACTTTATTTTCCTGGATCCGGGTTCTCACAAGAGAAACATTCGCAATTAAAGAGGTAGTGTTGTCGATAACTATTTTCTCTTCTCCCAATACTCTCACAATGTGAGAATATTTTATCTCTGTCATTTCCCAAACAAGAGATGGTATATTGTTCTACATATCCAACACTAATGATGCGCGCTTAGTATGTTGGATTTCATCTTCATGATGATCCTCTTCATGAGGTGCTCAACCTTCTTCATGAGGTGTTCTCTTCATGAGAATGGAGGAGTTTCATTTTATTTCTATTCAACAAGTATATAATAAACTAGAACCCATAGGCGTCCCCGTAGATTTAGCTTAATAGTATATAACATTTAATTTACTACTAGTAAACACAACTTCGGTTTATAACTTCAAGTTACTCCTCACATTAAAAATATCCGCATATGCTCTGCTCTTCAGCTTCACAAGAGCATTAGTCAAACTATTGTATGACTTAGCGTGTGATACTATTTACGCTTCAAGCTCCAAGGAATATTTTCTCTTAAGATCATTTTCCTTCTACGGAAATAATATTTGGCATTCAAAATATAGGCTTTCTCTCCCCTAATGCCAATATTAGATCATTAATAGCATACTTCAAATGATATCCCCTATCATGGGCTTAAAACAATTCAAATTCATATATCTCCAACTTCAAGTGGAGGCCCATTTATGTATCTTTGTGATTAAAATCTATGGGAAATATTCACACACATATTTCAATATGGGGGTTATTATTCATTATGCAAATGAGCTAGAATACTTAAAGTGCATTTAAGAATGTTCAAGATTCCTCCAAAATCGTGGATGTTCTCCCCTAATATGCACAAAACATAGTTTAGAAAAACTATTTCATTCTCTAGCTTCTTTATTATTTAGCCTAATAAATTGATCCAAGTACTCATACAATTAAAAATATAGACCATATACTACGCAAGTATAGATACACAACATACAAGTTCACATGGAATTTTCTTCTAGAATTTTCTAATTGCCATCAATGCAAAAAATCCCTTAATGCCTTTTCTTCATAAATCCCAAATCGTCATAATTGTGTTATCCACTACCTTAGTTCCATAATAATTCATCCCATCAAATGGGTTAGACTCCATTGAGAAAATTTTATAGATTCACTCCCCCTGATCTTAGGTCATTTGGCCCTAGATCAATCTATTGCTTATGCATGCAATGCATCGAAAGCAAAGCATTCCTTAGTTCAACGGGAACCATATAGACATAGCATGCTAGCTAGCTAATTTGATTATAAGGGGGAGCGCAAAAATAGCTACTAGCTACAACTATAGCGATTATGCTATGCTAATATTCATGCAAGAGTGGAGATAGTTGCAGCTCAATGAGATACACATGCATGTAATGTGGAACGTTAGAATTCAGTCTAACATAATAGATAACAACAAATTGCAAAGCTACAAGCTTACTTGCAATTAGTGCGGTAGAGAAAGTTAACTCGGCCGGAAGGGACGCGGCAGAACTTCAAGTCCCGATACACACACTTAAATATTGATTTAGGGCGGCTATGCCTATTAAAAATATATTATCCACATTTTCTTATGCCTTTATCCAAAATTACTCCCCCTTTTCATGCCATAATTACTTCAAGTAGTAACTTGCTTCAAGCATTATCTATGAATAATCAATTCTAATGCTTTCATAGAATTCAAATAATACTTCTAGTATTCATTGATTATGACATGAACTTCACATATCCAATGTACCATTCAATGTACACCATAGGACTCGGGGTAGAAAACAACTTCTAGTTCTCATGTTTGCTAAGACATATACAATTTCTTGGCTAAATCGATCCTTCCAAGATCAATTAAAATGCTAGTACAGTCCAACTATTCATGTGCTTTTAGGAAATTCAGTTTCCCATCTACCTCAGATGGTAGTGATGCACAAAGAACTATAACCTTCATGGCTAATTAAGGCTTCTTTGTGGATAAAATGAATGCAAAATTTATTTTGATAGGCAACAAGCAATTGTTTATATGTGAAAAACATATAAATCTAATTTATTCCATGAGAAATTCACACATATTACTTCAAGTAATTGCAACTAAGAATATTAAACGTTTCATATTAGTCTTCAAGCTAACAAATTAACCATTAACCACTTAATTCAACGGAATTAAAACTTAATGCACCACCATCAATACTATTAATACTAACGTGTATAAACTTCAAAGATAATAAGCACATGATTTAAGTTCTTCTTCAAGAGAAACTTTATGTGTTTCAAATAATATACATTCACGCATGTCTTAACTTCTATACTTGACAAGCGGTAGCTTCATGCTTTATATTCAAGAGTTATGATATACCGTCACAAGCCTTCAAGGGGTGTAACATATGCAAGCCACATATTCAAAATTATTGTAACTTAATAATATCCTGGTTCATAAAACTGTCTAAAAATTCAACCCAATTTTCATTTGAGTAATTCCTGATGGTAAATTCAAATACTTCAAGTATTATATTGCTCTTTGATATTTTATACACAAGAGATACTTCTTCAAGAATGTAGATTTGATATAATCTTATTTACCATCTTGTCTTCTAGACATTTACAAAGCTTCGAGCTATTGTTTATAGAGCAAAGATCAAGTATACAAGCTTCAAAATTCGATTTTCAATGCAATATGATATTCTATAATCATAATTTTGGGATTTTACTTATGCTTTGTGAGTCCTACAATGTATTTGTTACTTCTATCGGTCATATACTCATTTCAGAGAGTAATTAAGAAATATTTATGCTGAGTTTTACTACACTTTAATGGTAGCAAAATATCCTACATGGATTAAATAATGACCATAACAAATAATTTACTATTCGAGTAACTCCAGGATATTTCTTCTTCTTTTAAGGCATGCATATTAATATAACTTGGATCATGTGCATATAAGTTTACTACATGTAAACTAGTAGCAAGGTGCAAAAAGATATAGTGGATGGTTATTAAAAATATTCTTAGAAGCATCCTAGTATGATTCGAGGATTATGGTATATGCAAATTTTCAGAATTTATACCATGCATACATTTATCCCAAACAAAAACATATGTTAGGAAAAATAAATATGAGACTCTCAAGTGTGACAAGTCTAAGGTCTACAGGATTTAGAGAGCTCATAAACCTTATAGGCTTATACCATGTCTGTAGCACAATCATTCAAGATTTGTGATTTGCACGTATATGGTTCATGACGTGTGATATATATATTAATTAATAAATGAATTTAAAAGAACATACACACGATGCATGAAACAAATATGAAATATATATAAACATGCATTAGCAGATATACATGGTACGAGGCGTGCGAGCCGCACAACTGCCTCTTGACTCAGTAGCAGTGACTTCGAGTCAACCTCGTGTACTCTTATTGCGACCTTCGGCAGCGTGCAGACTGCGTAATACAAGTTTGTGAAGAACCGACGTGGTGCCAGATAGTGCAATCTGTGGCATTGTGCGGGCGCCGGTCCTGTACCATGGTTCTGTGGCACGAGGTGCTGACGGGATTCAACCGGATGGTTCCATCCTTCTAAGATGAGATGCCTACGCAGAGCGTTACCGGTGGCGTGCAAGCCGCCGACAGCTTCAACAACAGGGCTATCGGAACGGTGGTAATTGCCCTACAGTTTTGGCATGCTGACCTGCTGCAAGGTCCTGGCCCGGCTGTAATATGATGTCAAGACCAACTCGGTTTTAGTTGCTGTGTAACTTCTTCAGGGAGTCTACTTAGGTTACGAGTCAATTACCGACAGCTATGTCTAGTCCATGCCGGGACAAATTCCATCGCAGCTGCTATTATATGATAAATGTCAGTTTTTTTTTTTTTTCGTGCTTGGCTTCATGCCATGGCCTTCATGGCGTTAAACAGGGAAAAGAACACGTGCGTACTTGTATTTATTCTTTCAAGTATACGTTCTTCTAGACATGGCAGCAACGCGACATGCTGGTCGGCGATAACTTCGGTAGCACTGACAACTAATAGCTCTGCGTGCTTTCTAAATATATGTTTTGGTACACAAGTTCATCGCATATCTCGTGCATGTGCAAGCATACAGAGTATATATCTGCTGGTTATATATAGCCGTATAGGATATACACACACATGTATATATCTACTATGTTCAAGAATAATTACGGCAAAATATGAGCCCGACTAAAAAAATCGAGACACGTGCAATCTGCGAGATGCGGATTCTTTCGTACCTTTGTTTTTGGAATTCAAGGAAAAACGAAGGCTATCACATAGAGACGGTTCGGCTAGGCGGGGGACCCGCCGGCGTGACGATGAGTCGATGCAAGGCAGATTTGTAGCGGCAGAGGTAGCGGATCCGTTCCGCTAACAACGCCGGGATGTCGACGTCGTCGGCGTAGTCGCGGGCGGGACGCCGGCACAAGCGTCGGTGCCAAGATCGGGCGGCAGCTTCAACGGCGAAGTCGACGAAGAGCTTGTCGTGCTAATAACGTGTTGTGAAACGCGTTGCCAGCGGTTAGGACCTTCCCCTCTCCGTCTCTCATGATCACATAGTAGATGAAAGAAGTAGAACAAGTAGACACAAGATAGGGAGACTTTCTTTATTCATCTGATTCTTGGTTGTTTACAACATAGAGCTCCCTTGTATATATAGTCCCGCCAAGGCCTAAGAGTTTCTGGTAAGAGCCCACATACAAACGGATTTAGGATTAGGATTCCTCCTTCTCCTTTTCTTCTAGGAAGAGTCCGTGTGTTTTTCAACAAGTAGAAGTCGGGGAAGACGCCGAGCAACGGTACGAGGCAAGCGCGATTTGAGACAACCAGATTATAAGAGGTGTGCAAAATGTTCATTACTTTCCCACCTGAATGGAAGCTCTAGACTTAGCATTACAGATGCTTGCATTACTCTAGTTTATTCTAGTAAGATTATGACACCAAGTTAGTATCATTAGATGTACATAAAATAAATATATTTCAATGAATATATTGTGCTACTTTTTATATATCCAGTCACATAAAAATAACTCAAAACAAGTCTAGAAATTAACTACTCCCTCCGTTCCAAATTATAGTTCAATTTGGCTTTTATAGATTCATTTCTTTTTACTATGTATCTAGGCATAGTGTATAACTAGGTGATAAAGAAAATCAATGCATCTAGAAAAGCCCAAAAGTGAACTACAATTTAGGAACGCATGAAAGAAGAAACAACTCGTACATTAACCACTTTTCACGAATCACAGTGTCAGATATTTCCTAGCTGTTAAAGTAACAACAGGATACTAAGTATATGCCACAAAAGCTTCTTGTACAATCATTTTGAGGTGTAATGGCAAGCCATACATCAGCGACGATTTTGCTAGCAAAGTACAAGTTGCGTTGGCTCTATTGCAACGTCGAATTGGAAACGTCCAGGCACTTGTCGCAAGAATTCAGCTGTCTAATTTCACTGGCTTCACTTTCTCCTTGAGAAACTGCCGAATGTGCTCTCGCTTCCAGTTATCAATCCTGCCAATCTCAGCCCATTTCAGATTTTCAGTAAATGGACCAACGAATAATTGAGGACACTGTTTCTACCATACATTAGGTACTTTAAGCAATTGGCACACATATAGAAACATGACAATTTATTCAGTACAATACTTAAACCTGTCACTTATAGATGAATGCTGTGCCAAGGGAAAATTCAGGCCACTTTAGCAAATTACCCAGTATTGACTATACTACTGCAGCGTTATGAAGCATTCCAGTAGCAGTACACTTTCTATCAATAAAACTATGTTTTGAAGCATGCATGCACAAACAAACCGATCATTTCTTTGCATATTATGTCAGTCATCAGAGTACTACATGACATTACTGCAAGAGCAAGGATGACTGGAAGCAGACAACATATATAAGTGTAATGAACTAAGACATGATGATATGAAATGATTCAGGCAGACAGTTCTTATGTTATTTGTAATAATAGAAGTCTAAGAATGTAATCAGATAACTGGAGGTTTATTCTAGTGTTAAGTAGGACTTGCCTTATGGTCTCCTTCTGTTCACCCTTGTTGTCAAGCATTATGAGCTTTGGTGGAGAACCATAGGAATAACGTGATTCCACATACGGGAAGTCGTCCTTATCTTCTTCGAGGAAGCCAACAACTTCTGGATAAAATACCAGTTTTCTCATGCACACCTCAACAATTGCACCAGAAAATGTGAGCTGAAACAGGCAAAAGCAAACAGTCAGATGCCATACCCAGTAGAAGTACAGAACTATATGGTGCTTCTAAGAGCCATGCCCATCCAAAAAGAACATCGTTTTTAAGTCTTGTTTACTGGCCATTCAGGGCCTCTAACATTCAAGTGATGCCTTGAATATACTGTGTGTCAGTCTCATTTTGAAAAATGATACCTGTTTAGCCATCCCTATAAGATCTCAGCACTATTCTGTATCGGCAGAAACCAGCATAAATACTTCAACAGGTAAAAGATATGTCTTCCTTATGCCAATTCATGGGCATTCATAGTTCATACCTTGCTGATAGAATCATCTGAATCCTCGGTGCAACATTTATGGCAATCCTCCACCAGCTCTGCACACAACCAAAACGTTGTTTAGATTTGAATCAATCACATGACATAACACATAAATAGCCAGGTAAATAGCACATGTGGAAATGAGTCCAACCCTAGTTTCTTTGCCAATAGGCAGTGTCACTGCGCCTAATGGAGTCATGGAGCAACCGGGACAAAAGATATTGCAAGAAACAACAGAGTTGACAAAATATATCCTCCAAATTAAGTGTTCAGCTGGTGACATGAATGATGTTTCCAGTCCATTCTGATAGAGCTAGCTTAAGCTCTTTCACTCTTGTCCTCAAGACCAATATTACTCGGCTTTATACAAAATAAATTAAGGCATGCAGCATCTAGATAACACAGAGTTCTACAGAGTGCTACTAGGGGCGCTAACCAAAACGATTGACCCAAACAGTGAGGACAATGCATAACCAGCACCACCTACTAATGCACAACTTCTGAGCTACGGGCAAACCTCAAATTTTACAGCACAATCAGCACAGGTTCATAAAGCCTCCACTAATCCCAGAAATCCAATTCGTTGCCCGTTTCAAGATTTATATTAAAAGGGGGAAAAAAAACTCTCGTCAGGACTGCAAAAATGGAAGAATCGTGAATCCATCAATGCTCAATGCGCTAATCCAATAATTCCCATGCTTTAAGTTCATTAATTGGGTCTTCATTGGTTTGTGGTCTAAAATCCGATCCCACCTGAAGTTTTGGCATTAAAGCGATCCAATCTCTAACTCTAAGCAAGCTGGCAAACGTCTTGAACGAAATCGCTCCTCGCAGATTGCAGTTTCACACTCGAAATGAAGAAAACTGACATGTCCGGATCCGACCCATCCTTACTCACTCCTATGGCTACGCGTTCCCGGTTCAGATCGCAAATCTTAAGAGCAGCGCACGAAGCGCGAGCTGCCGCAGGCCAGAGGAACGCGATCCGCTCGTACCTTGATCCTTGACGAACTCGGAGAGCGCGTTGCAGTCGGAGCAGAGGGCGAGGCCGGTGAACCCCAGGTCCTCGCACTCCCTGGCCCCGAGCCGGTCGGCGCGACAGAAGCCGTAGCAGCACACGAGGACCACGGCGACGACCGCCGCCACGGGGAGAGACCGATCCATCCTCTCCTCACGCCCCCGACTAGCGTACGGCCTGGACTCCGGAGCTGCCGCAAGCACCACCGGGACGAGTCGACGATGACGGCGACGAAGAAGAAGACTAGCGGCAGGCCGGCAGTGCGGTCTCCGGCTTTACCCCAGTGGCCCAACCCAGTCTTTCGAGACTCTGGGCTGCGCGTAGATGGGCTTTGACTTGAAGATGATAAGTTGGGCCCGATTTGGCTCGGTCTATTTTTTCATTGCTTGCCGTCCGGACCTGGTGGAGGCCAACTGGCCTGTCAGCCGGCCAGGAGCCGACTGAGCCTCTCGGCTCTCCACCTGCCGACAGGTCTGCCACATCGTCGCCCGCCACATAGGCCTACCGGCTTCTGAGCGGCCGACAAGTACACTGGACGGCCGACAGGCTGCTATATTTGCAATTTCTATGTAACAGATTCTTTTTTTAGAAAAAGGAATTTGTATTCATGTAACAGATTCTAGATTTGTAAATATTCAACATAAAAAAAAAATATTTCAAAGAAAAACTCGTTTCGTCGCCGAATCATGAAGTCGTCAATCACGAGAATTCGTGATTATTACAGCCAACATCAGTGATCACCGGTCGTCAGTCGCCGTGCTCCGCTCGCACAAGTGCACAACACAAGCACGCACAGCGGCAGTGGCAGCAGCGCACCGTCATCCTGCTCTGCGACACTGGAACCACGGCATGTGTTCCCTACTTCCGTCCACATGGCTCGGCTCTTCTTGGGCACGCACGCCGTGTTGCCATGTGATGCGGCGAAGAGGCTAGGCTATGCTGCTGCTGCGACTGCGATGCACTCTCCCGGTGGCGGTGGCCGGCCTCTGTCCTAGAACCGCTGCCTGTAATCCGTGCAGATGCCGTTGGGTGTAGGCGCACGGGTTCAGACTTGAGAGCTGGAGGCCCACTGGTTTTGAACACCGTCCTTTCTTTTTTTTTTTGACAACGATGAACACCGTCCTTGAATCTTCAGAAGAAAACACCATCCTTGGCACTTGGCAGAGGTGTCTTTTGCTTTACGCAAGCATGTACTTTAGCTTTGTTTAATCACGTACGTCGGCTAACCATAGATTATTATTGCCGGTGGTTGCATCTCGATTCTCATCGTCATGATCGATGATGATTGATGAGGTGAGGAAACAGCGGAGGATGACAAGGAGAGCTCGCGGTTTTCCTGTGTCGGTGCGGTTGCGGCCGGGCCAAGTCAGATTTGCCATCTCTGAAGAAACAAATTCTGAAGTTCTCAGCAGCTGCTGCGTGCTAGTAGTTGTTTTTTAAAATTTCCTTGGCGTCGTCAGGCAAATCGGCCCAGAAAACAACGTGACTCGTCGCGCCCAGCTGATTCGTCAATAAAGTGACGGAACGAAACCGTCAGACAGGCTGAAATACGAGTCGAAGAAGCAAGTCAATACACGCAGGCAGCAACTGGCTTGACTGCTAGGAAGAGGATCAACAGTTTGGCAGGATTGGCAACGGGCGCCTCTCTCTTCTCACCAGAGTCTCTCAGGCCGGCCTGATGGTGGATGGAGGTCACGGTATCTATCTCCTAGTTTCTGAAAGTCGAGACATCACTGTTGGCAAAAGTTGGGGCCGATAAAATTGATAAAGCTGGTGGCTGATGGAGCAGACGTTGGAGACCGGAAAGAATCCTATCCGTGGACTGATGCCCAACTCGGATCGGTTGGAACTTGGAATGGAAGTCCTAACCCGTGCTCTCGTCCCGTCAATATCACCCACAGGGCCACAGGATAAGTTCCTAGGCGCGGAAAGGCATTAGTGCTTGACCCATCACGGCATGTTCCATTCCAAGCACGGGCGCCGGAGCACACCAAGCCTGAATGGATTATGGATAGAGACCACATAATTAGTGAACGGGAAACACGATTTTTTTTTTTTTTTTTTTTTTTTTTTTTTTTTGGTGAAGAACGATCGAAGAGATAGGAGAGCGAAATTGTAGCTGCGCATCATACTTGCTATTGCATTTGCATTGGCTGCATAATGAGGTGTAACAAGAAGACAGATGAGAGTGAACAAAATAGCCTTTCGAAATTTTTAGTTATTCTAGTTTTCTATAATACATCTATGTATTAGTATGTCTAGATACAAAATTAACTATCTAAAAAAGGCTAGAATGACTTGTAATTTAGAATAGAGAAAATATTTGATTGACAAAGAGCGTTAGGGTGAAATCATAAAACAAACGGGGAAGAAGCGGTATCACATAGTAGAAGAGTCAAGAGCCTCCCTTCTCCATTAAGCCACCTCCCCCGTTCTTGCGCTGGGCTCCTCTCACATCTTTCATCTCCCAGTCACGGGAGTGTGACACCTCTACTTCGACGTCGACGCACATAGCTCAATCGTGAGAGCTATATATGCTACCATGCACATAGCTCAATCGTTGAGAGCTAATATAGAGAAGAATAGTTGAGAGCTAACAAAAAGAAGAATAGGGAATAATCACTAGGTCCCATACATAATTGTATATTGAATGTACCTGTTGAAGTGGATGTAAAAAAGAAAAAAGAATAGACCCTAGAAAGTTGAGAGGGCCCTTAAAATACAGAATAGAGACCTAATTTCAAGGCTTCTTTGGAGTTGCTCTTACCAACCAACGTAGAGAGTAAGATAGTTTTATTTCCTTTCCACATAATATCATGTTTAATATCTCCCAACCAATGGTTGGTAATGGTCCATCCAAGGTGCAAGAGCAATGGCTAATGATTTGATGCTCTAAGCAACATTGTTGTTACAGATGACCTAGGATGTCAGCTGTATTGAACGCCAAAGCCAAACATTAATGAACAAATGAAGTACTCTCACATCATACCCCACATACTTCCTCCGTCTTATATAATACAATGCATCCAACATGCAAAAATTAAACTCAAACACAAGTTATTCTACGAGAAAAAACACTTTTGTGTTAAGTACTTGCATAAACTTTGTAGGTGTTATTTTGTTACTTGCGATTATCAACCAATCATCATTAATCAATAATCATGTTAATGATAAACTTTAGATTTGGAAATAAAGTGAGGGCACATTTGCCTTTTGTGTTCTGTAAAATACACTATATATTACAAAACTGAAAACTATAAATTCACATGCATGATTTACGGTAGAGTCGAGGACCATCGATCCATATAGAGAAGACTAGGGCTTGTTTGGATCTCCTACAAAACTGAGAATTATGTGGAAAAATTAGAATGAGATCCAAATGCTAGAATTCTAGAATGAGATCGAAACCTAATATTTGGAGATTTTTACGGGCAATAATCACTTTAAAAGTGAGATCCAAATACCCCTATTTTTGTTCGGAAATCCAAAATATTAATCTAGCATCTCAGTCTCAATATATATGAGAATGGTATCAATTGACAAGCCCTAAATAGACAAAAGCAAATGTATCCATGCAGACAAACTTTACTACCATAACTATTATCATGGCCTAATTTGAGATGCCTTTAGCCCGTTGTCATGTGGGTCCAATTGTGGGACAGCTAGGGGATCCACGTGGACGATGGAACTCATCGAGGCCTTGGTGGCATCACCCTTTCTTTTGTCCTACATTGCTCCAGGTGGACATGTCTCCAACAGATTTTCTCCTCCTACGTGCGATGGAGAGCTTTGTCAACAACACGTTAGCTTCAGCTGAATTGGACTCCACGGACCACGGTGAGCTGGAGCCATTGATGATGCTTTGTGGAGTCAGCAAGAGATGAGGAAACCCGCGACGCCAAGACTTTGGTAGCCATATTTTTCACGCTCACAAACTTTCTACATACTCTATCATTTTCTTATTAGGTCCTCATAGGCTACACTACTTTGCAGCTACAGCTAGGTCATGTATTAGGGTGCCGGTGGAAGGCAAACAAAAGTTAGACATCCAGGGATTTTAACAAATGAACTAGAAATTTTCTTTTTAAAAAAAATTATGTCTTCCTAGTTCATTTTTGAACTAGAGGGTACCTATTAAACAACCAACTTCATCTGCGTAACTGTGCCTTCATCCAACGTCTCGCTAGTGCCAAATCGGCAAGTGATTTCACATGGCTCAAGAAATTATGAGGAGAGCGTAACAAACCGCAGACTATATTGGTGTTTTTTCATCCTGGACTAATGTCACCGTGGACACTCTAATAGTACTGAGTGCAGGCGATCAGGAGGTTAAACTACAACTAGCGATAAATAAATTTCATAAAAAAAATTGTTCTACGTTTAAGTAAAAAATAAAAAGTCCAATAGGATATGGTTAATTGCAATGCCGTTTCTTGTCCCACAATTTTCACGCTCAATTAGATGTTATTTTTTTTTGCAACATCCAAAATCATCCTCAGTCTTGGATCCGGATAAACGTTAGACTTGGACCTGGATAAACGTTCTGTGACGGCGAGCTGGGAGGAAGAAGCCGCGCACCCCACCGTCTCCCTCATCAGCCCCCTACCCAAGCCAAGCCAAGCCAAAGGCATCCCGTCCCTCCCCTCCTTCCTCTATAAAACACGCCGCCTCGCCACCTCACCAGAAAATTCCCCACACGCGCCCACCTCCTCTCCTCTCCTCTCTCTCTCTCTCCCACCCACCTCTGCGTCGGCGCTGTGTTTAGTAGGGGCGGCGGCAACGGGCGCAATGGCGGGCGGCGAGAGTTGGTGGTGAGTTTTGGAGAGATGCTTATTGACTTCGTGCCGACCGTGGCGGGGGTCTGTTGGCGGAGGCGCCGGCCTTCCTCAAGGCGCCGGGCGCGCCCGCCAACGTCGCCATCGCCGTCTCGCGCCTCGGCGGCGGGGCCGCCTTGTCGGCAAGCTCGGCGGACGACGAAGTTCGGACGCGATGCTCGCCGCCATCCTCCGCGACGACAACGGCGTCGACGACGGGCGGCGTCGTCTTCGACGCGGGGCGCGCACCGCGCTCGCCGCCGTCACCCTGCGCCCGGCGGAGCGAGTTCATGTTCTACCGCCAACCCTACCGACATGCTCCTCACCGCCGACGAGCTCAACGTCGAGCTCATCAAGAGGGTAAGTTAAGCCACGCCACGCCACCCCCCACCCCGGAGAAAATGGCAAATAGACCATTATCAAAAACGGGCTTCGCAATTTTGCCATCCCGCAAATTGGGCTGCGCGCATTTGCCATTATGAAGCCCGTGTTCGACGCAAATATGCCCTGTGGGGAGCCCAAGGTTAATTTCGTTCGGTTTTTTACCTCCCTTCACTTCCTTATCCACGCACGCAAGAGTCTGTTCGTGTCGGGAAATTCACCGAGCCGTTGCTCGCTCGCTCGTCCGGCCGCATGGGCCGCCCGCCACGCCGCCGGGGTTTGGCGCCGCCGCCGGCGACCCGCGTCAACCACCGAAGGCTGCCCGTCACCTCCGACCTGCCGAGGCCGACACCGCCACGCCGCCCCCCCACCTTCGACCCCGGTGAGGCCGGCTGCGATGGAGGAAAACTTGCCCGATCTACTCCAAGGGTATGTGTTCTAGCTGTCATCTAGCTGATCTAACGTCTTAATCGAGTAGATGATAGTCCAAAAGTGTGGCAAGAATCTAACGTTGCCACATTTTCTTTTTGTATACTAGGCTCGATGGGGAGCCCGAGCTTAGCTTAGCACCGGTAGAACCTCCCTGCAGCGGATGCACACTACTCTTGTTGATTGGGATACGCTACACATCGAGGAAAATCGAGACGAAGAGGGAAGAATTGAGATTATGGATGACGAGGTGATGTATGAAATGTTGGGGTTTGCGGCCGAGGATGAGGCAAACAAGGCAACCGATGAACAAAGCGCCGTGAGAACATGAATATCTTGGGCGAGCACCTGCCGGCCGAGGACCGAGGTTGCGAGAGAATTTGATACAACCTGGGGCAGCCATTGAGGTTGATGACAATGTACCGGGGAGGGGACGTGTTTGCATGATCCGGATCATCCCATAATGGATCTTGGCACCGTCTATCCTAACATGATTGAGTTTAGAATGGCTATGCTTCAATTTGCTATAAATAAAGAGTTTGAGCTCGACATTGTCAAAACAGATAAGACTAGATACATTGGTGGTTGCAAAACGAAGGTTGTCCTTGGCATATTGTTGGTCGTAGGCAACCCGATGGGTGCAAAGGTCATGGTACTAACTTGCATTCTCCTTGTCATCATTTTTTGCATACAATTTCCCTTTATGTATTATTTTCCCTTCATGTACTAAATTATTATTTGTTACAGGTGACGATGCTTCTTGATGACCATAAATGTTATGCAAGTTCTAAGAGGAAGACTACCACACCTACCCTTTGCTTGGGTTGCTTCAAAGGCGGTTACATCGCCTTAGGAGGAAAGTAACTATGGGGCCTACTTTAACTCAAAGAGGATTTAGAGCGTGACTACAATTGCAAAATTCATTATGACACTGTACAGAGAGAGGTAGGGCAAGTAGCTTTGAGAGAAATCTATGGCAAATGGGAAGAAAGCTTTTCAGCTACTATTCAATTGGAAGGCGAGGTTCTCAAGAGATGTCCAGAAGTGTTATTGAGATTGGCTTATTGGAGGTAGATGGCGTGTTCTATTTTCATAGATTTTTACGTGCATTAAAACCTTGCATTGATGGTTTTTTAGAAGGATCTGCGCACCATACCTTAGCGTAGACTCCACCGCACTTAATGGTAGATGGAATGGTCATTTAGCCGCAGCTTGTGGTATTGATGGTCACAACCGGATGTACCCAGTTGCTTTTGGTTTCATTGATGGTGAGACAACAAATAATTGGACTTGGTTTATGACTTCGATTAACGTAAGGCCATAGGAGATCTTCTGTTTTTTTTGGCTATTTCATCGATGCATGCAAAGGTCTTGAAAATGCAGTTAAGGATGTGTTCCCGCAAAAGGCTGAACATAGGGAATGCTTTAGACATCGATGAACAATTTTATCAAAAGGTTTGGTGGTGAGGTATTCTCAAAGATGTATCCTGCAAAGAAGAACTTACAGAGAATCGGTGTTCAATTATTTTTACAACTCAATCACTACTTGCTAGTCCTGAAGTGTTGGTGTGGATGAAGGCTCACCATTACAAGTCGTGGATGAGATCCGCCTTCAATCCTCGAGATTAAATGTGATTATATCACTAATAACCTTGCTGAAGTGTTTAACAATTGGATCAAGGACCTGGAAAGACCTTCCCCGTTGTTGAGCTTGCGAACAAACCGAGAGAGAAGATTATGGTGCTTTGGGCAAAAAGGAGAAAAATTTCGAGAGAGGTTGAGTGGAAAGATTCTCCCAGCCAGTTGTGCAGCAGCTTGAAAGCAAGGACTAGAGGACTTGGGCACTTGACTGTTGTAGATGGTGGCATTTATTCCGCAAAACGGGACACCTCAAACACTCACACTAGGCATGTTGTCAAGTCTCATCTTCATGAGTGCACTTGTCTTGAGTGGCGAAGATACTTGGTAAGCCCCGCCAAAGATGCTTTGGCTTTGATTATAAGTGCACCGTGTGCTAATGTACCTATGGAGGACTTTGTCCATGAGTATTTCTCTCTATTGAGGTTCCGTGCAGCTTATAAGAGACTTATAGAGCCATTGCCTAATAGATCACAAGTGGCCAAATGTTGAATTGCCTTTTGGGCTTAATGCGCCACTTGACAAGAAGGATCCTGGTAGGTACGAAAAGTTGAGGATAAAAAAGCTTTCTTGAAGGTGGTGGCGAAGAAAGGAAAAAAAGGCACCAAGGAAGCAAAGAACTAAAGGCAGAATAATCAAGGCTGGCGATGAGGCGATAAGCCAAAGAAACAAATGATTAGAGGCAAAAGAAAGTGCAAGGGTTGTGGAGAATTGGGTCATAATGAAACAAGCTACAAATGTCGCCTTAATGGGACTAAGAAAAGACCAAGGAAGCCAAGGAAAAATACTACAAAGTATGGTGAGAATGCAAAGATTCCAACAAAGAGAGCAAAGAAGGGTGAGAATGCACCAGCCCCAAATGCTACTGAAGAAACGGCTGCACCAGCCCCAAATGCTACTGAAATGACTGCAACAGCCCCAAATGCATTGTCCATTGAAGAAATGGCTGCACCACCGACCACAAATGCACCGCCCCCCCCCACAAGGCTCACAAGGGAGCAGATCATACAAAAACAGCCCCAATAGGGTGACAAGAAGGTATGGGACAAAATAATAATCATTCTTGTAATCTTGTACAAGATCAACAAATGACTCATAATGGCAATTGCGGGCAACTCCGTGCCCCGCTAGGTGAAGGTGCCGATTCCATCAATGCTGCCTCACCGCACAAGACACCGCCAAAGAAGAGCCCAAAAAAGAAAATGAAGCCAAGGAGGCTGAAAATCAATTGATGATTTGTTATCCGGACATGTATCTCATACCTTATTTATCCAATGTTACCTAGACATGTAACCTTATTTATCCGGACATGTATGTCGACCATGAATTTAGACCTATGTATTGTATGAATCGAACCTATGTACCGTATGAATTCGGACCTTATGTATTGTGTGAATTCAGACTTTATGTCTATTATATATTGTTGTGTCACGATTTTCTCTAAATTGAAGCAAAACTCGCCAAAATTTTCTCTAAATTGAAGCGAAACTCTGCCAAAATTTTCTCTAAATTCAAACAACATTATGTCAATACCATACCAAACAAGTGAAACATGAGACATGATGAAAACATCTTCATTACAAAGCTCTTAATGTCATTACAAAGCTGTCATTACAAAGCTCTTAATGTCATTACATACTTCACTTCCACATACATGCCAACACAATCCCTATCGACACCAACAAAGCACATAAAAATAGGATAGTCGATCACAACTTGTTTTGCCCCATTCTTTGGCTCTTGAGACGGCTCGCAAAGCTTCATCTTCAATGCTTGCATCAATTCTAGCAACTTCGGCTTTGAATTCACAAAGAAGAAATCACAACATGCTTCCTTCTTAGCCATCGGTCCGTGATCCTGTGCTTCAAACTTGACATCGCACCTCTGGCGAATGTATCCACATGTGGTTGGATCACCCCGCACGTAACGTATCAATCGAGAAAGTGCACTTCGAAAACCACCAATGGCAAATGGGAGAGAAAGGCTTACATAGATATTGTTGGGGCACTTGAGAAACCACTTGCCGAAGGTGGCCGTCTTCTTGCTCGATGCGACCAATCTAACATGGCAATGGGGGGCACTCCATACCGCCGGGCGCGGATTGAGGGCGGCCCGGCAGCCCGCGGGGCTTCAGCGGGGCGTCGCTCGCGGGCGGCGGCAGCTTCAGCGGGTCGGGCGGCGGCGCCAACCCTAAGCGCCGGCGAAGCGCCACGGCGAGGACGAGCGAAAAGAACGGAACGGAGGAAAGACCGTGAAACTCCGGTTCAGGCGTGCCTGTGGATAAGGAAGTGAAGGGAGGGGTAAAACTGAACGAAATTAACCTTTGGGCTCCCACAGGGCATATTTTGCGTCGAACGCGGGCTTCATAATGGCAAATGCGCGGCGCCCAATTGCGGGATGGCAAAATTGCGAAGCCCGTTTTTTGATAATGGTCTATTTGCCATTTTCTCCCCACCGTGATGATATCCTTCCTTCCTTTGGTGATCCTCCCCGTGCTTGTCTGTCACACCCCGTGATCTGCGCACAGCCTTATTTTTGTAATTGATCCCATCCTATCAAGCGCAGTATCAATCTTTCCGCCCATTTCATTCTTGATTCGATCCTGGGCGGGATCTGGATGCGCTAGGTTTCTTGCGCTGGCATCTCGCGTGCGGTTTAGGTTGCGGCGCCCTTAATTTTCTTGTTTATTACGTTCAAAATAAAATAAAAAGGCACCCCTTTTTTCCCAGTCGTCCCGTCTAATTCGGGTCTTTGATGTTGAATCTTCCCGTGGGATCCAAAGATTCCGGGGCCAAAGTGGGCGTCTTTCTTTGCTGGTTTTGGTCGGATCTTCTTGTGCCTTCTAGTTGGCGAATTGTTCTTTTCTGGATCTGGTCATGTGGCTTCTGTGATTCATCCTAAAATTGCGGGGAGACAAACAAGAAGTAGTAGTAATCCAATCCAAAGGATAGCCGTTATGAAATTAGTCAAACCCCCCGTGCTTCTTGGATCGATCCATCGGCGTGAGCTGGCCTTGTAGAAATCATTAGCCATGGCGTGTATTAATGGAGTCCACGCCGGAATTTTGTTTCTTTGTGGTGGGTCAATAATTCCAACTGACGTGACATACTTCAGTTTCTCCTCAGTTCATTGAAGCTTGAGGGAAACTCTGATTTATTATTCACGTGATGCTATACTAAATGCATAACTATATGATGACAAACAGCCTTGTTGGATCTGTAAATTTGGATTAGCACTATTCCATTTTCTTTACACCAAAGCTAAATCTAGAATTACCACGTATCAGACTATCAGATGATGCTAGATGGTTCAATTTTTTTTTTCATGCTCCCCTGTTTGGGTAAATTTTTCATAAGTTGTATTTTCTACAGGCTGCGGTCTTTCACTACGGATCAATAAGCTTGATTGCTGAGCCTTGCCGGACGGCACATCTCCGCGCCATGGAGATTGCCAAAGAGGCCGGTGCACTGCTCTCTTATGACCCAAACCTGAGGGAGGCACTATGGCCATCCCGTGAGGAGGCCCGCACCCAGATCTTGAGCATCTGGGACCAGGCAGACATTGTCAAGGTCAGCGAAGTCGAGCTTGAGTTCTTGACAGGCATCGACTCTGTGGAGGACGATGTTGTCATGAAGCTGTGGCGACCTACCATGAAGCTGCTCCTAGTGACTCTTGGAGATCAAGGATGCAAGTACTATACCAGGGTATGCTTTATAACTTTGGGATTGCTGCTTCCTATGAAAATGGGTTGTTGATGCTAAATATTCACGGGCTGGTTATATTGAACTTCATTAGGTCCTGTATTTGTCAAATTTGAAGTTTAAGCATATATAATAACTTGTACTGGAAGACTTCATCTGCAGCTGAGACTCACACAAGTTCACCATACTTGATTGCAGGATTTCCGTGGAGCAGTCCCTTCCTTCAAAGTACAACAAGTTGATACAACTGGCGCAGGTGATGCGTTTGTTGGTGCTCTGCTTCGAAGCATTGTGAAAGATCCATCCTCGCTACAAGTATGTTTCCTGAAATTCGTTGTTTGATCTGAAAAAGTGTTGGTTCTACATGTAAAGCTTGTCCTTCAGTTTTCAGTTTTGCCATGTGATGTGACTGAAATTTGGTTTCTGGTGACTGTACAGGATGAGAAGAAGCTTGTGGAGTCTATTAAATTCGCTAACGCATGTGGAGCAATCACCGCCACAAAGAAGGGGGCGATCCCGTCACTGCCCACGGAAGCTGAGGTCTTGCAGCTAATAGAGAAGGCATAGATCATCCTGTTTGCCATGGTTTTCACTAGCGTCGACTTCTGCAAATTGTATTGTATGCTGATCTGGTTCAGAAGAAGCGGGTGCTCCATCTTACCTGCCCTTTTGTTTGCCCTAGTTCCCCTTGTGAAAGGGTGTTTTGTTTTAGAACTCTACTTGCAATAAGCAGAGCCTTTTTTTATATCGGAGTGCATTTGATACGGTCAAATAATTAATCCAAAATTGTAGCATATTTTTTAAAATCACTTTGAGTAAATGAATTGCATTTAAAATTGGGACATCTGGTCCTGATAAGAGATGATATTCACAGCCTTGATAAATTTGATTGCTACTATAGATAGCTCATACAGAGTACACTGGCGGCATCTGCCGAATGGTGATGTAATAACTGGGCCAATGGGGCTTTGTTTTGTAACCGCCAGTGTGTTTGGTTTTGAGGTTCAGAGAAATTAATCACAACATATGATCAACTTGGAGCCTGAGATCTCTGGTTGGTGACTTGGTTTGGTGCTAAGTTAGCTGTGCTGTGTTGCATGTGGAATACTGTATACGCTGCATCTGTAAGGCTGTCCTTTATGATTGCTGTTCCGTTGCCTGCACTTTGCTCATTTTCTGTATTATTATGCGAGGTGTGTGCTGTAAAGATCCTAAAGATCCTTGCACTGTTATAAACGGGACTTGAAGAGACTGCCAGTGAAGTATTCCGGCTGTTTGTTGATGGTTTCTGCGCAGATAAGCTGGTTTGATGCGTATTTGTTGCGAGAGAAAAACACTATACCATAACTGATAACATCACAACAAACACCAGTTGTATATTGTTGTGCATCCAGGCCTCTTCAAGTTGGTAAGCAAAGACGACAGGTTATTTCAAAGCGGGGCCAAACACGGTTCGCCTTTCTCCACTTATAAAGTACTGTACTCCTGCGTCTGTACCAACGGCAATAGCTATGTGAGACGACCAACACGGCAGCTGACAAATTCCAACACCACAGAGAGGTTAGCCAACGCAAAACAAACATTGTGCAGAGAGGTTAGCCAACGCAAAACAAACATTGTGCAGGTCGATCATTAGACTGCCAGAAAAGAGCGCCTACAACAGGGCGGTGCCGGCCAGTATCTAGTAGCACATCACTAATCACAGAACACGTACAGCATCCGGCAAAGCCGGAATCATCTCTATCACATCACATGGTGACTTGATGAACGGCGAACATCGAATAAAGCTAACAGCCAGAAACGAAACCAACTCATCAGTAGGAAGAAGTAGCCTTTTGCCTTTGGACCAGGGCCTCTTCTCGGCGTTTCCCATTTCTAATCACTTGGTGGCTGCTTTCGTTCCAAGAACCCAACAGCATCTGTGTGGGTGCTGAGAATTGGCAATCGCTGCACATACACTACAGTACACTTCCTACAGTACAGTGCCGCCCTTGCCCTGACGGTCGTTTTGACAGTCACCCGGAAATGACATGTCAACGCCACGCCGCGCGCCACGTCCCCTGGGCGGAGATAAATCAGAGTCGACGTCAACAGTGACGCATCTGGTTCTCTAGCTTAGGTAAGGTTCGTGGCTGAGAATTCCAGTGATTTTTTGGCGAGGCATCTGGCATCGATTGCATCGGCCACAGCCCACAACCACAAGGGGGGCAACGGCGGCGCTTCGCATTGTCGCTGTTATACTTGTTGGCACTTGCCAGACAGGCCGGCCCATGCATACAGTTTGGCTTTGGCATCTGCCCAGCCGGCAGACGCGACACGAGACTAATCGTGCACGGTCACGGTGCATCATATATCCACCGGTCTGGTTGTTGTTCCACCGGACCGGAGACGGCTACCCAGATTCTCGACAAGGCAATCATCAGCGTGCCGGCCGCAAGATTGCCGGGTGGTGCAGCTCCATCGTAAGAGGATATGATGATGCTTGGCGGTTGGCATTGGCGCTGTTTGTACCGCGTTTCTCAAACTCGTTTATAAGCTAAGCAGTTACTTTATCCGATGTGTCGCGATCTGGAGAATCTGCTCTCCCATATAAGCACGGCGCTTGACTGTTCTGATTATTTCGGGTAGATTATCTGCTTTTGGTGTAAAAAGACAAGATTGCCCCTTATCCAAAACACAATCCTTCTCCCCATCCTCCCGCACGACGCGCGCTTCCACCGGCGCCGGATGTTGAGGTCGAGGGCGCCGGGCGGGATCATGGCTCGATGGTGGCGGCGCCCACCGGGCGCTAGAGGTTGGAGGTCGAGGAAGAGGCGCGGATGCATGTTGTAGGTTGGAGGTTTAGGGCGCCACCGCAGATCCCCGGCTCGATGGTGGCGGCGCTCCACTAGAGTGAGGTGGGGTGCCGACGCGGGCTCCTGGCACGACAGAGGCGGCACTCCACCGGTGTAGGCTCAGCCGACGCAACGAGGACAACAGGAGGGTGACGCCGCCGTGGGAAGGGGAGGAGGGTGGTGCAACAGGGAGGAGAGGAGGGCGACCCACCTGGGAGGGGCGGAAGATCGACACTTGACCCAAATCTGGAGACCAGTGTGGGAGGAGAAGGGCAAGTGCGGGAAAATGGTCACGTTTTTCGGAACGCAGGGAGGGAGATCCTTATCGAAACGCAGCGTTGGAGGGTACTATTCTGTGGTGGCGTTCCGATTTCGCGATGGAATAAACAAGGTGTTTGGCGGGATTTATTTTGCTCATTTCGGTTAATTTTTTTTTCTCGAATACCATTTCGGTTAAAATCAAAGCAAACGTGGTCCCAAACAGGCCCATTGCCTTCTCATGTACAGGCTGGGTGGGATGCTCAACAATTCGTTAGTGCACGACTGCACTGGGGTGCACCGGCCCACCGGGGAAGGAGCGCGCAGGAATGTCACTTTTATGCGTGCTCTGTCTAATTTAAACCTTGGAGTCGACTTTAGGTTTAGAAAATCCACTTATATAAATCTATTGAACGTGGGGAATTGACCATCATTTTGGAGATGTTCCGTCCGTACTGAATTACTGATTGTTTATTATCTCTGTGTCACGAATCGGCAGACCGCCAAGTGCGGTGCTCTGTTTCGGCCTGGGGTCGGGAATGAATACAGGCGGAACTTGTGGCTTGTTGGGGAGAAAGCAGAAGCTGACCCAGCGTAGGATAGGAAGTAGCAGCGTCAGATCACATGGAACTCGCGCGTCGAATGGAGATTTGAGTGTGCCATGCGGTGCGGGGGTTTGATGCTACCAATGCTCCGCTCCACCGGTTCCAGTGGGCAGTGGGTTGG
Organism: Hyparrhenia diplandra; assembly: GCA_015847255.1. Lineage (NCBI taxonomy): Eukaryota > Viridiplantae > Streptophyta > Magnoliopsida > Poales > Poaceae > Hyparrhenia > Hyparrhenia diplandra. The sequence goes on along the minus strand of JADLZK010000426.1, from coordinate 91,107 downwards.
ACGCACCAGATTCGGTGACATTGCTATAGCATGTCAACCCGTGACATTCCTTCAATCTGAGCCATCCAAACTCAATCCGATGGCTACCAACGTATCCCACCTTCTCTCCCCCGGTGTTTTCCTGCATGTGTCACCGATGGGCCCACGCCGCGAGCAGCAGCAAAGACTGCATGTGTCACTCGGATGGAAGCCATCGGATTGAGTTTGGATGGCTCAGATGAAGGAATGTCACGGGTTGACATGCTATAGCAATGTCACCGAATCTGAATCCGGGTTGGACGTGAGGCGGTGGTTCTTGCGTGGGGGACACGGTGGTGGGCCGGTGGCAACGGGAACGTTCGCTTGGTTGCGCCGCCGCGCCAGAGGGCGCGATCCGGTTCAGTAACGTTCATTTTTTTTTTTGAGAGGAAGGCAGGGAATATATTTAACATTTAAAGTTTACATCCAGAAATACAGGTGGAGAGCCAAACCACACATGTCGACCCTCTTTTAAAGTACAAGCATACTTAGCAAGACAGTGAGCTTCCTTGTTGTACTCCCTACCTTCATGTACAAAGCGTACACAATCACATGATTTTGACCTCTCAAAAATATCCTGAGAATCATCATATACCCACAGCGTGGCATCTCTTTTGATATTCTTGATGACATTTAGGCAATCTGAAGCTACTAAAATCTTTCGGATACCACAATCTTCAGCGAGAGCTAGTGCTTCCAGACAAGCTAATGCTTCTAGAGTTTCAGGATCAGTTATATTAGGAATAACCATGGCACTAGCTGCTATGAAAACACCATGTTTATCTCGGCACACAGCACCAACAGCACCTTGGGTTCCCGTCCGCCCAACTGCGGCATCTGTATTTATCTTGCAAAAGCCATCCTCTAATGATAACCAACTTTGTGTCCTCGAATTTGGTTGATGCTGGTTTCTTTCCCCTGAAATTAAACTCCTTAGCAATCTCCATTTCTTGAATTAGTCTGCGGACTGTAGCCACAATTGAGAACGGACTTTGAAACAAGCCCTCATGAATAGCCTTCCTTCTTGCATGCCAGATAGCCCAACAAGTTATTAATATTTGTATACCATCTGCTTGGGGTATTTTGTTGCACATAAATAAGACCCAATGTTTTGGGTTTGAAAATTTCAAAGTAGTTAACAAATCTGTCACCTCCTCATCCACTAAAGCCCACACACATTTAGACATAGTGCAGTGCAAGAGCGCATGATCCCACGTATCCTTAGTTGCTCCACAAATTAAGCATTCTCCCTTTTGTGACATATTTCTACTTTCCAGCACAGTACCAGTAGGCAAAGAATTAAGTGCAAGTCGCCAACAGAACACCTTAATTTTTTATGGCAATTTCATGTTCCATAGTTGTTTCCATTCTTTTCTACTCTTCCCAACATCTGAGCAGCTAGCATGGCCTTCAAAATAATCCTCTCTACTTTTCTTTGCCTCAATGAGCATTCTATATGCTGAGCGTACAGTAAAGAGCCCATTTCTTTCATAGTGCCATGCCCAACAATCTTCTTGTTTCCGCATGCTTAGTGGTATTTGAAGGATTGCTTCACTATCTAATTCAGAGAAAACACTCCTCACAACATCAGCTTTCCAACTCATGGATGTATGGTCAATCAATTCACAAACATAAGTTGGAGGATTTGATTTAATAGAGGGTACAGGTTTCAAAGCACCTGTTCTTGGAATCCAATTGCAGCCCCAGATCTGAGTGCTTTTTCCATCACCAATACGTTTGATCAATCCTTGTTTCAACACATCTATTCCATCACATATTGCCCTCCATGTTTTAGATGGGTAATTACCGATATGAGCATTTAAGAGATCACCTGAGGGGAAATAGGCTGCTTTCAAAATCTGGTAGCAAAGAGATGTCGGCCTAGTAAGAAGACGCCATGCCTGCCTTGCCAGCAAAGCAAGATTAAAAATTTCTATATCTCTAAAGCCCAGTCCTCCCATATATTTTGGCTGGACAATCTTCTCCCATGCTACCCAACATGTTTTTCTTTTACCTTTCTCACAGCCCCACCAAAATTTTCGCATTAGAGAATTTAAGTGCTCACATAATCCCCTTGGCAGCCTGAAACATCCCATGGTATAAGTAGGTATAGCTTGGGCAACTGCTTTGATTAAGACTTCTTTCCCTCCAGCTGAAAGAGTTTGTTCTATCCATCCCTGGATTTTATTCCAGACTCTATCCTTCAGATATTTGAAAGCTCCCTTATTTGTTCTACCAACATCTGTAGGCAAGCCCAAATACCTTTCATTCAAAGATTCATTCTCCACATGTGTAATAGCTTTAATTTCATCGCGAACGATTTGCTTACAACCCTTGCTAAAAAAGATAGCTGATTTTGCAAGATTAACTTTCTGACCAGAGGCTTCACAGTAATTAATTATAGATTCCTGCACTGCACTTGCGTTGCTTGCTACTGCTTTGAAGAACAGGAGGCTATCATCAGCAAATAATAGGTGACTGATATTTGGAGCTGAGCTTGAGATCTGAATTCCTTGAACAACATCTTCAGCTCCCTTTCCTTTAAGAACACTGGACAACCCTTCTGCACATAGTAAAAACAAGTAAGGGGAAATTAGATCACCTTGCCTGATACCTCTAGTTGGTTTAAAATCTTGCAATCGTTCCCCATTAAATAAAACAGAGAAAGTAACAGATGTAACACATTTCATAACTTTGTCCACCCATGGGCGACTAAATCCCAGCTTTAACATTATTGCCTCTAAATAACTCCATTCTACTCTATCATAGGCCTTAGTCATGTCTAGCTTCAAAGCACTGTCGCGGGGTTGCCAATCTCACGACAGTTCCAGCTTAAGATTTTCATTGCTGCCGGCGGTACTCCTCAAAGGGAGCCCGCCGATTCCATGTTAATATCACTTAGATCATTTGCATCATTCTCAAATCTCAAACGTTTTTTGCCACGCCCATTCAGATCTTCATTTATCACAAAAATACCTTGATTTGTACCAGATAACAAAGGACATCCTCCCGCACTATTACTAGAGATAGGTACAAGTGCCCATGCCATATTATCAGAATATTGCTTATCACTCAAACCTACAGAAAGGCATTTTCGAGCTTCTCTTTCATTTGAGTTTTGATCTTCAGATTCAATACTCTTCGAAGGACTTCTTTCATCATCTCTTAGTTCAGCCCCAAGACCGCCAAAAACCTTTTGGCCGCTACCTCCACTCTTAGGCTCCGAAAATCCTTTTTGTAAAGGGGCTTTGGCTATTTCCTTAGAAGCATATCCTTTTGTATCTATCAAGCCAGTGGAACTGCTTAATTTCGCTTTACCTCTTTTCTCAGGACTAGCAATTAACCAATTGCCATATTGAAAATTCTTCTTGTCATGTACACCATCACCACATTCAGCCTCAACATGACCTATTAGACCACACACAACACAAAAACTTTGGAAGTTTCTCATACTTTACACAAAAAGCTTCCCGATTATCATTTCCATCAGAAATGTAAACAACCCTGGTCAGAGGCTTCTCCAGATCCAACTTTACTCTGATACGCAAAAAGTCTCTCCACCCAGAAATATCTTCATCTAAATCCACTTTCACGAAAAGACCAATTTTATTCCCTAATTGATGTCCTATATTCTTAGTTCTGAAGGCTGTAGGCAAATCATAAATACGAACCCATGCATCTAAATATTTAAATTTCACCTTGGAGGGCTTAGTAATTCCATCATATTCTTCCAAAAGAACAGCATGCCCTCTAAAAAACCATGGACCTTCATCCATCACCTTACGCCAATCTCCCAAACAGGAAAATTGTATGGCAAAAGATTTTTTTAATGACTTTAAATCTAACATCCTTTGCCAAGCTCCACGCATATTTCATAGTATCAATAAAAGCACCGTGACTGAAGGTGTTCAGAGAACTAACCTTCGCCAAGGCCGTCCATCGCGCCTCAGCTTTCAGTATTTCCAAGTCCTCTTCCAGCACTAGTTCTTGGTCTTCATCCTCCCGAATATTCAAGTGCTGGATCAAATCATGTAAATCACCTTCTATTCTGTCTTCTGATTGTACATCAGCCATCCCAAAATGCGCTACTCAACAACTCCCAGAATGCAATCAAGGCCGAGAAACAAACCCAATGTTTGCCCTTTAATCAGCCCGAATCGCAGTAGGGAGACGGAGGAAGAAAAATGTCCTTCGATTGGAAGGAGATTTAGGAGGAACTCACGCTAGCGCAAGTACATGAACCCTAGAGCGCACCAGGGGAGATGGACGCCGACGAGTGCAAAATACTCGCTGGCGGAGCTTGAATGGATAGGGCTGGACACCGACTGCTTCGAAGAGCACGCCGGTGGAAACAGATGGACGCCGACGGCAGCGCGCATACGCCACGGGCGCGCGTGCCTCGAACTGGAAGCTGGCAGAGCAAATGCGGACCAGCCTGTTGTCAAAAAAAAAAAAAAAAAAAAGGCGGACCAGCCCAGATGGGAGAGATGACAACCCGCTTGAAGGAGCCCAAAAACCGAACAGAAAAAGAAGCCTCGAAGGCTACATACAATCCCCGCGAGCCTGGAACAAAACAAAAAGGCCGTAACGGTCCCAGAAGGGCCTAAAGATTCGCAGCCCACGAACAGAGCGTGGCAAGAAGCAGATTGAAGCAAATGGCCGAACGGTTTTCACCCTACCGCTTGTTACGGTCACTGTTTGGTAAAGCTGTTATTATGGTCAAAATGACTGTTCTTTCTCGCAAAGCTTTTTACCATTGCACATTTTTTTACTAAAACACAGAAACTAGATAGATAAGTTTTTTTACCATGTTTTTTTTTTCGTTCACAGTTCATGCAACTTTTGAGAAGCCTTCAACAAATCCTGGGAATTGTTGGAGTATATGAGTTTTTTTTTTTTCTCAATATATTTTAACAATCTTTGAAAAACTAGTTTTTTGAATATTCTTAAAGGAATTGTTGGAGATCCTCACAATAACAAATACGATCCCAGACCTATATTCGAGAATGCGCGCCTATGCCTAAAAATGTTGTTTAAATTTACTAGAAGATCTCCAGACAAAGTTTTTTTTTCCACCCACACCAAACCTTGCAATGGAAACACCATGTGACCAGGATATTATTCACTTCATTATTGGGAAACCAAAAGGAAATATTACAGACATCCCTGGTAAGTGGCAAATGGCACAATGCGCGGCGCGCACGTAAGAACTACGAATGTTTTATTGCCACGCTTCTAACTCATGGATAAAATGAAACGGATAATGTACGGCCATACGGTAATTCCCTGCTTGCACATGCAATGATGCAAGTCATGCCCTGTCCTGTCCTGACTCCTGAGGCAGGTCAGATCAGATGGAGATGCTGTTTGGGATGCCCTTGGCGGTGACGCCGGCGTTGTCGCCCTTCTTGTCGGAGGTGTTGGGGAAGAGCAGCGTGTACGGGAACTGCGCCGCGCTGTAGCGGTTCTTGTAGCGCGGGTCCTTGTTCATGGCCTCCACGCGTTTCTCGATCTCGACCAGCCGCTCCCCGAACCGCTTGAACGCCTCCTGCGCCTTGGCGCCCGACGTCCACTCCTTGGTGTCGCGCTGGCCGAGATACACACCTCGTCGGAGGCGTGGCTGGACAGGATCTCCAGCAGCGAGATGCCGACGGCGGCCTGCCACTGGGTGGTGATGGAGCGCACGAAGAACTTCTCCGGGTTCTTCTCCAGCTCTGCGTAGTCGTCCTTGCCCGGCTCCGGCATCGGCCTCCGGCTCACGGATGGACGGTTCGGGGGGTACCCGCAGTACGGGTACTGCCCGAAGTTGACGGCGGCGTGCAGCGCCGACGCGATCCAGATGATGGTGGTGCAGGCCTTGACGAGCTCTGGCACCGTCTGCATCTTGGGCCACCATGGCTCGTCCTTGAGGTCGGCGTGCCCGACCTCGCGCGCCTCCTTCCACCACGCCTGCAGCTCCACGTCCGCCTGCAGCACGCCGTCGTTGGGGTAGTAGATGGCCAGGTACTCCGTCACCCACTGCTCGATGGCGTGCCAGACGGCCAGCCCGTCCGACGCGTACGGGTAGTCCTCGATCAGAAGCCGCACCTTGTACGGGCTCGACGGATCAGAAACGGCCATTCCTCTGCATTGACATTAGCATACTGCTGGTCAATTTTAATGATTGAAGATTCAGTACTAGTGTCAGTGTCGATCATTACCGCTTGATGAGGTCGTCGGGGAGGGCCTGCTCGGCGAAGTTCCAGGTGCCGTAGACTTTAGAGGTGATCTCGATGGCGTACTTGCGCGGGAAGACGGTCATCTCGAAGATGCCGCCGCCATTGATGAGCTTCTGCCGCGCGAGCGCGTTGATGTTCATGGTGTCGCGGTAGTGAGGCAGCAGCAGCCTGTGCACGGGGTGCGTCACGCTGAGCTGCCGGTTGGTGGCGATGATGAACGGCTCCATCACGGCGTGCGTGTTGAGCCAGTGGCTGACGCCCTGGTGCCAGCAGTAGTCGTTCACGTTGACGTAGGCCTTGGCCAGGCGCCACACCCACGCCTCCGCGCCGGCCGTCGGCGGCGCCGGCGTGTACACCGTGCTCTTGGCGGCGGTTATGCCGTCGCGGAGCTCGGGGAGGCTCATCTCGATGGCCACCGGCGCGAGCGTGCCGTTGCCGCGGAGAAACAGCAGCGTCCGGGTGGCGTAGATGTAGTTGTCGGGCAGGCTGTTGACGTCGATGAGGAAGGGCATGTAGTGGTCGTGGTGGTCCAGGATGTAGAGCCGGTTGCTGTCCAGCGCCTGCTGCACGGTGAGGCCCTCCAGGCTCCCCGCGATGTGCGCCTCCGTGATGGTGCTCGTCTGGTCGCCGTACTTGCTCGGGTCAAGCGTGCTTTTCGGAGGGAACTCCTGTATCGAGGATGCAGAACAATAATGTTACTTCAATCATTTACCGAGACATCGAAGCAAAACCGGCGACTCACCGTGAGACGCCTGATGATAAGAGGGTTGACGCCGGCGAGGGTCTCCCTAGCGAACTCCTCGTCACTCATCCAAGCTTTCTTGTCCTCTGCATGCGTTAGAGATGGCATAGTTGGTAAGATGGAGACATTTCGCCGAAGCTAGAAAGCGTGGACGATGTATTAACCTTTGATGATTTTGGGCATTTGGAGCTTGAAGACGTAGTCACCGCCGGCTGGCATGAGGTCCTTGACCATCTCGACGGGGAACTGCTTGCGGAACTCGTTGAGCGCGGGGATGTCGGGCATCTTGATCCCGCCCTCGTACAGCTGCAGGATGTCCTTGAAGGAGTTGAACTCGATGCCGAACAAGTAGTCTTTGAGGATGGGCACCAGCCCGTCCGCGAATGCCTTGATCGTGTAGCCGTAGAAGTCCGACTTCTTGATGTGGCCGAAACGCTCGTCGCGCGGCACGTAGGCGTCGCCTTCCACCAGGGACAGCCTGCTCTCGCTGCTGGGGTCTGTCCGCGTCGGCTTCCGGCCCGTGCGGCCGCGGCGCGGGTACGGGTGCTCCTTTGAGCCGCCGAGGACGGGGCGCGGGTCGTTGCCGTCGGGGTTGCCGAGGTCGTTGTAGACGTCGTAGCGGTAAACGCGGTCGTGCTCCTGGTATGGCCCGTCCTGGTCGTCGCCCCGCAGGTTCCGGAGCTCGTCGTCGCGGTAGGGCTTCAACGCCGCCGGCATCTGGCTGGGCAGGTACGTCTGTAGGTACGTGTAGACAGGAGAAGAACGTGAGTCGTTCATGTCAGTGTAAGAGACTCACGGCCGGCGAATGGGCGGCTGGCTACTCACGTCGTTGGAGAAGAAGACGCGGTTGTAGCGGTACTTGTACTGCGGGTAGATCCATGAGTTGGCGACGAAGACGACGGTGCCGTGGCCGGGGACGTGGTCGAGGGTGATGGTCTTGAGGAAGAACTCGGACGCGTGGTTGTTCTTGACGATGATGGCGCCCGGGACGCCGTGCTTCTCCAGCTCCCAGTCGAAGGTGACGCGGAACTGGTTCTCGCTGGACAGAAGCGGCGGCGGGTTCAGCAGCCACTGCTCCAGGCTCGCCTCCGCGCCCACCTTGCCGCGGTTGCCGTTGTCTGCACGCGCCGGTCAACGTCGCCGTCAGTATTAGATCGACCAACGTTCTAACACCCCTACTGTATTTTTGTTGGTAGTACTATAAAAGTAATTATCCGTTCTTTGACAAAACCCTATGATCAGGCCTGTTTGCACTAGATTTAATTCAAAGTGGCTCTATGTCAGTTGACAAAACTCTGCTCACTGGGGTCGACGACGGTGGAGCTGATGAGCTGGCAGGTGACGCCGCGGCCGAGGAACTCGCCGACGCCGTCGATGACGGCGCCGGCCATGCTGGTGACGTCGAAGCCGAGGACGGTCTTGCGCATGAGGACCACGTTGCCCTTGAGGTGCGCATTCTTGTTGCTGCCCGTCAGGTCGCCGATCACCGGGATCTTTCCGATGTTTCCGAACATTTTCTATTCTACAGGCAGAGCTTAGCTGCTAGTAGTGGCTAGCTGTGGACTGTGAGTGAGTGATCGATGCAGAGCGAGCAGACCATCTATTTATAGATCGGGAGACGAGCTTAGGGGTGCTCATGAAGATAAGCCGTCCAGCATTATTCCAAATAACACAACGTGTGTCACGTCGTCACCGCGTGTGAACTACGAGTACGTACTCCAGTTCACTGTTGTGGTGGGTTGCTATTGCTAGTGGATTTTGGTGCAATTACTGCCACGTTATCTCTAGGACCAGTTCACTGTTGTGGTGGGTTAAGATTTATTACGAGTGCCAGGATTTATCTAGGACCACGTTATCTTGGCAACCTTCAGGGTCAGAGATGTCGCGTCGATCCGTGTCTGGATGAGCAACTGGATTTTAGTAAATCGGTGAGGGTCCTTTTGTTTTTTTATTTGCACAGTTAGTTGCACGCACCACAGCTCTTGCTAGGGTTTCTATTGGTAACTGGGTAAACATTGGGGTATCTCTGACAGAGCAAGTCATCAACCGCTACCACTTCATCTGGGAGCTACGTATTGCTAACTCTGATCTCTTCATCTATGGAGGTGGTCAAACGATCTGCAGTCTCAAGTCTGATGGTCAAAATTGTCAGTGCTCGGAAGGAGTAAAATGCAAGATTTTTTTTTTTCCTTTGCCGTTTTCCAATAATATTGACACATCTATGCATCATCATACGACGATGTGTGGCGGCTTTCACTTTGTTTCTGACGGTACAGTAGCGCCCATACCCCTCCCCCTCTCCCAATGCTTGGTTTTTTTTCTCCCCCTCTGCACATATCGCTCATGTATCAAATAAACATTGCTGCCTCAAGGGGCTGCTAGCCGATCCTTCAGCGTCTCAAGTCTTTTTCGAACAAGTGGTATAACCATCTCTTATGCTCTAGCTGCTGCATGTTTGCTAACTGTGCCATGTACCACTATTATGGTTTTATTTTACTACTACACAACTTTTTTTTTTGCAAGGAAGTCATTTTTGAGTAAAATAATTGAATTGATCTCTTACAAATCCAATACGACAAAGCAATAAGCAAATTACAAATATGAATCATGTAATTTTTGAACCATCCGATCGTGGACTACGCGAAGACGTAAGAGGCGTAATAGTATATATAGAGAACCAAATAGATCGTGACACAAGAGGACTAGATCGAGAACTGAATCCAGGCAATTTGAAGCACCAATGAGTAGAGAGTAGATCAATGAACAAAAGCACTAGATCGAGGCCGCCTTATTAGGAAATATTAAAAATTGATTTTTCCACAGCCCGCCTGATCGGTTGTGCTGCCACGGACGCCTTAATGGCCTCGGGGGTGTCAAGGCACAGGCCGGCGGGCAGGACTGAGGGCTCCCAGCAGCTTGCCGGGTAACAACGAGAATCACCAGGAACACAAGGAAAACATTCTGCTAGATATAGGACGGGCCCTCCACAATTATGCACTTTCCAATAGAATGAAAAGTATACAAAAAGTACTTCATCCGTTTCAAATTGTAGTTCACTTTGGCTTTTCTAGATACATTGATTTTGCAATGCTCCTAGTTATACACTATGTCTAGATACTTAGTAAAACAAATGGATCTAGAAAAGCTAAAGTGAACTACAATTTGGAATAGAGGGAGTAGTATTTTAATTTGATACATACAGTTTTAATAAGACACAAGATATTGTTATTTATTGTCAACATTAACGTAGGTCATAGAGGTCACGATCCTCACAAAATATGTCATTCAGATTATCATTTTGCATGAATGTTAATATTTTTTTTTCTTCCGTTGCAACAAGCATATTTGCTAGTAAAAAAAAAGATGACTCTACAAAAATCCACCTATCAAAATGGTTCTTGAGCCGGATTTTCATTTTCTAGAGACGGCTGAGATTTACAAATGACCTAAAAATACTTTTTTTTTTTAGAAAGGACGGTAAAAGCTTTGCCGTGATTTCTATTAGACGAAAAAAGGAAAAGGCAAGTGCCAGCCCGGTTTTTTGACTGGAAACCGGGCCAGAAAAACCATACAACTGTGGAGGGTACCCTACTCCACCTGCACACCTAGGTACCAAGTCAACTCAACTCACGCCACAACTAGCGCCCACTCGACTCAACTTAGGGGAGTGTTCCACTCCACCTCTACCACTTGTTACAACACCACCAAACGGATGGGAAAAAAATAATATGATGTTCCGCCGGTTGGATTGAGTCATCAACACGAGCCTCCATCCACGACGACCGGTCGGATTGGGACATCGACACAACGCACACAACACAAACTACACCACCACTACCCGAAGAGGAGTCGAAAGCAAGCCGTTGAAATTTGCGCCGTCGTTACCAACGCTGTGCCACACCCAAAGTCGCAAAGACGCCGCAAACCCGAGCGGCTACCATCACTCCTCCACCACGGGACTTTCGCCCCCAAACCGCACACACATGATCGTCGATCCCCCTGCTCCAGCGAAGCATCAGCAGAAACTCCCGTCACGGCACCAATGAAAACCACTGATCGTGGCTACTCTGCGTGGGGGCCTCGCCTCACCCACCGCCTCACACTCCACCAATCCACCGTCCCGGGACTCGGATATCTGAAACCGCTCGCGAGAGCACCACTTCCGCCCACTAAAAATACTTTTTTACCTTTATAGTTTATATAGTGAACAATGTGGTGATAGATACTTGTTCGGCCACATCGAATCTATCCAGTTTGCAGTTAAATTTTTTTCCTGCTGCTGCTGTCGAGATCAACTGCTCCAGGCCATGGCCAACCCTCAATATATATCCATCGCATCACACCACATCAGTTGACTTCAGGATGGAAGATGAGATCGAGGTGCCGCGCCGGGAAGACTGGGATGGATCGATCCCGTGCACTGGCTAGCTCTGATTGGTTGCTACTTGTCTGTGGTTATAAAGGATCGCATCGTCTGTCTAAACACTGGGTTAATTAACACATACTGTACTAATCAAGGCTCACTTGGTCGTCAATTATATTTACTGCCTGACGATCTGAAGATCTTTCAAACGAGCCGCTACTAGTTATTTGACGAGATGGGTAATAGTAAAATGCTCTTGTACTAATAATGTAAAATGTAATGATGCCACTGGGGACCGTGGATCTCGCCGTGGCATGGCAACAACGAACCCTGCCCTAGCGGACGGACGTGCCCGGCAAATTGAGATAAGGACATGGCCACCACATGGGGTACTACGTCCCATCACAGAACTTGTGCGTCGCATGGAGAAAATGACAACAGGCACGTCCAGTTCCCATAGCTACGTCCAGGAACTTCTCGCCGCGGCATGGCACCAACGACTCCGGCCGACCCCGCCCTAGAGGACGTGTCCGGCCGGCAAATTGAGATAAGGACGACGTGGGCGTACCACGCACGTCCCAACATCGAACTCGTGCGTCGCATGGCCGGAAAAATGCCAACAATTAAGCACGTCCACACTTCCCAAAGCTCCTCTCTCCTTCTGCGCAATAGGTAATCAAAGATTGACGCTAGCTAGGGCAGTGCAATTTGCAGTTCATTTTTTTCCCTGCAGTCAACTGCCCCAGGCCAACTCTCATACATATATCAAATCATTTTTTAGATAATGGATACTTTAGGGTAAATCTGTACGTCACTCGAGTGATTCTACCAGATCAATTATTATAAATTATGCCTAAAGGCAAATATTATGGCTGAAAATTATCCAGTTTCAAACCAAATAGATAGAAAATCGAAATTAAGAAAAAGTTTTTGACTAAACATGTTCATTGGTCCAAAGAACTGCAAAGCTGACACCTCTAGATATTTTCCAACTAGGATCAGCTGGCCCCGAAGATCATCATGCCGCTGTATTAATCTTCCCGAAACCAATGCGTTGCCCTGAAAAAGAGGTATACATATAAGAAAATCAAGTGCAACAAGCTGCTCGTGCGTGGATCACGATGTTAGTTGCTCATAATAATTGCGGCGTCGATTTCCCAGCCAGATGCCGGCGGCGCTGAAGCCCTACCGCGACGACGAGCTCCGGAACCTGAGGGGCGACGACCAGCAGGGGCCGTACCAGGAGCACGACCGCGTCTACCGCTACGACGTCTACAACGACCTGGGCCTGCCTGAGAGCGGCAACCCGCGCGGCGCGCCCCGTCCTTGGCGGCACCAAGGAACTCCCTACCCGCGCCGCTGCCGCACCGGCCGGAAGCCAACGCTGACAGACCCCAGCAGCGAGAGCAGGCTGACGCTGGTGGACGGCGACGTCTACGTGCCGCGCGAGGAGCGGTTCGGCCACATCAAAAAGTCGGACTTTCTACGGCTACTCGATCAAGGCGCTGGTGAACGCCGTCATCCCGGCGATCCGCACCTACGTCGACCTGTCGCCCGGCGAGTTCGACTCCTTCAAGGACATCATGAAGCTCTACGAGGGCGGGATCCAGCTGCCCAAGATACCGGCCCTCGAGGACCTACGGAAGCAGTTCCCGCGCGCTCGAGCTCCTCAAGGACGTCCTCCCCGTCGGCGGCGACTACCTCCTCAAGCTCCCCATGCCGCAAATCATCAAAGGTCGGACATCGATCTTTGCGTGCAAATGCATGCGAAACTTGTCTTTAGTTTAGTTACTAAATATGGTTGCCGACCAATTCCATCTCGGTTATTCTGGCTTGTGCACGGCCACGGATGAGGAGTTTGGACGGGAGATCCTCGCCAGCGTCAACCCCATGATCGTCAGGCGTCTCACGGTGAGGGAACGATCCATCCTCAGTAATCTCAATAACTTGGAAGCTTATCGTCTGGCTTAATCGTACGTGTTTTCAGGAGTTCCCTCCGAGGAGCACTCTTGACCCGAGCAAGTACGGTGACCACTACACGAGTTCCATCACGGAGGCGCACCTGGAGGACAAGCTGGAGGGCCTCACCGTGCAGCAGGCGCTGGATGGCAACCATGAACATCAACTCCAACGCGCGCCAGATGCTCGTCAACTCCGGCGGCATCTTCGAGACCACCGTGTTCCCGCGCCAGTACGCGTTCGAGATGTCCTCCGTCATCTACAAGAACTGGAACTTCACCGAGCAGGCTCTCCCTGACGACCTAATCAAGATTCAAGAGGTTTGTAACTAGCATAGCGCAGTGACCTGACGCCAGTGCAATTTTGGATTGCAAATACTGACGTGCAATATAATGCAGAGGCATGGCGGTTGCCGACCCATCGAGCCCGTACAAGGTGCGGCTGCTGGTGGAGGACTACCCGTACGCGTCGGACGGGCTGGCCATCTGGCACGCCATCGAGCAGTGAGTACCTGGGCATCTACTACCGCAACGACGGCGTGCTGCAGGCCGACGTGGAGCTGCAGGCGTGGTGGAAGGAGGCGCGCGACGTCGGGCACGCGGACTTCAAGGACACGCCATGGTGGCCCAAGATGCAGACGGTGCCGGAGCTCGTCAAGGCCTGCACCACCATCATCTGGATCGCATCGGCGCTGCACGCCGCCGTCAACTTCGGGCAGTACCCGTACGCCGGGTACCTCCCGAACCGTCCGTCCGTGAGCCGGAAGCCTATGCCGGTGCCGGGCAGTGACGAGTACGCGGAGCTGGGGAAAAACCCGGAGAAGGTGTTCGTGCGCACCATCACGAGCCAGTTCCAGGCCCTCGTCGGCATTCCCATAATCCCACATTCATGCAATTGCTGCCTGTCGGCAGCTCAATGGCAGTACGTTTATGTTCGCCCGTGTATGACTGGTGTAAGCCTCAGTTCCTCAATAATAGTAAAATTAGTTTTGTGCTCCATCATCTATTTCTCTTAAATAATAATGGAGTATGTCAAGCATCTTCTTTGTTTTATATTTATTGGGAATGTTTATTCGTCGAAAAATTTTATGTGGCCAAACTTTTTATATATACCATTTTTTTCGAGTACGCTAACAACACCCATGCACAATCATCCTATGCACACACGTACGCAAAAACCTAACTCTATGAAACACTAAGCACCTTCCATCCGCCGACAAGAAGTAGGCTCAAGGGCGGTAGATCTAAAAGATTTCCGAAGTTACCATTGGCGTCTCATTGTCGTTCCATAGGGGAACAACACTTACCACTTAAAATATAACACCAGAAAAATCCTGGAATAGATCCAAAAAAATGCGATTGTCACCACTTACGTGAAAAAAAAAAATGCACCGAGGACTTGAATTGGGTGGACAGGTTCCACTTCAAGGACACTAACCAACTGATGATAGTTGTAGCACAAATTCTAATAGCACAGTCAAACATATAGAAAAAATTGATAGATTTAGTAAAAAAATCTATCAATAGACAAATAGCAAAAGTTTTATTTTATTTTATTTTATTTTGTTTAAAAAATTTGTTATTTGCCACCACGTCCCACGTAGACCGGTTGGTCGTAGGCGTTTGGTTGGCACCCTTCCGAAAGGTCTTGGGTTCGAACCCCACTAGAGCGCTTTTGCCGTGGAGAATTTATATATATTTATCCTCGAGCGCTTGTGGGTGCGCTGCTTGCCGGCCTGCCGGAGTTAAAAAAAAATCCCCTCGTCTGCCGGTCTTCTTCTTAAGCACAATACCCGGGGGATCTCCCCGTGGGAGAGAGTATTAAACATCTAAACGCTTATTAGGTTTTGCAAGATTTTTTATTGTGCTTGTGCACGATGTTGCTGGACTAGTAGGTCCTAAGTTGATACAAGTTCTACTCCCTCCACTCAAAAATCAAGGTTTCATTTTACTTTATTATTATATAGATTTTTTGTACTATATATTAAATATATGATATGTCTAGATGTGATAGTTAATAAAACTATGTATCAAGAACCCCAAAATAGCTTATAATTTGAAGTGGCCAAAGGTTTTTTTTTTTTTTGGCATCCACACCAAACTTTTCAGCCTGGGCATTTGGTTTATTCCGTTCCCTAAAAGTTTGGTTTCCAAAGAGCAACACCCGATCGGTACTGTAGAAAACCAAAACCGACAACTACGGTTTCGTTTTTTCACTTTGGTCTTCGGTTTAAACCGAGAAAACCGATGAACACAGAAGCAAGACCTTCTGCTCGCGACCTTGCGCACCGCGCTGCTCCCTTCGGCCCTGCCCCGTGCGTGGGTGACGGCCGCACGCCCCACGCCGCCCCCACTGCTTGCCCCCGTGCCGCCCCCGCTCGCGCGCCGCCGCTTCTGCTATTCAACTCTACCTATTGTGTTAGGGTTAGGGAGCAGGGGTGGGGAATTGGGAGACAGGAATGGAGGTTGAGGTTGGAGGCCTGCCTGTGTGGATGAAGGTGTTCAACTATTGGGACGTGTGAGTCTGACGAGCGGATGGCTGGACGTTGCCGCTTCTCTCCTCGCAATGCTACGTAGAGGTGTCCTGCTCAGTTCGGTTCCAACGGTTCTTCGGTTCAGGCAAAGTAAAAAACCGAAACCGAAACCGAACACCTAATTTTTTGCAACTCAAGAACCAAAGCCAAAACCAAAAACCGACATATTGGCTCGGTTCGGTTTGGGTTTTGGTTTTCGGTGAAAAAGTGGCTAGCTGGCAAACTTTGCAATGGAAACACCATGTGGAACCAGGATATTTGCTTCATTATTTGGAAAACAAAGGGAAATATTGCAAGCATCCGCCAGAACACAACACTTCCGTGTCGATCGCACAATCCAATGCGCACCGCTCCGCACCATTTGCAATTGCTGGCCTAGCGTCTACGTCAATGGCATCAAGGGGCGGTTTGTCCAGATCAATCAGGGGAACAGCCATAGCCATGTCGCCCAGCGGATGCCTGTACCCGGCCGCACGCACGTACAACTTACTTGGGTCGGCAGACATGACGAACGTTCTGGGGCGGTCGTTCGTCTCGTTCGCGCTGCATCTGCCACCACATCCGCTTGGTGCTCGCCAGCGCTCCGGCTTCATCGATCTGCCGTACGTCGTCTTCGTTCTCGGCCACCGCTTTGCCACAGCTATTCTCGCGCGTGCCACCTCTCATCCCTTCGCCCTCGCTCCGACCAACACCTCATCGCCATGCTCGTCATCCGCCGACTGATGTGGCACGATGACTGTGCATCGAGGTGGCGAACATGGCTATAGGTGCGGTGGGCATGGCGACGGCCGACGAGATGCAGGCTATGGCGCACAGAGCCGCAAATTTTGGTGGTAGACAATGTTGTCGTTCGGTTGAAGAGGATGTCAGGTGAGACATGAGAGGAAGAAAGAAGAGCGATAAGAAAAAAAAAAGAAATATATTACTTCTTCATATGGACCTCAAATGCAGGGGCACGTTAATACACATTGAACGTGTCATATTTGGACATGTTTGGACCTGTACTATATATACCTATAAAGTCGAGTTCATGGACATAAAGCATCCATGTTCCATTTCATTGTAAATGATGTGACAGTGTTAAAATAGAGAGCTGTCGGAGTTGCTCTTATCCTCATGAGCACCCCGGCTCGTCGCCCGCACTATAAATAACTGCCTGCTCGCTCAGTGATCTCCACTCACACTCACACAGCAAATACCCACGTACGGGGCACAAGTAGTAGGTTCTACCTCTGCCGGTAGAAGATGTTCGGGAACATCGGAAAGATCCCGTTCGTCGTGGACCTGACGGGCAGTAACAAAAATGCGCAGCTCAAGGGGAAAGTGGTGCTCATGCGCAACACCGCCCTCGGCTTCGACGTCACCAACATGGCCGGCGCCGTCCTCGACGGCGTCGGCGAGTTCCTCGGCCAAGGTGTCACCTGCCAGCTCATCAGCTCCACCGTCGTCGACCCCCGTGAGCAGAGCAGACCTCCAACTCCTCACTCTCAGTTCTCGCGCACTGATGCCACGTTGGTCTCTGATGGTACTGACGCTGACCCCCACGTGCAGGCAACGGGAACCGCGGGATGGTGGGTACGGAGGCGAGCCTGGAGCAGTGGCTGCTGAACCCGCCGTCGCTGTTGGCCAAGGAGAACCAGTTCGGCGTCACCTTCAACTGGGAGGTGGCCAAGCACGGCGTGCCCGGCGCCATCATCGTCAAGAACAACCACGCCTCCGAGTTCTTCCTCAAGACCATCACCCTCGACAACGTCCCTGGCCACGGCACCATCGTCTTCGTCGCCAACTCATGGATCTACCGGGAGTCCAGTCACCGCGTCTTCTTCGCCAACCACGTGAGTAGCAGCATATTTCAGTTCGTCTCTTGACACGCGCATGAACGACGCACCGTACGTACAGACGTACCTTCCCAGCCAGATGCCGGCGGCGCTGAAGCCTTACCGCGACGACGAGCTCCGGAACCTGAGGGGCGACAACCACAAGCGGCCAGGGCCGTACCAGGTGCACGACCGCGTCTACCGCTACGACGTCTACAACGACCTCGGCAACCCCGACTGGAACAACCCGCGGCCCACCCTCGGCGGCTCCAGGGAATATCCCTACCCGCGCCGCGGCCGCACGGGCCGGCAGCCGACACGGACAGACCCCAACTGCGAGAGCACGCTGTTGCCCATCTTCGAAGCCTACGTGCCGCGCGACGAGCGGTTCGGCCACATCAAGAACTCGGACTTCTACGCCTACACGATCAAGGCGTTTGTGGACGGCATGGTGCCCATCCTCCAAGGCTACTTCCTCGGCCTTGAGTTCAACTCCTTCAGGGACATCCTGCAGCTGTACGAGGGCGGGATCAAGCTCCCTGACATCCCCGCCCTCGAGGAGTTCCGGAAGCAGTTCCCCTCCAGATGGTCAAGGGCCTCATGCCCGCCGGCGGCGACTACGTCCTCAAGCTCCCCATGCCCAACATCATCAAAGGTTAATAAATCGCATTCCATCATTCGGCAAAATTAGCTATACATGATGCCATCTCGGTTCCCACATGCAGCGGACAGGAGAGCTTGGATGAGTGACGAGGAGTTCGCAAGGGAGACCCTCGCCGGCGTGAACCCCTTGATCATCAGGCGTCTCACGGTCTTGATTGAATTCAATGTCTTGGTGGCCAATTACCCAACTAGCTAGTAACATTATATATTAATAATCTGATCAGGAGTTCCCTCCGAAAAGCACCCTTGATTCGAGCAAGTACGGCGACCAGACGAGCACCATCACGGAGGCGCACGTCGCGGGGAGCCTGGAGGGCCTCACCGTGCAGCAGGCGATGGACACCAACCGGCTCTACATCCTGGACCACCACGACCACTACATGCCGTTCCTGATCCAGGTCAACAGCCTCCCCGACAACTTCATCTACGCCACCCGGACGCTCCTGTTCCTGCGCGGCGACGGCACGCTGGCGCCGGTGGCCATCGAGATGAGCCTCCCCGAGCTCCGGGACGGCGTCACCGCCGCCAAGAGCACGGTGTACACGCCGGTGCCGGCGACGGCCGGCGCGGAGGCGTGGGTGTGGCGCCTGGCCAAGGCCTACGTCAACGTGAACGACTACTGCTGGCACCAGGGCATCAGCCACTGGCTCAACACGCACGCCGTGATGGAGCCCTTCATCATCGCGACCAACCGGCACCTCAGCGTTACGCACCCGGTGCACAAGCTGCTGCTGCCGCACTACCGCGACACCATGAACATCAACGCCCTCGCGCGACAGAAGCTCATCAACGCCGGCGGCATCTTCGAGAGCACCGTCTTCCCGCGCAAGTACGCCATGGAGATCTCCTCCAAAGTCTACGCCAGCTGGAATTTCACCGAGCAGGCCCTCCCCGACGGCCTCATCAAGCGGTAATGATCGACACTGACACTAGTACTGAATCTTCTATCATTGAGATTGACCAGCAGTATGCTAATGTCAATGCAGAGGAATGGCCGTTCCTGATCCGTCGAGCCCGTACAAGGTGCGGCTGCTGGTGGAGGACTACCCGTACGCCGTGGACGGGCTGGCCGTCTGGCACGCCATCGAGCAGTGGGTGACGGAGTACCTGGCCATCTACTACCCCAACGACGGCGTGCTGCAGGCCGACGTGGAGCTGCAGGAGTGGTGGAAGGAGGCGCGCGAGGTTGGCCATGCCGACCTCAAGGACGAGCCCTGGTGGCCCAAGATGCAGACGGTGCCGGAGCTCGTCAAGGCCTGCACCACCATCATCTGGATCGCGTCGGCGCTGCACGCCGCCGTCAACTTCGGGCAGTACCCGTACTGTGGGTACCACCCGAACCGGCCGTCGGTGAGCCGGCGGCCCATGCCGGTGCCGGGCTCCGACGCGTACAAGGAGCTGGAGAAGAAGCCGGAGAGGTTCTTCGTGCGCTCCATCACCACCCAGTACCAGGCCGTCGTCGGCATCGCGCTGCTGGAGATCCTGTCCAGCCACGCCTCCGACGAGGTGTACCTCGGCCAGCGCGACACCAAGGAGTGGACGTCGGACGCCAAGGCGCAGGAGGCGTTCAAGCGGTTCGGGGAGCGGCTGGTGGAGATCGAGAAGCGCGTGGAGGCCATGAACAAGGACCCACGCTACAAGAACCGCTACGGCGCGACCCAGTTCCCGTACACGCTGCTCTTCCCCAACACGTCGGACCGCAAGGGCGACAACGCCGGCGTCACCGCCAAGGGCATCCCCAACAGCATTTCTATCTGATCCGAGTCCAGACCTGCCTCAGGATGAAAGCAGGAAGTAGCGGTGATTCCGGTTCCCCGTTTCACTTTATCCATGAGAATCGTGGCAATAAAAGGTTGGTAGTCCATGAGAATCGTGGCAATAAAAGGTTGGTAGCCTTAGCGCAAATCCAATTCTGACGGACCGTGCGCCCGAGCGGCTTCCTTCCATGCTAATGACATAAGCGAAAAATAAAAAAAAACATTTATTTCAGACTGCTATAATTCTAAACGATGTATCCGAGAAAATACAGTATATATTAACACCATGATCTATAATATGATGGTCAAAGCTGGGATCTACGCAAATCATTACCTCTTTATTTCAATTTTTGTGTGACATGTTCCAAACAGGAAAAAGGCATCCACGATTGAATAGTGCAGTATAACAAACTTCCCACAAACGACAATGCTAACATTTTTTTAAAAACTGTAGATGACCAAAGTCTCACAAGGATAAATGTAATAGAAAAACAAAGCCGTAGGTCAAGAAAGAAGGAAAAAGTAACTTTCTCAAAAGAAAGAGGGGTAACTATACAATATACATTGAGCAGTATATAGTCCCTTCCTCACTTGGTCCAGATCCGAACCGTCTATTCTAATGAAATGCGGTGTAGTCTCTCATTTATACGCAGCACAATGCTGAAAACTATGTGTTAAACAATTTAACAAAACTGCTCTCTGGAGGAGAGAGAAAAAACTCAAGAGCACACCTTCAGTTGTGAGTTAGTCTTCAATTCAGTCTTCACAGACTGAAGCACCATTTGTAGAACAGTCCAGTGCAGGACACCTTCAGAACTCCCGAACAGCTAAATGGACCATGTCTTGTAGATGGCAAACACCATGAGTAAAGGAATGAAGAAGAAAAGCACTGGCGCATGGAGCAAAGGGTTCATAGCATAAGCCTTCACAAGCGCTCTGCAAAGCTGCATAAAGATAAGGGGTCAGAAAATTGTGTGGAATAGAGATAACTGCAAGCACAGAAACTTGTGTGTGTGCTTTTATACCTTCCGATGTTTCCATAGAACCACCACCAAAAGAACACACAGAAATTTCCTAATCCAGCGACCATTCCAAAAGTTTTCATGTTCTATCTGTCTCCTGCTCTTTTGGTAGTAATCATCTTTCTTTTTTCCTGACCGAGAAAGATAATGCTCTCGATATGCTGCTCTCTCAGCAGCCATGGCAGCTAAAATCACAATAGTGGGTAGTAACACAAAACAAAGGTGAGGTAGAACAATGACCATGACATCTGGAATCCCAGCATGGACTACTTCGGTGCTACTATTAGGTCCTTTTAGAATCCAACCTTTATATGTCATGTAGGTCAGACTGCCATCTTCAGTAACAGGGTGACCAAATAACCAAGGTATAAAAACTAAATAGGTAGCATATAGCAGGAGCAATAGCCAAACAAGAATCATCCTGGCAAGTTCAACAAAAGAACAGATGAAACCACCAACTAGAGATTTCAACAATGTCCTCTGCCTACCATATGTGCATAGACATTTATATGTGAACTGATCTTTAAATACCACTGCTAAAACTTGTGGAACAAGAAGCAATGAAAAAATTAGAGAAAAGGCACACCACAGTGCAGGACGATATATTGAAGCCCACTGGATACCCATCACAAAAAACTCTTTCCATGTCCAGTTTACTCTTGCAGTCAAGCCGTTAACAGAGAATGGCCTCAACTGGCTGACACTTGTGTCACCTGTTATATCCATCACTTCAATTTGGAGCCAATATCGGCTGGGAGAGGAATCTTCAAATGCCCTCCAGTTCCATGGTATCAAATACATATTTCCTCGAGTTTCATTGGAATCCACCCTTTTCATTTCAGAGTCAAAGACTACTTCAAGAGTTCCTGGTCTTGAGTCATATATTTTTACAGAAACAGATACTATCTCATGTTTAGAGAAAACAAGAGCTCTGACGGTATCAAAAGACGATGCCCCCGTGACATGACATTTGAAATCACGAAAAGCAGAGGCTCTCTGCATGAATCTTGAATCAAGGGGAAAGGTAGGTAGTATGATTATGCTCTTTGAGCCTAATCTGAAATCTATATCAGTATAGGAGACATATCCATCATCAATTGCTAGTACCCTCATACTTCTGCTCTTTCTCCAATCACCCATCTCCCATTCCCAGAACTCTTCAATATGAGCTGCTTCTTCAGAACAGTTTTCCTTATTACTATGGATTGCATCTCCTTGGTGCATGTTAAGTTGGTAGTAATGCTCTGATAATGATGGTTCCTGGACTGCCCGATGGTAGTATCGTTTCAAGTTCTTTCCGAACCTTGTATGAAGATGCCCACACAAGTATGCCGCCAATGATTGTTTCAGAAAAACATCCTTGATACTTTTCCCTGACTCTGTTAATGTTGAGAAAGACAACGGAAGTGCCCAAATGCAATTTTGGTCACTGGAACCTTGTCAAAGTCCGTATCCCACTGTGATAATGCTTGATCCAATTCAATCACCTGCTTGTCAGTTGGATGTCCAAATAGATTGCTTGGACCTCTAAGACCAAACTCCATTGTGCTATCAAAGCCAACAAACAGATGCTTCCGGCCACTATTCTGCAGATCATTCACAAATGCAGCTTCAGGTGTATTGTAAAAAGCAATTGCAAGAAAACTGTATATACAATACGCTTGAACTACAAGATGGCATCGAAATAAGAAGCACACATCTTTCTTCCTGCACAAGATAAGTATCGATCAAACATAGAGAAACTACTGACCTCCAAAGTAATGCTTTGGACACGCCCCTGCCGTCTTAACTTGGTGTTAATGCTATACTTATTATAAAAGTCATAGTCATCACCAGATGCAGGTACACCAAAGCTATCATGATTTCCTCTCAGATCATAGAAAATCCTTCTTGGAAGCTTGCTACTTTCAATGATTTCCTCTATTGTACTTTCATATTCCACCCATTCGACCTCATTCTGTTTCATTGTTAACAGATCTTTGCTTTTCCCATCTGTTAACGAAAAACCAAAATATCTATTAGAACCTTGAGAGGGACTCCCTTGGCAATACTATTCCACCTTCTGAAATGAATGTAGCTCATTTCTCAGAGGTGTTAGTAACTTCCTTTTATCCTGGATGGATCAACTTGTGTGATGCTGATCAATGTTACAGACTTACAAGTGGCTATCATTTCCAAATGCTGAAACAGGTCATGGAAGATCATATGTTCATTTAGCTAAATTTTGCATTTGCATAGGCCTTTGAGGTTCAAATTTATTGGTTTGGTTACTACTTAACATTTTTTCAATATAAAAAATAGTACACGTTGCCTATTAGTAACACAATCAAATACATATCCCTCAACAATACAAGAGCCAAAACTACACGATGGTTCACAGCTCTTGGCAATCTGTGGTTAACACCTAGTATTTCATTTGGAGAAAAATTTGTATCTGTTCTATGATTGTTTGTTGTAATGGAGAAATTGAGACCTGAAGTGGCCCATGTCATCTAAGTGGCCTTGTTAGGCAACTGGGAGAAAACTGGCCACTGGCTCCTGTATGGATTGTACTGCCTTAAAATCTTAAATTATGATTTCATACCGAATGTGCTGAAACATCTGGTTTTCACTTAAACTGAGAAATGAGAAGCACTGAAAACATCAGCTCATTTACCGATTGAGTAATTTCATCTCACACTGGATCAGCCCTGAAACCGCGAGGCCGATGAATCAAACAGGGGACGTGGACGAGGGACGGTGAGAGGGAGGGAGGGATCTACGACATACCAGTAAGGTCTCCAGTGATCAGCACGAGGTCGGGGTTGACCATGGCCAGCGCCGGGCCAACATACCGCCGGAAGTCGTAGGCGCGCTCCGGGTGGTGCACGCTGAAGTGGAGATCTGAGAGCTGGGCCACCCACACAACCCCATCCGGCGCACCGGACACCTCCACCACCTCCCTCTGGTCACGGGACATGGCGGACGGAGCCGCCGCCGCCGCGGCGATGAGGGCCAGTAGAACGGGGAGGAGCCGCTTGCACGTCTCCATGGCAGAACTGGACGATTCTGATTTCTGTCCCATCCGCACCCCCATCCCTTTTTTCATAATCTTCTTTCGCTCACAAGTAGGACATGTACTGAAAAATAATGTTTCTCCAACGTACTCCTTCGGTCCAAAAAGAAAAACGACGAAAACGTGTAAATCAAATTTTCTCAACTTTTTGAATAGATTTATAGAAAATACGAACAATATTTATGTCCTCATAATTTATTTAAAAACTAGACTTAAAAATATTTTAAATAATACTAATTAATTAGCATAAATATTTGTATATTTTAATATATAACGCCGACAAATTGAAAATGTTGATTTCTTGGGAATTGAGAGAATGACATCTATTTTAGGACGCAGGAGTAATTATAAAATTTTCTAAAACTGAATCTACTATCACTCCAAACTTAACTATTCATTCTAAATGTCACAGATCTAAAATGATGACACAAAGACTGTAATGGTAAACGTGATAATTGTTATAAATCACGCCGTCGTGTTAGGACCTTCCCTCTCCGTCTCTCATGATCACGTAGTAGATGAAAGAAGTAGAACAAGTAGACACAAGATAGGGAGACTATTCTTTTATTCATCCGAAATATTGGTAATTACAACATAGAGCTCCCACGTATATATAGTCCTCTTAAAGGCCTAAGAGTTTCGGGTAAGAGCCCACATACAAAACGGACTAGGATTAGGATTCCTCCTTCTCCTTTCCTTCTAGTATAGAGTCCGTGTGTTTTACAACACTCCCCTTGGGCGGTTACCACGATATGCATATGCCTCATCAAAAACTCCATCCGAAAACCCAATTGGGAAAAAAAACGGTTCTTGGAGAAAAGAGTACATCACATTCGTTAATTGTATTGCACATGTTGTCTCATTAAAAACCTTGTGTGAGAAACCTTCGAGTAAAAACTCACATAGGAAAAAAAAGAGTACAACATTTAACCGAGATCATATATTCTTCGAGGATATTCTATTCTTCATGAATAGATATTGATCTTCATAATCTACGTATAAACTTCAATGTTTTAGCAAATATGATCTTCTCGATCTTTGTAATTCTAGTGGTTTTACCTTAGAGGCGATTCAATAAAATATGTTCCCCCTCATAAAGCCAAACTTTGAACTTCATTGTTCAAACCACACTTTTCATAAACATGTGTAAATAAAAGTTGGCTCATAATTCTTCTATGAATTATATGGGAGCAATATGCTTCATGCATAATGACCACCTATTCAGCAGTTGTGCAAAACAAATAAATATTATCCTTCAGAGAAATAGATCCTTTTCAGAGGATTATGAGGTTAAATAAATTAATATTCAATATCTTCTAGATAGTGTATCAAACTTATACTAGAGTTTGGATACTTATAATTAATCCTTAGTGGATTTTCAAAATATATTCTATAAATCTTCGAGATTTTGATTGTACAAATCCAAAATTTCTTGCATTTGGCATTTAGGGGATAATTCAATTGCCAAAACCACCATTATTCTTATACCTTCTATGGTATTCTTAGAGTATATCATTAACTTCATGCTAGCTTTTCATACACTTTCTAAATATTTTGATGACACCTTCACGGTATTTAAGATTCCTCATTTTTTCTTTCTCTCGGGTCTATATTCACTTCAGGGGATGAATAGTGTTTATTCAAAAATTGACTGGTAAATCCTTCATGGATTAATTCCTTCAAGGATGTACATTCATTCTTAGTGAATTTAAGAATTCTCTTCTATGAGATACATTCTCTACTGCATGAGAGATGAGTGATATACGCAATGACATAGCGTTATTCACTTTGAAAATCATTTTATGATTGTAATCCTTCTAGGACATGCTCTTCTTGAGACTTGAATATTCATTCAGAATATATATATACCTTAGACTCTAATACTTAGTATGAGATTTCTACAAGTTGCGATTTATATTCTTCGAGAATTATATGGATTTTCATAATCCACTATTAACTGCATATTCGATACTCATTCATTTCATTTGCCGTAGATATAGCGTAACATTCATTTCTTCTTAATAGAAGATTCAACCTCAATTGTTTTTCTTCTTCGTTGACTCGATATAATCGCTACAAGCGATTTTGCCATGGACTTTATTTTCGGATCCGGGTTCTCATAAGAGAAATATTTGCAATTAAAGAGGTAGTTTGTCGACAATTATTTTCTTTCTCCCAATACTCTCACAATGTGAGAATATTCTATCTCTGTCATTTCCCAAACAAGAGATGATATATTGTTCTACATACCCAACACTAGTGAGGTGCGCGGCGTAATCGTGTTGGATGTCATCTTCATGATGATCCTCTTCATGAGGTGTTTAACCTTCTTCTTGAGGTGTTCTCTTCATGAGAATGGATGAGTTCCATTTCTTTTCTATTTAACGTGTATACACTAAACTAGAACCTACAGGCGTCCCCGTAGATTTTAGATTGATAGTATATAACATTTAGTTTACTACTAGTAAACATAACTTCAGTTCATAACTTCAAGTTACTCCTCTCATTTCAAAATATCCGCATATGCTCTGCTTCAGGCTTCACAAGAGCATTAGTCAAACTATTGTATGACTTAGTGTGTGATACTATTCCTGCTTCAAGCTCTAAGGAATATTTTCTCTAAGATCATTTTTCTTCTATGGAAATAATATTTGGCATTCAAAATATAGGCTCTCTCTCCCCTAATGCCAATATTAGATCATTAATAGCATACTTCAAAATATATCCCCTATCATGGGCTTAATTCAAATTCATATATCTCCAACTACAAGTGGAGGCCCATTTATGTATGCTATGATTAAATTTATGGAAAATATTCACACACATATTTCAACATGGGGGTTATTATTCATTATGCAAATGAGCTAGAATACTTAAAGTGCACTTAAGAATGTTCAACATTCCTATAAATTTTGGGATGTTCTCCCCTAATATGCACAAATCATAGTTTAGAAAACTATTTCATTCTCTAGCTTCTTTATTAATCAACCTAAAAAATTTGATCCAAGTACTCATAAAAAATGGATCATACACTTCAAATGTATTAAATATGCAACATTCAAATTCACATGGAATTTTCTTCTAGAATTTTCTAATTGTCTTTAATGAAAAAAATCCCTTGATGCCTTTTCTTCATAATAAATCCCAAATCATCATAATTGTGTTATCCAATATCTTAGTTCCACAACTATTCATCCCATCAAATGGGTTAGTCTCCATTGAGCAACATTTCATAAACTCACTCCCACGATCTTAGGCTACTCAAATTAGACCAATCTATTGCTTATACATACGATGCATTGAAAGCAAATCATTCCTTAGTTCAACGGGAACCATATAGACGTAGCATGCTAGCTGGCCATTTTGATTATGAGGGAAGCACAAAAGTAGCTACTAGCTACAATTATAGTTGTTGTGCTAATATTCATGCAAGAGTGGAGATAGTTACAGCTCAACGATATACACATGCAGGTGTAATGTGGAATGTTAGTATTTGGTCTAACATAATAGATAACAACAAAATGCAAAGCTACGAGCTTACATGCAATTAGTGCAAGAGAGAAAGTTAACTCGGCTAGGATGGGACGCGGCTAAAACTTCAAGTCCCGATACATGCACTTAAAGATCGACTTAGGAAGGCTATGCCTATTAAAATATTACCCACATTTTCTTATGCCTTTGCCCAAAATTCCTCCCCCTTTTCATGCCATAACTACTTCAAGTAGCAATTTGCTTCATGCATCATCTATGAATAGTCACTTCTAATGCTTCATAGAATCTAATCATACTTCTAGTATTCATTGATTATGGCATAAAATTCACATATCCAATGTACTATTTAATGTACAACAATAGACTTAGGGTATGATACAACTTCGAATTTTTGGACTAAAATATTAAATACTTAGGATTATACAATTTCTTGGCTAAATTGATTCTTCCAAGATCAATTAATATGCCAAGATAGTCCAATTGTTCATGTGCTTAAGAATATTCAGTTTCCCATCTACCTACATGGTAGTGATGCACAAAGAACTATAACCTTCTTGGTTATTCAAGGCTTCTTTGTGGATAAAATGAATGCTAAATTTATTTTAATAGACAACGTAATTGTTTATATGTGAAACATATAAATCTAATTTATTCCATGAGAAAATTTCACACATTACTTCAAGTAATAAGAACTGCAACTAAGAATATAAAGTATTTCATAGTAGTCTTCAAGCTAACAAATTAACCATTAACCACTTAATTCAACAGAATTAAAACTTAATGCACCACCATCACTACTATTAATACTTCAGGGATATGAATTTAAAAGATAACAAATCTATAAGCACATGATTTAAGTTCTTCTTCAAGAGAAACTTTATATGTTCCAAATAATATACATTCTCGCATGTCTTAACTTCTATACGTGACAAGCGGTAGCTTCGTGCTTTATATTCAAGAGTTATGATATACCGTCACAAGCCTTCAAGGGGTGTAACATATATGCAAGCCATATATTCAAAATTATCGGAATCGATAGTATCCTCGTTAATAAAAAACTGACTAAAAATTCAACTTAATTTCCATAAGTAATTTCTAATGGTAAATTCAAATACTTCATGTATTACATTGCTCTTTTGATATTCTATATACAAGAGACATTTCTTCGAGAATGTAGATTTGATATAATCTTATTTACCATCTTGTCTTCTAGACATTTACAAAGCTTCGAGCTATTGTTTATAAAGCGAAGATTAAGCATACAAGCTTCAAAATTCGACTTTCAATGCAATATGATATTCTATAATCATAATTTGGGATTTTACTCATGCAATGAGTCCCACAATGCATTTGTTACTTCTATCGGCCATATACTCATTCTAGAGAGTAATTCGAAATATGTATACTACGTTTACTACACTTCAATGGTAGCAAAATATCCTACATGGATTTAATAATGACCGTAACAAATACTTTTACTTTCGAGTAATTTTAGGATATTGCTTCTTCTTTTTCGGGCATGCAAAATAAAGTAACTTAGACCATGTGCATATAAATTTACTACATGTAAACAAGTAGCAAGGTGCAAAAAGATGATGGATGGTTTCTCAAAATATTCTTAGGAGTATCCTAGCATCTTTCGGGATTATGGTATATTCAAATTTTCGAATTAATACCAAACATTCATTCATCCCAAAATTCTATGCTAGGAAAAATAAATATAAAGCTCACGGGAATGACATAATGTGCGATAAATAAATGCATTCAAAACGAGCATAAAGAAATTGCGTGTAGCACACAAATTCAAAAGTTCTCAACGATTTATTTGCTAAATAAATCAAATCCGTGAGGCATTATGCGATGAGCGACTTGCGGACTACTACGAACTTCCAAGCCGAAGACAAATAGACAATGGATCGTGAATACAAGCGGCTTCGAGCCAATATGCATGGCAATTGGCAATGACGACCTACATCGATTCATTCATGGTTGCATACACATTACTCATGATGCGGTCCGAGGTACTGCAACGAGCTGTAGTCATCAACATCCCGATCCGTGCTACGGCTCATGATGTGAAAAAAAGTGGCGGCTGCACCATCGTGTACTAGATACACATGAATATCCAAGGGGACATGATCCGGGTACTGCGTGAAGAGGCGATGCAAGCCCAATCAAATTGATGACTCTTGTATATATATCATGACCACAACAAGTGACGCATTCAGGCTATGTCATGGATGATAAACATGGCGATCATGCGTGATCGGCTTTATGTCACGAGTATGTATTCATGTTTGTTCTGTCATGCGGTATACTGAGTGCACGTCCATGTTTGTTCTTGCGGGTGCGTTGGAGGTCGCATTTGAGTTCTGCGATGCTTGGGAGGGATGAGATGTCATTCAAATGACTTGCCGACATTCAGGCCGTGTTGGTCGAGGAGATGGCGGTGGCGCTGCGTGTGCATGTGCGATGGCGCGCTCGTGCGGCGAGCTACCGACCGCTTGCTGGTATCGGTTTTTTTGGTGTGCAATGAAAAGCTCCATGTACGGGGACGGTGCTTGTGCAAGGCAACAATATTGTACTAGATGCGTACATATAATCCAAGCTAGCTAGGAGTCCACGAAAAATATCGTGCGTTGTTGCCATGCTCCCTTTATTTAATCGTGGGATTAATCCTAGATTCACATAAAGTTCGGTCTCCATGCCGTTCAATCTAGGATTAGTCGGACTTCATCTTTTGGTGATTCACCCTGTTGGTGTTTCTTACGCACCACGAGAAAATCCGCATAGCGCACGGAAATACCGTTGTAGCACTTCACCCGTGTGGTAGCGGGGTGTCGTATTTTTTTTCACGAGGGGCCGGTCGCCGCGGTGGCTTTTCGTGTCTATATCAACCTAAGGCAAGTGTTTGTTTTCTAAGAGTAGCGAGGTATCTATAGGCTAAGTTTTCCGGGACGGGATTCCTAAAGTCCATTTGTCTACTCACTTCGGGCACCGGCCCACGCTCAAAAGAACAATGTCCGGCAATTAGCACCCTGCTGCACCCGAACGTGGAGGGATTTCAAGGGGACGGACAAGGCTTGTCACGACCAAGCCGCCTACCCCCTCAACCGTGGGATGCGCCACAAAAGGTAGGTGAACGCTAGTCCAAACACCACGTTTGCACAATTGGTCACAGATTCTTGATGTTGGCCAAGGTTCCCCGGTCAAAAGAGTCCCTCCACCAAGAACTAACGTAAAGCGATCTACCAATCCCGCAAGTCTACAACAGCTAAGAAATGTACGAAGGAAATTAAGTAGCTGCAAGATAATCACAAGACTCCTTACCAAAGCGTAAGCAGCTTGCAGAGGTACAAGCCGGGGCGGGTACCGACAAGTCCCAAGACTCCGTCCTCCTAGGAACCGCGAAACACCGAGGGGCGAACCGGCAACTCGGGGTAGAAAGAATCAAGCTTCTTTCTAGCCTTTCCCTCTCTCACTCTCTAGAATTGGGAGATAGAATAGAAGAAGTAGTAGAAGAAGAAGATCTAATTCTACTCTCTTGCACAAGTGGACTTGGTTTCTCCTTTGAATTTGTATTGCTTTTTGAGAGGGAGAGAGGGGGTCTATTTATACACAAGGGGGAGGGACCTAAGTGCTAAAAAACACCCAAACCGACCTAGGAAAACCTTCCATGTACGCCAAACCGACCATCCCACGTCGGTTTCACCAGCGCTTTGGAAGGTAACAAACCGCCTCCCCGGCCGGGCTCGAACGCCTCGGGCGGTGCGTCCGCACTTTGCAGGGTGCTGGCCGCACCCCTGCCAGGGGCTGCCCTGGCCCGGGCTTCGGCAGGCTGGGCTTCCTTGCTCTGAAAAGTTGTAAGGTGGACTTGGCCCGGCCTGGTTTCGACGTTTTGTTGCGATTTCTGTTTGGGCTTGCCATTTGCTCCCTTGGGCCTTCTTCTATTTGTTGATTTTATTTCTTTTTCTTTGTCTTTTTGGCCCAAAGTGATCATCCATGAGTTTGTACCTGCAAGTCCAAATAAACACCAAAACTTTAGAATATGTTAGTTGAAATTCCTATTTCTAGGTTGTTTTGGTGTTGTGTTGACGGTATTTAATTTGTCGTTGGTTACCGTCAACAAACTCCCCCACACTTAGCCCTTTACTCGTCCTCGAGTGAAGGCACAGGGACTAAAGTGGTTCAATCTCCAAGATGTAAGCTTGCATACATGTTATTCCAAGCCTTACCTGCCTTGTGAGCATTTTCCCACCCTTTATTACCTTTCATCGTAGTGGGGCTTTCTAGCTTTTCTCCAAGCCTTGAGTGGTTGCCAGATAGAACGGTTATAATAGAGGTGCTTATCATTCATCCTTTTGATCAACTTTTTATCCGGGGTTTTATTTAGATAAAATTTTATTTTTTCGAGAAAGCATGGGCTTTATTGCTATAATTTTTTTTTTTTTGAGAGGTGGGCTCGCTCGCCCTAGACTTTTGTCTTTTATTTCCTCTCTTTTCTTTTTTCTTTTTTTTTTTGAGATGTGGGCCCTACTCGCCCTTGGACACCTGCCCATTTTTCATCTCATTTCTTCTTCTTTTTTTTTCTTTTTTTTTTAGAGATGTGGGCTCTACTTTTCGGACACTTGTCCATTTTTCATCTCATTTTTTTAGCATAGCCCAAGACATTTCTCTTTTTTCAAAGAATAGATTCCCGGATGTTGAGTTTCTCTTCCGGGACGAAGGCATAGCAAATCCATTTATACCATATCATATTTGGCAACAACTTAGACTAGATAAAGCATATGCAACCCACATGAATCGTGTTTTTTTCAGGATGAGTAGTTGTTTTTTAATGTAAGCTTGGTATTCGGTGAGGAATAAAATGTACGCATGTGTAACACCCTAAATTTTGCCTCTTTTAAAATAGAATAAAATAATTTATTTATGTATTTTGTGCTCATAAAATATAGGAAAATAAATATTTTTATGAAATTAAAATTTATCATAAGGCTAGATACATGCTTGATGCATTCATGCCGTTGCATATTTTATTTTGAGATGCCCGGTTTTTGTTGAAGCTGAAAAGAGATTCAAATTCCTTTGCAAATGATTTTAGAAATTTGGTTCAAATTAGAGAAAAGAATCCTTTTCTCCCTCTCTATTCCCAGCCGAAGGACTTAGCCTTGCCTTGCCTATTTCCTTTTGCGTAGTGCAATGTAATCCAAATTGTCCGGCCGCGCCTCCTTGTCGTGGGCGACATCGGTCATTTTTAAATATCCATGAGCTGCTGCCCTTGGTTCTTTTCTTTCTCTATAATCCAGCCCATTGCCTTGCTTTCTCCTCCTAGTACAGACTTGCTATGCCTGACGCAACCCACGTATATATATAATACCACCCCGGCCTCTTTCCTAGTAATCGTGTCCCAAGCAAGTCCTATATAAACCAAGCCCTAATCACCGCAGCGTCGCCCTTCAATTGAGCTACAAAGCCGAAACCCTAGCTTCCTCCCGCCATTGTCGACACCGGCCGCCGGAGTTTGAATCGCCGATTCCGCCGCTTCATCTGGGACCGTCACCGCCGGCGAGCTCGATATCGCCTGCGCCGCTTACGCTGACCAAGCTTTGTCGTAAGCTTTTCACCGAGATTTCGCTTGCTCTTGTGAAGCCTCTAATCTCGTTCTTTTTCGTTGTCGCGCTCCGACTTGCTAACCCCACTTCACTGAACCTTTCAAATTGGAAGCCATATCCGTCGTTCTCGCCAGTATATCGCCATCGACCCTCTGCCGAGTTCAACACAAAAGTACCAAGTCGTAGTTCCATCTCCTTCTCACGTACCTCTGGTCTCTCTCATTGTTCACACGATTTCACCGTGGATCACGGAAGAAACCTTCATCCTCTTCATGCCACGAATTGCGGTAGAGCCTTCCCGAACACACTTGGTAAGTTCTCCATGATCTCCACCTTGATTCTCACGGTACCGCCGGATTACTATGTGTATCTGGGTGGCTATCGCGACAATCTTTAGTCTAGCCCAAACACCACGCACGATGCCTTGCTGGTTGTTCTTAGCTAGATGACATCATATGTTATTCTTGCCGATTTCCTTTAGAGAAATAAATCCACAAATACAAGTGAAATATACATACAAGCCATCCAATTCTAGATCAAGGGTCAAGATTAGAAGGTACCCTTTCATTGGCGGTTATTCTAAAGAGCCCTCTGCTTTCTTCATATTTTTGTTGTCAGTCCTCATCAGATTTAATTTTGAATTTTATTTATTTTATTTTGAAATCAGTTTTCGTTTATTTACAGAATTGCCATTCAGATTCAAATCCTCATATCTTTATCATTTTAAATCCGTTTTTGAACCGTTCTACTTTTGTTAGATTCGTAATTCCGTAACCTACATGTTTATATTACTGTTAGTCAGGTTTTGCAACTTTTAAATTTTGAGTTTATATTAGGCTTAATATTTTATTAATGTTAAACTTGTAAAATTCATATCTACGCCGTTTTAGCTCCGATTTCGGTGATCTTTACGTCTGTGTGATCGTAGAGACGTGTAGAATAGTTTTATGTACTTTTTAAACTATTTATCCACTGCTGGTGTACTGTTCTAATGGTAGTCTTGTTTGCCATGCATGATTGGATCCATGTGTTTGTGTGTTGCCGATTGGAATCGAAAGTAGATCGGTGCTGAGCTTTATTTTGTTGATCTCGAAGAAGACCGTGATCTATAAGAAGTTGATGAAGAAGGTGTTTTTGGGAAAGCATTGGACTTGAAGAAAGGGTCTATATTTAAGGCAAGTATAGTTTTGGGATATGCTATCTTTAAACCATGATCTTATGGCTTGCTTAATGTTTATGCACTGAACGTTAAATATGAATTGTTGATAACATGGTTTATAGGGCGAAAGAGCTTGTGTTGTTTATTTATGATGCTCTTAGCTCTCCATAAGGACTTATCCTTTGGCAAAATCCGGGATTTACCGTGCGACTATGGGGGTCACATGGCTCGACTCTAGTTGTTCAAGGGGTCTACCTAACTTTGTTGGTGGTTTGCGGAATTGGGAGAAACGGGGTTGTAGCTCTGTTGGCCACTTAATATTTTTAGGAGGGTCTTTGAACGACTTTATATGGTCTTCACTTGGTTAGGAGTCGCGAACCTACTCGGTGGAAACCATGACCCGCAGCTGAAAGTGTACACCTCTGCGCAGAGTTAAAAACCGATATATCGGCCGTGTTCGCGGTTATGAACGGCCTGAAAACCGAGGGAAGGATTTACTTTCTATTGATGTTGTTTATGATATAAATCGTTGGCTAAACATGCTTATTAAATTGTTCATGATTTATCATTTCATGCTATTCATTATTTATGTTATAATGATCATGGGTTTTGGGGGTAGATATTGCCTAGCTATATTTTGCGGAGTTCGACATGGACTCACTCTTGCTATTCCCCACACCTCGGGGAAGAAGTTAGGCTTGTGATCAACCGGTCGGTCGGTCCCCGTGGTGCCTACATCGGGTCTGAGAGAGTCTTTCCGCTGCCCGCTAGCCGAGGTTATGTCATTTTTGTTAGGTTCGTTTTATTTTAAGCATTGTGAATTGATTACCATTCATTTGTAAACTATATGTGAGATTTGACTTCGGGGCTCACATATGGCTTCATCCCCAGTTTTGTTCTTAAAACCGGGTGTTACAAAGATGCCATGTATCAATTGGTAGATGTAGAGATGGAGTTTTGCTAACTTGGTTCAGGTTTTAGCACTTAAAGAAGATCACAAGTCAAAATTTAATCTTAATAAATTGCGTACCTTTGACTTGCGAACCTCCCCCCCACACTTGTTTTTGTACCTATTTTTATTTTCTTTTTTGCACAAGGACAAAAACAAGTGGAGACATAGACAATAATATAATAATAAAACTTTATTGAATTTATAAATAATTCAAAATCAAGCACACTTGAAGAAATTACAAAATGATAGGAAGGGAAAATACTAAAAATTAAACTAGTGCGCGCCTAATTATTGATAAAGAGGTAGAGCACTTCTACTTTCGAAAAGGTCAATGAGATCCACCGAGCGCCTACCCCCATCTCTTTAGCAAATGAGCTTGAGCTCCTCGTGCATGCTAACATGCAAGTCTCGCTAGCTTCTTCCTAAGGAGGATGTTGGCACTATGCCTCTCTCGCTAACCCGCCTCTAAGGGTTTGGATGAAGTTTGAGAGATCTGTGATCTTCTTTTTGTACACTTTCGATTGTAGGACCCGCTTTGAGGTTCAATGTCATCCCCGAAGAATCCTTTTGGCTGTCCCCGAACCTGTGGTTTGGGAACCTTCTTCCTCCATTGTCCGCTTTGGCAATTGCTCTAAGGTATAAGGGAAACAAGAATCGTCTTTTTTTGGAAGTAACTGGAGAGATTCCCTAATAGTTCTTCGTCATAAACTACCGGGTTCCTCTATGGGGACATTCTCCTTGCCGCCTACCTTTCTTTTCTTTGGTGTAGGAATCTTGGCTGGAGAAGGTAGGAGAGCTAGGCTTTTTTCTCGGGTTCCCTCTTCTCTAAGTATTTGGAGGCGAAAAGTCATGGCTTCCTCTCTATTAAATGGTACTAGAGCCATAGGGAGGAAGAGTGTTGGTATTTGTTAACCTACAGAATATTATGATGGATAATCCAAGTAGTTTAACGGATACCGGTGAGCACTTCACCCTGAATAGGGCTTTAAATATCGAATCCACAGGGAGAAGGTGAGAGAGTACGTCGAAGTGTATAGCTAAATCCGAAGTGGCTAAAACTAGATTAAAAGAGAGGTAAGGAGTTCTATTAGGAAAGTCTTGTTCTCACTTCAAGTAAATCATTTGCACATTGTTCTTAAGAGGGGTTGTCATGAAGAAACTCTTAATAAAGGGAATCTACGCTAACAACGCAGGCTCCTACGATTTCTATAAACGGGGGGGAAAGCGTGACAAAGGACTCAATGGCGCGTTGTCACCACCACGATCAGCCTTAACAAGTGTCTTCACCCCGGCCTATAGAAGGTATTCGTAATAAGCTAGTCAATCTAAGCACCACGCTTACATTAATCTAACAACTTCAACTCAAGAGCAACCAAGAATCAAAGTAATCTTATCAAAGAAATACGAACCTTAAGAACAATAGAGACAATACCACTTACCGAATGGAAGTCGAACAATCCACAAGATCTCGGGTTTCGCTCCAATGGCACCAACTCCAGGAGGAAGAAGAAGATGGAGGCGCCGACGACTCGGGGCCTTCCTTCAACTCCGCCTCAACCGCGCTCTAATTCTCTCAACTTGAAGCTCTACTCTCAACTCTAATCTAGGGCTTCTAGTTCTACATCTTGTCTAATCTTCTACTTCTAGTTCTTGAACTAGAGCTAAGGCCGTCGACTAGAGCCGGATCGATCGATATGATGATGAGTTGATCTCGAGATGCTTGAAGCCGAGGGGCCTAGGGGTCTATATATATGGGTCTTCTTATGTCTCTTCTTCGCCAAAGAAACAATATGGTACTAATCTTCATGGGCCTTGACAATGAACGATGACCATTGGATCAAACCGACATTATACGACCGGTTTAGATTGGCGTCTTAGGCGGCGGTGGAGGAAGCTTCCTGAGAGGGGGCAACTTGGCCGCCAAGCCAGGCCGATCGGCTGGTTATTGGGCGACGCCCGGGGTGGATCCCACCACGGGCCCCGCGATGCGTCGTGGCTTCCGGAGTCTTCTAGATGATGTTTTCTTCGTTGCCAAGTTTCGCTTCACGTCGGGAGTAATCCGGAGCCTTCTAGACTTGTTTCGAGTTGGATTGCGTTGCGTTATGACACATCAATTCTGGCTTTTTTCTCGTTAAGTCCCCGCAAATCACAACTTTACCAAAACTCATGGAAATCATTAGTAGAAACCCCTAATAAGGTTATCTAATTATATTTTAGTCCTTTTCCATGTTTAGTTGATAATTAAAAAGTATGCATTAACAAGTGTCAACAAAGAGAACCTTCTTCCGTTTTGACTTAGAGGAAAAAGAATTTGAGAGGAGGAGGAGAGCAAGAAGGAGAGGTGTGAAGAATGGAGAGGAGGAGGGTGAATTTTATAGGACAAACACTCCTCTCTATTTTGGCGGGGTTAAAATCTCGCTGAGCGCACCTCACCATTGTAGGTTATGAGAAAGAGGAAGGTGATGGGTGAAATCCCGGCCCGAACGGAGCCGGCCAGGCGGGCGCACTGGTGGTCTTGTGCGCACCACCCAAAGGCCCCCCCGGTCGAGCTTTAGTCCACATTCGTTTCCTTTTTCGAAAAGTTTTGAATCGGGGTTTGCCGCGAGAAACATTTCCTTTCTTGCCGATCTCTAATTGATCCTCAAATTTGAATTTTGAAAATAGTTTATGCTTTGATTTAATTTAGAAAGTTAAAATTCTTTGTGTAGCAAATGACCAAAGATAAATTTAATAGAATAAAAAGGAAAATAAAAAGGCAAATACTTAATTAAAAAAACAAAGTAAAACTATATAGATAACTTTTTTATGTTTTACTATTATTATATATATATATTATATATATATATATATATATTTTAATTATGATAATTTTAATACAATTTTATTATTATTAATTTTTTTATATGCTGATCAAACAAATTAATTCTCAAAGCATAAATCTATTCTATCGAGCTCTTGGTTAAGATCGTGCACGCTCGAAGAAAAGCTTAAGACGTTGACCGCTTACCTTTTGTATTTCACCAACGTCATCTTGAATTGTGATTGCGCCGTGTGGCGATGTATTGATGACGGTGTATGCGGTCCTTTCCATTTGCTTCTCGGCTTCCTTCGCGAATAATTTCACCCGGAATTGAATAGGAGTACTTTGTCTCCCGTGGCGAATTCTTTGAATTTGATGCGCCGATCATGCCATCTTTTTTGTGCGCTCTTTGTAGAGATTTGTCTCGACGGTTTTTCCCATGAGTCCGACGTCCATATTCCACTTCTTGATGGCCCAATGAGCTCGATGCTCCAGCTCAACCGGTAAATGGCAAGTTTTTGCCATAGACCGCTTGGTAAGGTGACATGCCGATGGGGGCTTTGTATGTTTGTCCGATATGCCCGGAGAGCATCGGGTAGCTTGTTCTTCCAAACCTTTCCCCATCTCGTTGACCGTCTTCTCATAGGATGTTCTTGATTTGTTTGTTGGAGGTTTCGAGTTTGCCCACTTTTTGCGGATGATAAGGGGTAGCAATGTTGTCTTTGAGTGCCAAGCTCTTTTCAAGAATGTCTTGAATGATTTGTCCTTGAAAATGCGATCCTCCGTCATCGATCACCATGCGTGGCATTCCAAAACGGGGAAGATGATTTCATGAAACATCTTGCGTGCATGCTTGCCATCGCCAGCTCTGCATGGTAGTGCCTCTACCCACTTTGACACGTAGTCTCCATCGCCACCAGATATACTTCGCAATCATGGGATCTCCGAATGGCCCCATGTAGTCAATGCCCCACACATCAAATATTTCTATTTGAAGGTTGTAGTGTAGGGGCATTGCATCACGAGCTGTGATGTTCCCCGCCTTCTCGGCAGTTGTAGCATCTTCCGATGAACTCTTTCGTGTCGCCGCACATCGTCGGCGGAAGAATCCGACCGCCAAATTTTGGCTTGTGTGCGAAATACTCCCGATGCCCCTAGGTAGGGAGATGCATGACATTTCTCGATGATCTGCATTCCTTCCTCCCCGGGTACGCATCTTCTCGAAGCCGTCCGCACACACCCCGTACGCATATGGGTCATCCCATAGGTGCCGCCGCTCTCCATTTGGAGCTTCCGCTTGTTTTCCCCTGTGGTACGTATCCCGCAACCATGTAATTCACAATGTTTGGCGCACCATGGGTTGAAGTGCGACACCTTGAGTAGCATGTCGTCGCCTTCGTAATCGTTAATTGGTGGTTCCTGCATGTTAGTTACCGCATACGCGACAAATGATCCGCAAATCGTATTTTCTACTCCCTTTTTATCTTTTTATTTCTATATCAAATTCTTGGAGTAGAAGAATCCAAATGGATCGGGCGAGGTTTCGCATCCTTTTTGGTGAGAAGGTACTTAAGGGCGGCATGGTCTCGTATAAATGATTATTTTTGCGCCCACTAAGTAGGATCGAAACTTCTCGATAGCAAAGACTACCGCCAGGGGAGCTCTTTTTACGTAGGTGGGCGTAATTAAGCTGGGCTCCCGTCGAAAGTTTTGCTAGCATATCGCGATGGCATGCTGCTTTTTGTCCTTGGTTTGGCCTAGGACCGCACCAACAGCGTAGTCGCTAGCATCGCATTATGATTTCAAATGGCAACGACCAATCCCGGGGTTGGATGATCGGAGCCGAGATGAGTGCTTTCTTTAGGGTTTCGAAAGCGTGCAAGCACTCATCCGTGAAGTCGAAGGGTACATCCTTGGCTAGCAGGGCCGTAAGAGGTCTAGCGATTTCGCGAAAAATCTTTTATGAATCTTCTATAAAACCTGGCGTGGCCTAGGAAACTACGTATACCTTTGACGTTCACCGGGGTGGTAGCTTTTCGATAACTTCTATCTTAGCTTTGTCTACCTCTATCCCCCTCTCTGACACAAGGTGCCCAAGAACGATGCCTTCTCGGACCATAAAGTGGCACTTTTCCCGTTAAGTACTGTGTCCTTTTCCCCGGCATCGCCGCAAGACCCGGTCTAGGTTCTTCGAGCAACTTTTCGAAGGTCTTACCATAGACGGAGAAATCGTCCCATGAAGACCTCCATGATTTCTTCGATCATGTCCGAGAAGATAGACATCATGCACCGAAAAAGAAGCGGCGCATTACACGGCCCAAATGACATTCTCACGATAGGCATAGGTTCCGTATGGGCATGTGAACGTGGTCTTGCTGGTCATCGGGGTGGATCGGGATCTGGTGGTAGCCGGGAATACCCGCCAAGGAAACGAAGAAAGAGTGTTTCGCTAACCGCTCCAACATTTCATCAATAAAGGGCAGCGGAAGTGATCTTTCTTTGTTGCCTTGTTAAGTTTTCTCGTAATCAATACACATTCTCCACCACGTGACTTGTCTTTGTGGAATGAGTTCGTTTTTAGCGTTCTCAACGATCATCATTCCTCCCTTTTTAGGGACCACTTGACCGGGCTAACCCAATCATCATGGTGGTGCGGGATAGATAATCCCTGCGTGAAGAAGTTTGAGAACTTCCTTCTTCACGACTTCACGCATCGCATTATTGAGCCTGCTTATTTGGGTTCGCATGATGGGGTACTGTCGGGGGTCAATAGGTATGCGATGTGTGCATAGTGTTGGGCTTACCCCTTTCGGATCTTGAAGGGAATACCCAAGACCGATCAGTGTTTCTCTAAAACGGCTATGAGCTGGGTAGTCTCCCCGGTCACTAAGTTTATCGCATGATGACCAGGTGCTTGTGAATCGCCGTTTAGGAAGACATAGCGTAGGCCCTTTGGGGTAGGGGTTTAAGCTCAACCGGAGGCCGAAGTTAGCTCTTCTTCTTTGGGAAGCTCTATGAGTTCCCCGAATCGCCCTCTTCTTCAATAAAGAATTGGGCGTCTTTTTTCAGGTCCGTTTTACGGGTTCTCATATAGCATAACTCCCATGACCTCCTGG
The DNA here is from genome assembly GCA_015847255.1 of Hyparrhenia diplandra. Classification (NCBI taxonomy): domain Eukaryota; kingdom Viridiplantae; phylum Streptophyta; class Magnoliopsida; order Poales; family Poaceae; genus Hyparrhenia; species Hyparrhenia diplandra. The sequence goes on along the minus strand of JADLZK010000426.1, from coordinate 49,829 downwards.
GTGTCGTACTCAAGGAAGGGTTTCTGCTATCGAAGCTTTAGCTCGATAACCGGGATAGAAAAAACTTTTCTTCCCGAGTTTGACATCTAAATCCCCGGATGTTGGTAGGTCAAGAATCTTTTCTAAGGGGTGCCCGATTAGGATGTCGAAGTCTTGGATATCAAAAACGTGAAAGTCCAAAGACAACTTGACATCCTTGTGCGTGAAGATTTGTTCATGTATAACCTCACGGCTTTCAATGGTGGTACGAGGTGCTATCTTGCAGGGTCCGTCTTTAAGGGGGGTCCTAATGGCTTCCTCGACCGCGAGCTTGTGCAAAGGTTTCTGACATTATGTTTATCCCCACATAGGGTTATACATGACTTCCACCAAACTTCCTCGATATCACGCAATGGATTGGTGTAGAGGGGCCACTTATCCGAATTTCTTCTAAAGAGGGTCCTTCCTCTCGCAACCATTCCGTGTTCATTATAGCCGTTAGCTCCTTAATAGACTCTCGGAGGAAAGTTTTATCCAGGGGCGCTCGGGCTAGCCGGACCGGTGGTTTCTTCCATTGTTCGGTGCCGAGGTGTCACCGAATTGATCGTTAAGGTCAACCTCGAAGAACGGGAGATCCGTGCACACCGCGGTCTCCTTGTGTTACGTTCAGGCGAGGGTCTCTTTATGGGTTTAACGGGTTCGGCTTTTTGCCGAAGAGACTTCCTCTCGGTTTTACGCTTGGGTTCTACTCGGATGGGTTCTAGCGGAGGAGTATTCTCAAGAATACGGTTTAGGAGAGCTTCTCCTTCCGCTGTGGTTTTATGTGAAAATGACCCTCCGTGCCTAAATCAAGCGGCGAGGGGGCCGCCCTGCCCAATCCTAGCCAAAAATGCCGTAAAAGCACGTGGTTTGGTATGGGCAGTGCGGGCCTGATCGTGTAAGCGTGGTAAACCTGGTCCCGAGCTGCACCTAAGGTTTCACCCTCTATTTGTCGGAAGTTGAGTATCTCTTGTCAGCAGGGCCGCGATTCCGGATATCGGGTAGAACGCTATACGAATGCTTCAGCGTTTCTTCCCATTCTCCGTTTACCAACCCTACGTTATGGGCGCACTCCATTGAGTCGCCCTCTCGAAGAGAGAACGGAAACAACTTCCACCTCAACGTGTCATGTGTCATGCTCGCGGTTGTTAGGCGACCACGTAGCCGCTCAAACTCCCGTAAGTGATGATAGGGGTTTTCATATTAGTGCCCGAAAAGGCTCGGGCCGAACCATGGCTATAAAGCCCGGGCGGAGCTCATATTCTAAGTCGTGATTGGCTTCAGCAGATTGACGTGGTTCTACGAGCTCGCCCTTGGGAGCGCATGTGATTTGAATAGTGGGTTGCTCCATGGGTAATGAACTCTTTTTTGGTATTTTTGTTTAAAGGATACTACCATCCGCGTAAGTTGACTCGGCTCGATATATAACTACGACAACCGCCCTCGAAACGGCGCCCGAAATGCTTGTTGGTGTTTCTTACGCACCGCAGAAATCCACAAGCGCACGGAAATACCGTTGTAGCACTTCACCCGGTGGTAGCTGTGGTATCGTATTTTCACGAGGGGACGGTCGCGCCGGCTTTTTCGTGTCTATGTCAACCTAAGGCAAGGGTTTGTTTTCTAAGAGTAGCGAGGTATCTATAGGCTAAGTTTTCCGTGCAAAGTGATTCCTAAAGTCCATTTGTCTACTATTTCGGCACCGCCCACGCCAAAGAACAATGTCCGGCAATTAGCACGCGCCGCACCCGAACGTGGGGGATTTCAAGGGGCGCACAAGGCTTGTCACGACCAAGCGCCTACCCCCTCAACCGTGGATGCGCCACAAAAGGTAGGTGAACGCTAGTCCAAACACCACGTTTGCACTATTGGTCACAGTTCTTGATGTTGGCCAAGGTTCCCTCAAAGAGTCCCTCCACCAAGAACTAACGTAAAACGATCTACCAATCCCGCAAGTCTACAAATGCTAAGAAATGTACGAAGGAAATTAAGTAGTCTGCAAGATAATCACAAGACTCCTTACCAAAGCGTAAAGCGGCTTGCGAGGTAGGTACAAAGCCGGGCCAAGGTACCGACAAGTCCCAAGACTCCCCCTCCTAGGAACCGCGGAACACCGAGGGGCGAACCGCAACTCCGTGTAGAAAGAATCAAGCTTCTTTTCTAGCCTTTCCCTCTCTCACTCTCTAGAATTGGGAGATAGAATAGAAGAAGTAGAAGAAGAAGAAGATCTAATTCTACTCTCTTGCACAAGTGGACTGGTTTCTCCTTTGAATTTGTATTGCTTTTTGAGAGGGAGAGAGGGGGTCTATTTATACACAAGGGGAGGGACCTAAGTGCTAAAAACACCCAAACCGACCTAGGAAAACCTTCCATGTACGCCAAACCGACCATCCCACGCCGGTTTCACCAGCTTTGAAGGTAACAAACCGCCTCCCCGGCCGGGCTCGAATCGCCTCGGCCGAGTGCGGGCCGCACCAGGTGGTGCGCCGCAATCCCGCCCGGGGCCTCCGCTTTGGCCCAAGCCGGCGTGCCGGGCTTCCTTGCTCAAAAGTTGTAAGGTGGACTTGGCCCTACCTGGTTTCGACGTTTTGTTGCGATTCTGTTTGGGCTTGCCATTTGCTCCCTTGGGCCTTCTTCTATTTGTTGATTTTATTTCTTTTTTTCTTTGTCTTTTTGGCCCAAAGTGATCATCCATGAGTTTGTACCCGCAAGTCCAAATAAACACCAAAACTTTGGAATATGTTAGTTGAAATTCCTATTTCTAGGTTGTTTTGGTGTTGTGTTGACGGTATTTAATTTGTCGCTGGTTACCGTCAACACACTTACGCTTCGTCGGTCTTCCGAGCCGACAATTTTCTTTCCTTTTTAATCCTCCCGTGCCCAATATTATATATCAACCCAAGATGCAATCGCGGTTCACAGACAAAATTCTCATGTAATATATGTTGTAAAACACACGGACTCTGTCCTAGAAGGAAAGGAGAAGGAGGAATCCTAATCCTAGTCCGTTTGTATGTGGGTTCTTACCGAAACTCTTAGGCCTTGGCGGGACTATATATACGTGGGAGCTCTATGTTGTAATAACGAATATTCAGATGAATAAAGAATAGTCTCCATATCTTGTGTCTACTTGTTCTACTTATTTCATATACTACGTGATCATGAGAGACGGAGAGGGAAGGTCCTAACCGGGCAACATGTTTCACAACACGTTATCGCCGACGACAAGCTCTTCGCCGACATCGCCATTGAAGCCGCCGCCGATCTTCTACATCGACGCTCGGGGCGACGCCTCGCGACATTCGACGACGCCGACATCCCCGACGCTTGTTAGCGAACGGATGCCGCTACCTCCTTTCGCTACTAATGCGACCCGCATCGACTCATCGTCATGCCGCAGTCCCCACGCCTAGCCGAACTGTCCCACGCGACGGTCTTCATTTCTTCTCAAATTAAGAACAAAAAGGTATGAATAGCACGCCTCGTATTGTGTGTGTTTACCCTAGCCATTGTGTTGGGTTTCTCATTTGGTATTTTTAAGTAACATCCGTACATGCATGAAGAAATTTGTACGATGGGCCTAGTAGCCACCACGGTGACATGCAAATTTGGATTAGAGGCCGGTCCAAGAAGATCCAACCTCATGGTCATTAATTAAAGTTGTCATGCCCTTAAAACCCGACTCGACTCAAGAAGAGTCACGAGCATATGCCGGCAAGAAGTCGACAACAATTGAGTTATTAACGCCCTAATCAAGTTCGGATTGCATCCGAAGTCACGCATGACTTCAATCCAAACCATCTTTCCTGCGGTTGTTTGCTCACACACATCGGCTTGCAAATCATTATTTAAATGCACCCTTTGCGGCCAATTGTTTTGGACCCGCATGCACATGCACTTGTTTCATGTTGTGATCCCAATTCACCTCATACATGGTTCATGATGAGTCATATTCGCTTGAAGCCGTTGACACATAAGACCCGCAATGAGTCGCCTACTCGCCTTTTTGCATTGTTCTCGTCTTTTGACCTTTGTAAGTCATTGGATCCGGCACTAGTAGCAGATTTGGTTCTACGTGCATGCAAACTATCGCTGATTAGTAAGGTCAGTATCTTCATCATTAGTCGATCCCGACCATGAAAAGAATATTAAATTGAGTTGAATTCAAATATATTGATCCATAAGCAACCGTCATCTTTACGGTAGTAGAAACAAGGCAAGAAGCCAATATATCGTATTTTAATACGACTCCCAAAGACCGCATTCTACCGCCGCCTTTGCTTTGATGGGCTAGCCACTTTGTGCGCATCGTGTAGCCAAGACGCCCACCACGTGAGAATGACACGCATCTTTGCCGCTCTCTTGCTGCGTATTTTTCGCAGACGGATGGTACGAAGCCGCCGCCGCTTTGTCCTCCGTTGCACGGATGTTGCGGAGCCGGGCCGTAGGCTCATACACACGCACGCAATCGGGCCTGAATGCCGCTTGTTCATATACATGGTTTGTTCCTCCTAACCCAAGCGGGTGGTTTTGCATGGCATGAAGTAGTTCTTACTAAATTGATCCTCGTTGATCGTTTGTTAGATCGGACAAACAATAGATTGTTTCGGGAACCCGTAGTTTCCAAAGATAATAATCTACCATGTATTCTCGTCTTTTTTACGTTTTGGAAATTTTGAAACATGCGTTTCAACATGCATGGCAAATTCTTAACTTGATGCAGCTCACCACCGTGGCTAATCAACAAAGAAAGCTTGCAAACTAGCTACATGTTCATGTGTATATATATATGTACCCACGTGTTGATAATTTTTTTATGTTATTTGAATGATTTCATTATTATCACATGTCATGAATCAAATACCATGTACTTGCAAAAACAAAACTCTTGTATGTTTATAATAGAAACATGGTATAATATGGGCTCTCTAAATCCTGCGGACCTTAGACTTATCATTTTTGAGAGGCTCATATTTATTTTTCCTAGCATAGAATTTTTTTGGGATGAATGATTGCTTGGTATGAATTCTGAAAATTTACATATACCGTAATCCTAAAAAAATGCTAGGGCGCTTCTAAGAATATTTTGAGTAACCATCCACTATATTTTTGCACCATTGTTACTCGCTTTACATGTAGTAAACTTATATACACATGATCCAAGATTATGTTAATATGCATGCCTTAAAAGAAGAAGAAATATCTTAGAGTTACTCCTCAATAGTAAACTATTTGTTATGGTCACTATTCAATCCATGTAGAATATTTTGCTACCATTGAAGTGTAGTAAACTCAGCATAAGTATTTCTTAATTACTCTCTAGAATGAGTATATGGCCGATAGAAGTAACAAATACATTGTGGGACTCACTTTGCATGAGTAAAATTCTAATATTATGATTACGAATATCATATTACATTGAAAGTTGAATTTTCAACCTTTATGTCTAACGTTGTCTAGAAGACAAGATGGTAAATAGATTTAATCAATCTATATTCTCAAAGAAATGTCTCTTGTATATAGGATATCAAAGAGCTATGTAATACATGAAGTATTTGAATTTACCATTAGAAATTACTCATGGAAATTGAGTTTGAATGTTTAGACAACTTTATGAACCGTGGATATTATGGATTACAATAATTTTAAATATATGGCTTGCATATATGTTACACCCCTTGAAGGCTTGTGATGATACATCATAACTCTTGAATATAAAGCATGAAGCTACCGCTTGTCAAGTATATAGAAGTTAAGACATGCGAGAATGTATATTATTTAGAACATATAAAAGTTTCTCTTGAAGAACTTAAATCATGTGCTTATATATTTCAATATTTGTTATCTTTGAAAATCATATCCTGAAGTATTGATAGTAGTGATGGTGGTGTATTAAGTTTTAGTTCCCGTTGAATTAAGTGGTTAATGGTTAATTTGTTAGCTTGAAGACTAATATGAAATATTTAATATTCTTAGTTGCAATTCTTGTTATTACTTGAAGTAATATGTAGACACTTCTCATGGAATAAATTAGGTTTATATGTTAAACATATAAAACAGCTTGCCTATTGCCTATGAAATTAAGTTTTACATTAATTTTATCCACAAAGAAGCCTCAATTAACCATGAAGGTTATAGTTCTTTGTGCATCACTACCATGTAGGTAGATGGAAAACTGAATTTTCTAAAAAGCACATGAATAATTGGACTAAATTGGCATATTAATTGATCTTAGAAGGATCGATTTAGCCAAATTCTAAGTATTTAATATTTTAGTCCATGAACTAAAAGTTGTATCGTACCCTAAGTCTATTGTTGTACAATCGAATAGTACATTAGATATGTGAATTTCATGCCATAATCAATGAATACTAGAAGTATGATTGGATTCTATGAAGCATTAAATGTGACTATTCATAGATAATGCACGGGCAAATCGCTACTTGAAGTAATTATGGCATGAAAAGGGGGAGGAATTTTGGGTAAAGGCATAAAAAGATGTGGATAATATATAGGCATAGCCGCCCTAAGTCGATCTTTAAGTGCATGTATCGAGACTTGAAGTTTAAGCCCAAGGTCCCTTCCTACCGAGTTAACTTTCTCTACCGCACTAATTGCATGTAAGCTCGTAGCTCAAGCATTTTGTTGTTATCTATTATGTTAGACTGAATACTAACATTCCACATTACACACGTATGTGTATGTCATTGAGCTGCAACTATCTTCACTCTTGCATGAATATTAGCATAGCAGCCTATAGTTGTAGCTAGTAGCTATATCTTTACGCTTCCCTCATAATCAAAATGGCTAGCTAGCATGCTACGCCTATATGGTTCTCGTTGAACTAAGGAATGATTTGCTTTCAATGTATCGTATGCATAAGCAATAGATTGGTCTAGGGCCGAAATGTACCAAGATCGTGGGGAGTGAGTTTATGAAATTTTGCTCAATGGAGACTAACCCATTTGATGGGATGAATAGTTGTGGAACTAAGATATTGGATAACACAATTATGATGATTTGGGATTTATATGAAGAAAAGGCATCAAGGGATTTTTACATTAATGGCAATTAGAAAATTCTAGAAGAAAATTCCATGTGAATTTGAATGTTGCGTATTTTATACATTTGAAGTGTATGATCCAATTTTCTATATGAGTACTTGGATCATTTTTTAGGCTAATTAATAAAGAAGCTAGAGAATGAAATAGTTTTCTAAACTATGATTTGTGCATATTAGGGGAGAACATCCCCGATTTTGTAGGAATGTTTGAATATTCTTAAATGCACTTTAAGTATTCTAGCTCATTTGCATAGTGAATAATAACCCCTATGTTGAAATATGTGTGTGAATTTTTCCCATAAATTTAATCATAGCATACATAAATAGGCCTCCACTTGTAGTTGGAGATATATGAATTTAAATTAAGCCCATGATAGGGGATATAATTTGAAGTATGCTATTAATGATCTAATATTGGCATTAGGGGAGAGAGAGCCTATATTTTGAATGTCAAATATTATTTCCATAGAAGGAAAATGATCTTAAGAGAAAATATTCCTTAGAGCTTGAAGCAGAATAGTATCACACACTAAGTCATACAATAGTTTGACTAATGCTCTTGTGAAGCTGAAGGCGAGCATATGCGGATATTTTTGAAATGAGAGGAGTAACTTGAAGTTATGAACCAGAAGTTGTGTTTACTAGTAGTAAACTAAATGTTATATACTTTGAATCTAAAATCTACTGGGGGCCTTTGTGGGTTCTAGTTTAGCGTATACACGTTAAATAGAAAAGAAATGGAACTCCTCCATTCTCATGAAGAGAACGCCTCACGAAGAAGGTTAAACACCTCATGAAGATGACATCCAACACAATTACCGTGCACCTCACTAGTGTTGGGTATGCAGAACAATATATCATCTCTTGTTTGGGAAATGACAGAGATAGAATATTCTCACATTGTGAGAGTATTGGGAGAAAGAAAATAATTGTTCGACAAACTACCTCTTTAATTGCAAATATTTCTCTTATGAGAACTTCAGATCCGAAAAATAAAGTCCATGGCAAAATCGCTTGTAGCGATTATATCGGGTCAATGAAGAAAAAACAATTGAGGTTGAATCTTCTATTAAGAAGAAATGAATGTTACTCGCTATATCTCTCGGCAAATGAAATGAATGAGTATTGAATATGCATTAATAGTGGATTATGAAAATCCATATAATTCCTGAAGAATATAAATCGCAACTTGTAAAAATCTCATACTAAGTATTAAAGTTTAAGGTATATATATTCCCTGAATGAATATTCAAGTCTCAAGAATAGCATGTCCTAGAAGGATTGTAATCATTAAATGATTTTACAATGAATAACGCTATGTCATTGCGTATATCACTCATCTCTCATGCAAAGAGAATGTATCTCATAGAAGAGAATTATTAATTCATTAAGAATTAATGTACATCCTTGAAGAAATTAATCCATGAAGGATTTACCAATCAATTTTTGAATAAACACCATTCATCCCCTGAAGTGAATATAGACCCGAGAAAAGAAAATGAGGAATCTTAAATACCGTGAAGGTGTCATCAAAACACTTAGAAAGTGTATGAAAAGCTAGTAATGTAGTGTTGATATCCTCTATATACCATGGAAGGTATAAGAATAATGGTGGTTTTGGTAATTAAATTATCCCCTAAATGCCAAATGCAAGGCTGGATTTGTACAATCAAAATCTCAAGATTTATAGAATACATTTTAAAAAAACCACTAAGGATTAATTATAAGTATCCAAACTCTAGTATAAGTTTGATACACTATCTAGAAGATATTGAATATTAATTTATTTAACCCCATAATTCTCTCGAAAGGATCTATTTCTCTCAAGGATAATATTTATTTGTTTTGCACAACTAATATGTGGTCATTATGCATGAAGCATATTGCTCCCATATAATTCATAGAAGAATTATGAGCCAACTTTTATTTACACATGTTTATGAAAAAGTATGGTTTGAACAATGAAGTTCAAAGTTTGGCTTTATGAGGGGGAGCATATTTTATTGAATCTGCCTCTAAGGTAAACCACTAGAATTACAAAGATCGAGAAGATCATATTTGCTAAAACAACTGAAGTTTATACGTAGATTATGAAGATCAATATCTACTCATGAAGAATAGAATATCCTCAAGAATATATGATCAAGAAAGTTAAATGTTGTACTCTTTTTTTTCCTATGTGAGTTTTTATTCGAAGGTTTCTCACACAAGGTTTTTAATGAGACAACATGTGCAATACAATTAACGAATGTGATGTACCCTTTTTCTCCAAGAACCGTTTTTTCCCACCGGGTTTTGGATGGAGTTTTTGATGAGGCATATGCATATCGTGGTAATCACCCAAGGGGGAGTGTTGTAAAACACACGGACTCTGTCCTAGAAGGAAAGGAGAAGGAGAAATCCTAATCCTTGTCCGTTTGTATGTGGGCTCTTCTTCGAAACTCTTATGCCTTGGCGGGACTATATATACGTGGGAGCTCTATGTTGTAATAACGAATATTCGGATGAATAAAGAATAGTCTCCATATCTTGTGTCTACTTGTTCTACTTATTTCATATACTACGTGATCATGAGAGACGGAGAGGGAAGGTCCTAAATCACGGCAACATGTTTCACAATATAGACCCGAGAGAAAAAAAAAAAGAGGAATCTTAAACACAATGAAGGTGTCATCCAAACACTTAGAAAGTGTATGAAAAGCTAGCATTAAGTTAATGATATCCTCTAAGAATACCATAGAAGGTATGAGAATAATGGTGGTTTTGGCAATTGAATTATCCCCTAAATGCCAAATGCAAGGTCGGATCTGCATAATTAAAATCTCAAGATTTATAGAATATAATTTGAAAATCCACTAAGGATTAATTATAAGTATTCAAACTCTAGTATAAGTTTGATACGCTATCTAGAAGATATTGAATATTAATTTATTTACCCCCATAATCCTCCGAAAGGATCTATTTCTCTCAAGAATAATATTTATTTGTTTTATAACACGTTATCGGCCGACAAGCTCTCCGTCGACATCGCCGTTGAAGCGCCCGCCGATCTTCCGACCGACACTCGTCTTGACGCCTCGGACGCAGCGACTACTTTGACGACGTCGACATCCCCGACGTTGTTAGCGGAACGGATCCGCTACCTCTACCGCTACTAATCGCCTTTGCATCGACTCATCGTCACGCCTAAGGTCCCCACGGCCTAGCCGAACTGTCCTACGTGGATGCCCTTCGCATCTTCTCAAATTCAAGATCCTTTATAAGGTATGAATTGCAAAGCCAATGTGTGTCATACATTGAACCGATCTATTTTTTCCACCACGAAGCGTATCACGAAGTACATGGACTTTTGTTTTCGACAAGGAGTACAAACACATGAATAGGCATCGCGACCTACGGCATCATAGACCTACGCATATAGTTTGCATATATAGTAGCAATATATCCCAAAGGCCATCGATGTAACCACCGTCCCACGCCAAACTTGTAGTTGACGCTACGCGAGAGAACCCCCGTCAAACTTGCGGTTGACGTTTTGCAAAGAACCATAATTATCTCGAATAAATAGTGCATGTTTAAAACCGATCTACCAGCTACGTAGATTCAATTAGTGGACATATGTACTTCGAAAGTATATGCACTACATATACAACTCTATGTGCATAGAAAATACGGACCCGGCTCGATGGCGGCACCAACGATATGCGAGATGCGATTCTTTCGTACCTTTGGTTCTTGAATTGAAAAGAAGCGAAGGTTGTCTCTAGGACAGTTCGGCTAGGCCGTGGGGACTGCCGCGTGGACGATGAGTCGATGCGGTCGCGCATTAGTAGCGGCGCAGGTAGCGGATCCGCTCCGCTAACAACGCCGGGGACGCCGACATCGTCCGGGCGAAGGCGCTGTTAGGCGCCGACGACGCGGCGTCGATGCTTGAAGATCGGCGGCGGCTTCAACGGCGATGTCGATGAAGAGCTTGTCGTCTTGATAACGTGTTATAAATCACGCCGTCAAATGTTAGGACCTTCCCCTCTCCGTCTCTCATGATCACGTAGTAGATGAAAGAAGTAGAACAAGTAGACACAAGATAGGGAGACTATTCTTTTATTCATCTGAAATATTGGTAATTACAACATAGAGCTCCCACGTATATATAGTCCCCGCCAAGGCCTAAGAGTTTCGGTAAGAGCCCACATACAAACGGACTAGGATTAGCATTCCTCCTTCTCCTTTCCTTTTAGGACAGAGTCCGTGTGTTTTACAACAATAATATTTGGACAAGCTTTCATTAGAAGCCGAGCCAATGTGTCATTAGTCAAATCAGAACCAAATAGGGTAAGCGATGAATATTTTTTAATAATATAAGGGTTTTTTTTTTATTGAAACTACAATATAAAAAGGTCGTTGACACCATATTTGACTCTTCTCAGACTAGGTCACGCTGTGGTGGCACAATCACGGGAGGGCGAGATTTTTGTTTCGAACTTTGGGACCGTCTCGCTCTAGGTTTTCAACTCCGCTCTCTACATTTTTTTTAGCTAAATAGTTTTAGCTCTAAGCACCTAGGCGAGGAAAAAAATAGAGTTGTGAGAATACCTAAAGGGGGTGCTCTATAAACTCTAGCTTTACGTGGAGCTGCTCTAGGGTGGAGTAGTTCGTGGAGTAGTCACAAACACCCCCGATGAGTCGGCGAGTCAATCGCTCGCATGTGCGGGTGTGTGCCTCCGCGAGGGACGCCCTCCCCGTGCTCTTGGGCGGACCTTGTTGGGCTAGTGGGTAGAGAAGGAGGTATATGAGAGTGAGTTAGTGTTGAATTCATGAATTCGCCCGATATGTTGGTCGTCTTTTTTTTTTTAATGTATTCTAAAAATGGCTACGCTAGCGCCCGGATGTCCTACCGACTTCGTGTTCAAAAAAATCGAGCATAGTCGCGTGCTACCTGTAGCTTTTTTGCTTTGTCTTCGCCGGCCGCGTCCGGATGCTTGCCCGCTCATGTTGTTGCTCATCCGCCGCTTGTCCGATGTTACGCTCATCACGCGTGTCCGCACCCCCTCCTCCTCCCCCCCCCCGAGCACTCCAAAACAAAGCGATGCCAAGCCCGGTCCTCCTCTATTGCCGGGAGCTTTGGAAGCACCGACACGGTGTGGTCTTGACATCCGCCACCAAGCATGAACCGCCTACTTGCCGCGCTTGCAGAAATTCTTTGAGCTCGAAGTGCCGCATCCCCAAGAAATCGGTTCGTCCATGTGAGTACCGGAGCTCTATCCAACTAATGTAAACTTTTCATTTCTTTGCTCTTGCCACTCTTTTGTAATCCGGGGCATGACCCTTGTGTAACTCGGTTCACGGAACCGAAAACTTTGATCCACCCACCGGGATTCTCCCGGCATCGTGTGGTAATGGAAAAAGGGGGGACTGTTCATCCCCTCCCGATTAACTCAAAAACTTCTATGCTGCCCATGCACCTTCAACCTAACTCGCGTGTGTGTTGTCCACCACATTTTTAGAGGCTACTCACACATCCTATCTCGGGTGGATAGCCAAATATGCCACCCTAACGACGATAGGAACCTCTTCCTTACTATGAAAACCGGTTTGCTCTACTTCTTCTCGCCTCTCCTCTCCTTTTTTATCACTTCTTCCACATGTGGTTTTCTTCACTTAGACAAACCATAACATACTATGAGTAAAACCTCACATATGCCATTTTCCATCGCATATTGATCATATTTAGCCATTGCAACTAATATATCGAATCGGTAGTCATCCAAAAATAATTTATTTAATATAATTGAACATATTTGGAAGGCTATTTTATGTATGGATTCTCTTAGTATACCTTTAACTTTTAATTAATGTTGCACAAAATGTTAATTTAAAAAATAAATGTCACGGCTATAAGCAACAAAGCACTAGGAAACTACAAGTATGATATAACAAAACTCTAATTTAGCACCAATATACATATTATATTCTTAGAAATGTGTTTTGTATTGGTTCCATACTTATTGATTGAAAATAGATTAGTTATAATTTGTTTATAAATAAACTATTTTTATCATTTTTATTTTTAGAAACTACTAAATCCGTTCTAAATTGTAGTTCGTTTGACTTTTTCAACCCCAAGTTTGACCACTTGTCTTATTAAAAAAAATTATGTAAAATATCATTTCTTTTGTTGTGACATGATTTATTAACAAAAGGTCCTTAAGAATGACTTAAATTTGACTATGTTTGCACAAATTTCTTGAACTATAGATGTTAGGATGGTGAGAAATAGATATCACGCAACGCAACAACTGTTATGACGTTTTGATTCCGGATCCTCCTGGTCCTGGTCACTATCTAACATAAAACCAGCGAACTTTCGGTGTTTCAAATTGCTCCTACAAGAGGAGCCACGTGGTAGCTCCGAGCTGGCGTTAGGAATGATGAAAATTTTCTCCTTTCAGGCACAAAACCCATGGTCCCTTTGCTCTCCAGCACCTTGCACACCAAAAGGTTCCATTTGGTCTCCTCCTTCCTCCCCAGATTCCGCATCTTCTCCTTAAAATGCCTGCAAATTGTAAAATTGATATAAACATGTCTTCTGTTATATGAAAGCAAGAAATGTCAGAGCATTCTCTCCCCATCCTCCCTGGTAAAATTGCTACTGTCCGGCAGAACCAAACAGAATAGCAAAAGATTCGCAGCTGCACTCACCTGCAGAGAGGAACCTTGCAGGTGTCCGGGGTGCAACACATACGGGAATGCAGCTCAAGGAGCTGCCACATTCGCTTGCAGTTGGCGCAGCCACCAGGCACCCGAACTCTGCAGGTCGAGAAGTGGCGCACGAGCAGCTCAATGCCCTTGCAGGCGGGAAACTTGCAGGCAGCTGCTAGGGTTGCCCTTGAGCGCTTGATCTCGAGGCCCGATCGTCCTGCATCCATCTCGGCATATGTGGACAAGAGCCTCCATTGCTTCGTACAGTTGCAGATAGACCTTCTTTTCTTCCATCCTTTTAGCTCTTTCCTGCTTTTTCTGCATCAATTCAGACAATCAAACAAAGGCTTAAAACCACAACAAGCATTGGAACTGCAGAAGTGTGCAAGTTTTTAATTGTTTCTGCCGTGTGTGCAAGTTCAGACAAATTGTGGATTGAACTGTCTGAAACTCTAAGCAGACAGACTGAAACTCTGAATCACTAAGGGTGTTTCCTTTCCTTCTCCTCTACCTACTGAATAATAAATAGCTAGCAAGGCAGAGTTGGAAATGATCAAACAATACAAAGATAATTATTACAGCCTTAAAAAGGTAATAACTACAGAGAACTCACTGTATCAGCTTCGACAAGCGACTCGAGCAACTCCTGCTCCATACTCGGATTGACCCGTCTCATTACTTTCCACCCATCTGTCAGAGAGATGGTCTTGAAATCCCCAATGATCATCCGGGTACAGACGAGCGAGAGCCGGGGCGCGTCACACAATCTGGCAAGTTGCAGCATGTCTACCACGTTGTCAGGAGCGAGGAAATTCCTCTCGAGTTGGTCGATGCAGACCATCTTCAGAGATGGCACCGAGAAAGCATGGGAGAGTACAAGCAAATGCAGAACGTGCTTCTCCATCTGTTCCTGCTCAAAACTTCACCAAACAAAAAAAAAGGCACAAATCAGAGCGTTTTGTTTGATACATGCACACATCAGAGGAAACCATTCTGCAGCTTCAGTCACTGCAAACTGTTTGTGGGCCGAAACTGATCTTTAGAGAAGAGTGAATTATCTATACACAAATGACTAAATACCAACCATACCGTGAAGAATAAAGAAATCTGATGAAAACACGGACTGCTTCTGAAGGTGCGCCAGAAATACGGATACAGCGAAAACCATCTTTCAATTTAGCTTCCTCCACCATAGTTCTCAGAACAGGAGATTTGACACCCTACAGAAGAAGAAACCCCAAAGCTGTCATGTTTCCGGAGTACGAGGATTCAATCACAGGAAAAAAATTCAGAGAAGCTGTACTCACAAGAACACAGGAATGTGACAGAATTTCAGTGCCATCGTCTGTCGAAACACAGAGATCAGATTGGTATCCCTCCAAGAACAGCTTGTCCCAGGAATCGACGACGCCTTCAGGGACACGGCGACAAGCCTTTGCCTTCCTAGAACTTCTCCGCGCGTCATAAGAAGTTCCAGGCAACGGTGGTGGATCAGGTGCGTTGCTGCGATGAAGCTGAGCATTCCGGCTGTGATCCGACAAAGCTTTGGCGCCTGCCGAACTATTGGACTCGAGATGGATTTCCAATGGAAAATAGATCGCGTCGCCGTCGAGGAACAAATCAGAAGAATCAAATTCAAGGCATTCCATCAACTTGCTGCTTTGACTGCGCAAAGGGAAAGTGAAAATTACATGAGTTACTGAAACCGGACAGCAGTTATTTTCAGAGAGAACAAGCTGAAATAAATAACTGCCACAAAAGAGAGAAAGCAAAAGTAGAGACAAATAAATTCGTCTCTAAATACACCTGTGTGCTGGCTATTTGCAGTGTTCTTTAAAGCAGCTAATTCTGCCTACAGCCTGCCACATCATTTCCCCCTTCCAAGACTAAACGAAACTAGTATATGATTCTGATAATCTCTGCGAGACTGATGAAATATCAAGAGCGAATAAGTGCGTTCCACCAGACTGCCAACAACGAGCCGAAAGAAAGACATACACATGATTGTGTTCATGCTTTTTCCGCATGGCGTCTAAGGGGGGGAAATTGATGTTTTTTATGAAATCTGAGAACTCCGCTCATCTGAAAACCTTTTACCCAAGCCCCGAAAAAAGAAGAAATCAAAGGGATCCAGCTTCGAGCCATTCGACTCCAATCGTCTGGGATACTTACTAGAGAGAAGATTAAGGTAGCAGAGGAAAAAAAATCAAACCGAAAGCTGTATTCAGAAACCGCACGAGCTTGCTCACCTGAGAAATCGGTCTGGACGCTGGAGCGCAGCGAGCAAGCTGCGCAAGCTGCAAGAGCCTCTCTCTCTGAAAAGAGAGTGAGAGCGAGATGCGAGGAGGAGAAGGGAGCTTTGTGTTCACCACTCACCAGCGCGTCCTCCTCAGTCCACAAAAACTTTTAGAGCCCTCTCCTCTAGTCTCCTCTTGCTATGGCGACTCAACCAAGTGTTGTTCCCCTACAAAATGGACTGCCTGCCCCACATGACAGTGGGAAGAAGCACGGGGTGGGGCCCATGGCAGGCCCAATGGAGGCGAGACGATCGAGTCGAGGAGAAGCACAGAGAGACAGGCGGAGAAGTGGCGGCCTTCACAGAAAACAGAATCGGCAAGTAGCCGGACGTCGCTGCCAACTCTCGTGTCCTCACGTAGAAAGAACGCGACGCTGGGCCACTAGGAGCGCGCCACGTGTCGAGGTGCCGGTGCCGGTGCAGCCCAGTTCGGAGCAGTGGAAGAGCCTGGACTTGTGGACTTGGAGGTCTACTGACCTGTAGGGTCACCTGCTTGTGTGACGGTGGGCCCACTGGCCGAAAGTGTGTGTGGTCTACAGTACGGTTTACCTGGATCGCTATCTGCCGCAGCGGATGAAGTGAACGGGAACCAAGGAATTGACCGTCCTTGGATCTGCAGCTACAGGAGACAGTCAAAACTCGGTACAAATAGGACCACCGCACATTATCCCAATCCTGCCTTATATAGAAAAAAAAAGTTTAGATAATACTTTTTGAATTCCTTGAAAAATACTATTCGTCCAGGCCACAGAAATTACAGAATGAGAAAAACTTTCTGGTGACTAGCGAAACCTGGTCATTTTCTTCCCTCACCTTTCGTTCCGTTCCGTGCTCTCTGTTTTGTTTCTTCCGTGCAAGCGGGTACCGACCTTTCTTGTCCGGATCCCTTCCGTGACAACAGCTGAACAGCAGCACCGGCCGGCACCACCGATGTCATCCATGACGGACATAGGCGGCTACAGCACTCGACTTGTCACAATTGCAGATGTCCACGTCGAGGCCGGCGGCTCACCGGCAAGCAAAGTGAAAAATTTAACAGAGCAATTTTCGGAACAGGGGCCGGATGCGTACATGAGGCCATTCCGCCGCCGAGTTGTCCGCCATTTTTTTCCGAGCACCGCACCGCTTCCTGAATCGTATGGCGTGTGCGGACTGCAGAGGACGAGACGACGTCGTCTCGTCTCGCATAGCGTCCCGTCTTTCCCTTGGGGGGCTCGCTATTCGGTGTCAGGGCACCCTCAACGGTGCCGATAGCACTCCTCGTAGGAGTAGGACAGAGGAGAAACTACAGAGAGGGTGTTTAGTTAGTGAAATAAATTGGATTGAGTTCTCAGAAGCGTTTTATTGTTTGTATTTGGTAATTATTGTCCAACACTAACTAACCTTAAAAAGATTTGTCTCGAACTTTCAAATTTAAACAAAGGTAATTAGTTATGTTATTTACCTATGTTTAATACTCCATATTTTTAGATAAAGGAATTAACATTCCGGCCTCTACGATGCGCAACGACCTAAAAAGCCTCTCAAGGCCACCACACAATACGCTCCAAACTTATTACAAAAACTAAGAATAAAAAACTTTAGTACATGAAGATATATGTACTAAAGATCTACTACATTCAAAAAAGAATTGAGTTTACTACTCAAGACAAAGGTGCTAAATATATCGATGTCGTTTCATGGCGGTCTTCAAATCAGCCACCACGCTTTGGACAACGTGCACCAAAAAGAGCTTGAAAGAAACTCATTGGATGTAGACAACCCCACGCCAGGCTAGCAAATCGGCTGCACGCTTGAAATCGTGTGCCCTCACCATTGCCCCTCCATCTCGATATTGTGTGTTGCCCGGAGGGCGCTGCCTCCTCCGTAGATCTGGAGGAGTACCGCACCGGTGTGGACCGGGAGTGGGCGCCAAGTACAAAACGTGGCTCCACGCCAACCATCTCGGGGGCGTCGTCCTCTATAGAATGGAGGGGCGCGCACCGTTATCTCGACCATGGGAAAGTCGGATCCGGAGGCGGGGTGGGCGGCGGCTTTGGTGTCGGCGCCGGTTTCAGCCGAAGCGACCCACCTCCGAGCTGTAGGCCCACGTGATGGGCCCCACGCCGACGAAGGGGCGCTATGAAGGTGAACACCGTTGCGATTGATTTTTACCGGCCCACGTCGGCGAGTGGCGTGGGGTCGGCGCTCCACGGCGGTGAGGCCAAGACCGAGGCATGCAAGCGGGCGGCGATGCCCCCGGCTGCGCGAGGGTAGGTAGGCCTCCTACGCGATCTGCGGACCCGCGCCTCGATCCCCGTGAGGTCTTTGGAAGAAGTGGACTCGGTTCAGCGGCGAGGATACGCCACCGGGGGGGCGTCGGGTGTAGGACCTTCCATCGCCTTGCCGGCGACACCTCGGCGGCATCTGCCCGGCCCGTCGCGGTCTTGATCTCCATGAGCGAACATCGGCCTCGCACGCCGTAAATATATGCTTTAAAAGATTTGATGTGCCGAGGAATCGTAGCAACTTTTTAGGTTTTGCATGGAAACTAAACACCCCCGTGAGGTCGCGAATCATCAGCTGCATAGGACTTGAAGGCAGAGAGCACAAAATTTAGGGCAGGAGCATGAAGATTACGCAATGCACCTTAGAGCAGGAAAAAGCATACACACAATGGTTTTCTTTCTCCAAACTCCGGTTTGTTTCCTCGGAGGCGACCTAGCGCGTTATATAGCGCTAAAATAGCACCGCTATAGCGGCTAGAAGCAGCTGTTGTGATGCTCGTTAGTGCGCTATAGCGCCGGATAGCGCGCTAATAGTGCCGCTATAGCAGTTAGAAGCCGTTGCCGCAATGCTGACTAGCGCGCTATAGCGCCGAACACCGCGTTGATAGCACCGCTATAGCATTTTGGCCCAGCTCCCCGTTAAATTCTATAGCCCGCAATTGAAAACATTGAGGCCCAATTTATTAAAAAAAGAAGAAACCGTGAAAATAAAAATAAAAATGATAGCCCATTCCACTAACCCTAAAAAACCCGCTTGCACACCTAAAGGTAACACAAATCGATAGAGTTCATCGCACCTACGTTGTCGAACTTATCACAAGTTCATAATAGCGATGAGCATCTTCAACTTCTCACGATGAAAATCAGCTAAAATCCCTAACATGTTGACGCCTACTCACAGCAATACATGGCCTCCAAATAAAGTGAATTTTACATGTCATCGTTGACTAGCTTTGTTGCCCCTACAGTCACAACTCCGACCTCGCCACAACGGATCCACTCTCAAAAGACTTATAGATGTGCTACAAAGTAGCGATTGACCTTGTCAAAAGAACACAAAAATTGCACAGTATAGGGGCCAGTTCGGATTCAACCATTCCCTTTTTAAAAGTGAAGGGTATTGAGGGGGAATTGAATGATCAAAGTAGCCCTAAGGCAATAAAGGATCTTGAAGGTGACACGTTCGGAAAAGATCCGAGCAAGGGTTTAGGGTTTTAGCCTTTTTCTACTAGTATCATGCTCGTGCGTTGCTACGGGATAACCGGACTTTTGTACTAAAAAACACACGGTTCACATGATAAGGTAACAATAGTGTAAAAACAAATACCGACGTTAAAGTGACATTTAATCAAAAGAATAAAGTTCGTAAAAAGTAACAGTCACACCTTTAAATCTTCATCTTGTAATAATTTTAACTCAGACTAATGTAGTTCTCATTGAGCTAGTTTCACTCCAACGTTCTTCATGTCTCTTAGTTATAATTTATTGATTAAAATATTAATTTGATAAATATTTATCCAACTCAGGTTTTTAATTGACCATATCAACACATATTATTGGTGATAAAGATCATGAAGTGTGTTTTACATGTTCTATGTTTTTAGTCTTGTAGATTTCATGAAAAAAATTCATGACCCTGAGGCTCAACATGCATGAATATATCTATAAACCTTAATTGAATAGATATTAATTAAATCAATTTAATTAATAAATACATGTTCAATTTTATAACATTATAGCATGTGTTCAATTTTGATTACACCATCACACATAGTTTATTAATTTAGTAATCTCACAACGTCGCACATAGTTTATTAATTTATTATCTTACACAGTTGATTAACCATCAAGCGTTCATGATGAACACCATGCACAAGCGGTCATATATGCAAAACTAAATATAATATTCAAGTAAATAATAGAGACAATGAAATTGGTTGGCCTTGAAAATGTACGGATAGAGGCTAGAGACCTCGTTCCTGTTGTGTGGCAAGCGGCATCCTTCTGTCGTCGTCGGCAAGCGGGGTGTTGCGTCCAACGGACAGCTGAAGGCTCGCTGTGCTAAGAATGTGATGGGAAGGTCATAAGTTAAATTGAGCAGGAGAGATGCTAAGTTAATTTGATCATTCTTTCCTATTTATTGCACAAGGAGGAAAAGAACTAATCTTAATAATAATATATCTCTATTTTTTGCCAACTTAATCACTTAATTGGTACTAATAAATGATGGTGTGAGATGTAAAAATAAAATTGGACCGTCCTGCATCCAAATAGACTATGACAAGATTTCAAAAAGCACAAAGTTTTGGGTTTTGGGCTACTTACCTAGACAGGTATAGTTACACAAACTGAAAGGTTTGCAATTAGAGGACCTGACCAGTGAACAACTGGCCAAATTGGTAGAGACATGCATGAGTAAATTAGTTTGCATTATCTATAAGAAAAGTTAATAGTAATTAACACAACCATGGCAAAGGGCGGCGAGGGCCTCCACATCGGCGAGTCGAGGGCTTCGGGTCTCAGGTCCTTCACCGTGATGTACTCCGACCTCCTAGTATGAATCCTCCTGCTAGTCGACCCACCACCACCACAGTGAGATTGAGAGAAATGTCGTGGAGTTAATTAGCTACTTAATTGTGTGTCGCGGCGGTGAAGCAACTCTTGGAGCTAGCGCGTCAGCGGCCTGACAACAAGGAGACGCAAGCTGGAGGCGAAGGATCGGCTGGAGAGGAAGTCGGAGGACGCCAAAGCTAGGGCAATGACGGTGACGATCACACACGACGGTGATGACGGGGGTGGTGGATGAGGATGACAGGCGGGGCTGGATGAGGCCTAGCAAAAAAGGTTGCACCGATGGGCCTGCGAGGGCAATGACGACTCGTCGACCGGAAGTGGGTGGGAAACACCGCGAAGGACAGGACCTGTGGACGCATCAACCGGAAGTGGGTGGGAAACACCGCGAAGGACAGGACCTGTGGACGCATGATGACGCAAGCCTCTTGATCGGTGGCCTTTATTTCCTTTTTCTTTTTTTTCCAAAGGACTTTGTAATGTCTGTCATTATTTACTTTCCTTCCTAATTTTTCGTTACTTTTTATTACTCCCCTTGATTTGGTGCAGGCCTTCCATGCGACCCATGCATGCTGATTCGCATGTATGTGATTGTTTCTTCCTTCTATATTTGGCATACGTACATGATTGTTTCCCATTCTTATTTGTCACACAAGAAATTCCATATTATGAGGCAAGACCATAACGCCGATTGGTACGTTGCCTAATATAGATCGCATGAAACACAAGGTTGCCTAATTATAAATCGCATGGAGGGAGGCAGACGGACAAACCAACGATTGTCGCACCAAAACAAAAGTCTTCCTTTTGTTCTTTTTATGTTGTAGAGGCCCAGAAGAGGCTGCTTGCATCTCTATTTGCAGTGGAGAGGCCAGGCTAGCGATTTTGGGCCGGCCAGTTAGCTCACACTGATGGGCTGCTAGTCCAAAGGTTCTATCCTCCCCTTTCGAGGCCGCAATTATCACGGCATCACGGCCCACTGGATAGCATTAGTGCCGACGTGTCTATTATCATTTTTCAGACTACTATGTACGTAAATGTTTTTGTAAAGGGATCACCAAATTTCGTGCTATCATTATTTGATGTACGGCGACTCCAGTACAAAACAAACAACATATGTGCATTCTGTTTGACACTGCAGTGAGAAGGGAGGGAAAAAAAAAGGGACGTATACGTGTTATTGCTCTGTCCAATTTTACTCACAATCCGTTACAATTCGTACCAAAAAACAATCAACATGCCACGTGATCCTCCACCTTATAACAGTACTCAAGCTTCCCTGGAAAGAGACGCGTTTGCAGCGATATGTACACATAGAAGAACGCGAGCAGGCCATGTCGTCATTTCCTGTAAAAACACGAGGACAAACACACAGAGCAAACTTTCAGTGAGTTTAATTTCGAATAGGGTAAAAAACAATAGAATATTCAGTCACCGAATTCAAAGATCTTTTCTGTGTGGACTCTACTCTTCACGGAGCGACACTTAATAATTCGCTAAAAATCCCGGGAGGATACACACCAAATCTTGAACGACTCCTTCCATGCCCCTGGCCTGTCGCCTGAGTTGCAGATCTTGTCGAGCCTGATGATGATCTCCGAGAACGTCGGCCGAGCCATGGCCTGCGGGTGCCAGCATTCCTCCACCAGCCTGCACGCACAGAACCGGGGAAGAAGAAGAAGGGTTAGTTCGAAAAGACAAGCTACTTTTGAACGGGAACATGGCACCAATGAGGTGACAATGTCATGAAAGGTCACCCTTGTTGTTTCAGTTCAGATTCAGAACTCACGCTTTGAAGTCTGGAGGATAGCCCTTGAGCTTGCCCTTGAGTGGTGGCCGCATCCCCTCGAACCGGATCGACTGTCCGGAATCCTCTGGCGTTCTCACTGTTCCTTCAACCATCTGATTATTACACACACCACAAAGGATGAATAAATAGCTGGCAATTAGGAACGCTACGATCTGATACTGAAACGTCCCTGTTGTTTCTGCATCTGGAACGAACAGAAATGTATTGACCTCATAGAGGATGAAGCCGAATGAGTAGGCGTCCACGCTCGAGTCGAATGCATCGTTTCTGTACAGCTCAGGTGCAGTGTGGTAACCTAAACAATAGGAATGTTTTTTCATCTGGATGGATCATGGAGAAGTACGAAATGGATAAGAAATGCCATGCTCTGATACTTACTGAAGCTGTCAACGAGAGCACCATGGTTGATCAGTCTCACTTTGTCGGTCCCGATCTTCGACACCCTTGTTACTCCGAATCCCGCAATCTTAAGGTTGCCTCCACTATCCAGGAAGATATGTCTGGCACCTTACCAAGATTCAAATAGTAAAGTACGGGACAACCGTGAAAGACAACAGCAATTTGTGTGCCACTGCCAAGAATGCAACAACAGAACAGCATGTCTCGGTCTGATTCATTTCCTCATCTTACTTTGGCTTTAGGTCGCAGTGGATGATGGGGTCCGGTTTGCACTGATGGAGATAGGTCATGCCCCTACACGTACACACGGTGAAGGCAACAGCAAGAAACAGTGTTAGCAAATATAGATGCGCGTTGTTATCTTTTTTTTTTTTCTGAAAATGTCAAAGAGCTACTCGCATCAACAGACTATATGGTTTATATTAATTTGGATTCTTCAGCTCTTGTTGGGATCAGAACCTAGGAGTACCTGGCAATATCAAGGCCATATCTTAGCACCTTGTGAGCTTTTAGCTTTCCTTTCTTCTGGATACAGACTGATAAGTCATTCTGAGTTTCACCAAAAAAAAAGGAATTAAGTCAACCCATCAGAGAACAAGCTTCATATACACTTATAAATTTGGAAAACGCGTCTTAGGGCGTGATCTCAAAAAAAATATACACTTATAAACAGTGGTGTACTCAAAATTACTTTTGGTGGGAAGATTAGAGTAACTTTGTTTTCCATGGGAAATAAAAAACATGGTGGTATTACCTCTTCATGGAGTTCAGAAACAATCATCATAGGTATGCTCTGAGTGACGGCTCCGACGAACTGAACGACATTTGGGTGTCGGACCTTCTCCAGTACAGTCAGTTCATGCCTGAAAGAGTTTCTGAAACAAAAGAAGATATGTCTTTCATATAATCATATTATGTATGAAGGAAGAATACATCATTGGTAACTGAGCACTACAGGTATTTCTCTCTTTAAGAAAAAATTGGGCACACAGATACTATTTGCATCTTACGCGGCTTCTTGATCGGAGCAACCGTCTCTGTCAAGTATTTTTACGGAAACCTTGGTGCCATTCCATTTCGCGATGTGGTACATGCCCTGTTCGATTTGCTTACCAACATTAGCCCAATTTTTCATATCTCACTGGCATTCTTTTCTTGAACAATTTTTTTTTTTTCTGAAGAATCAGGTTGAATTAATGTTTGTGAATGAAACAAATAAATTTGGATACTGGAAAGAAAATTGCACCGGTGTAACATCACAGCCTCGCCGGAATTGGACCTCTCCGGGGCTCAACTCGTACTCCGGTATCTCCCTGGGACCGATACCATCATCGGTGTCCTCTTGGTTCTCTGCAGAAACGATCACGGATAAGTCAGCAGCAGATGAACGGAGAATTGAATTCACAGAACCTCAACAACAAATTGGCAAGCAAGTAATTGCAAACAAGATAAAAGTTTCAGTTCAAGTGCCTAGAAATCAAACATACCGGAATCTTTTGCCCCATGAATTTTCAAGAGTTCGTAGACCTTGCTGTGGCCGTAAAACTTGGCATCAGCTACTGCCTATGATCGGAGAAGCGAATGAATGTCGGGCAGAATCAAGAAGACCCTGATATGCAGGCGTGATGTGAGAATGGCAATGGCCGCCCGGTTCACCCACCGTGCTTCCCCAGCGGTCGCGCGCGTCGATGTTGGCCTTCCAGCTGAGCAGAATCCTGACGACGTCGCGGCGTCCCTCGCAGGCGGCGATGTGCAGCGCGGTGCGGCCGTCGAGGTTGATGCTGTTGACGTCGACGCCGCTCCGGAGCAGGCCCTCGACGCCCAGCGCGTCGCCCTGGCACGCGAAGAAGAGCAGCTGCATGGTGGAGTCGAGGTTGTCCGGCACGCTCAGGTCCTCCGCCGCCGTGCCAGACCCCACGGGGCTCTGGCTCCGGCCGCGCCGCCGGTTCGGGTCCATGGACGACTGCCGCCCGAAGAGGAACCGGCTGGTTGCCCGCCCCGTCCGAGGGGACTCGAGCGACGCCTGGCGCCGGAGCTCCGAGTTGTGCTTCATCGAGCCCCGGAGACCTGCCGGTGCAGCGCCACCTTCATGCCGTTCGACGCCGCCATGTCTGAATTAAGAAGCAGTCTCGATCTTGAGGTACGATCAGTGCATCCGGAAGCTCGATGGCGGATCGGGGTCCCCGAGGCACGAGAAAGTGCGACGGAGAGCCCCGCGGAGATCGAGACCTTGGCGGTAAGCTTGGGCCTCGTGAGCGAGGAGAGAAGAGAAGAAAGAGGAGACGGCGAGCGGAGGAGAGTGAAGAGCGGAAAGGTCTCTCGCTTCCCGGAAGGCTAAAGTTAGTTACGCTTATAACGCGGGTAACATGGGAGTCCTTTGCCGCGTTTTATTTGAAAAATACCGTTGGGAATAATTGTAACGGTCACAGTCAGGAATGGTAGCCGAAATAGAGTACATGGTTGGCAGTTGTCACCAGCTCGGATGTCTCAGTCTGACATAATAGAGTTCGACAGATATTAGGATTAGTGATCTTTGAGCTGATTTTAAAGTTATTTTACTCTACCAAAAGAGGACATATTTTTTCTCTTAATTTTCACCTTACTATTTTTTCAGTTTTGTCTCACTCAATTAAGAGAAAAATATGTCCTCTTTTTGTTTTTACTCTAAGTTATTCGTTATAGAAAATGCACCAACATAAAACTAGTTTGATTAAACTCATCATCCAAATGTCTTGATGATACATTTATTTGATATTGTAGCTATTAATTCATTCCTAAAATGTATCAGACAATTTTTACATTAGGTATCCTATACTATTTCTAAATTATTGTAACCACTTTTATATATTCCTCACACATATATTTGCATCAAAAACCTTTCATACTCTCTAATTGTTTCCACACCCTTCCAGATTGACCGGAATACGACGCTGGGGGAAGAGCGATGACAAAGGTTGCACGCTTTTTTACACACGACCTATTTACCAATTGTCAAAAGATGAGGGAGGGATATGGGGTACTCTTAGAGATGCTCTTGCATTTTGCTGGACAGAGTGAAAGGAAAAATGAGAAGATATTCTTGACCCAAAATAAATGTATTTTTCTTTTCAAAACGGAATCTCAGTTGTTCTCATGAATTATTTTTGAAGTTGAAATGTTGACGAACCGACAACTTGAAAATTTAGGTAGCACATCTTTTCACGTGAAAATTCGGAATCCAGTTATTCAGCATAAGCCAACACTACAAATATCTTAAACTTCTATCATTTCAGGGAAAAAAATAATGCCATTTTCAGTTTTAGTAGGAACCTTGATGATGATTTCATAACATGATAACAGAATGCGTAATTCCTCCCGAAACAAACTTTTCGAACCTCGGGAGGCAGAGCTTAATTGTAGTATCTAAATTTTTAAGGCACACGCTTCGTGGATTTGGGAAACAATTCCAAAAATATAGTAATGTCCAAACCTTTTATGTATTCGAGAAAAAAAAAAACAGTCATATTAAAGTGTTAAATTTTCCCCGATTTATTCAGGAAAAATGTCGATTGTTTATTAAATTTTAAAAATATAGAGAGTGCTTTGCATCTCTAGTGTGTTTGAAAAAAAATGTTTTTCTTTACTTACTATTGTTGTTTTCTATATACTAATAAAAACTACAGTAAATCTCTCTCGCCGTCCTTCTAAAAAGAATAATAAAAAAACTTGTGGGTCGACAGTTTTACAATTCGATTTGATGCTGAGAGCGCAAAGCAGGGGTGACGTCGAACGAATCTAAAGTCCTTGATCAACAATTGCATCGCTGTTGCCTCTCAGGCCTCTTGTCACACAGACAGCGACGGCAATCTAAGCCGCCTCTCCAGTTGTCCACCACACGTACGTCGGTATGTCGGCACGTCGACGACGTACGCGTTTGTTATGGAGCACGATCGAGCGCGGATCGGGAAAAGGACGACGTCCCCGCGTCGCGTGCGTTCCGTTTCCGTCTGGTCTGGTTGCAGGGGCAAACGATCGATACCACGTCGCAGTTCGTGTGTCCAGATGGCCCTGCTTTTAAGCGCTCGAACTGGTCTTCGTCGACGACCAACTGACCAAGGCATGGCATGGCATGGCCATGGCTGGCCACCGACCACTCAATCCGTCGTAATCTTGCATTGGACGCCCGTGCTCTACAGTCTACACGCTGGACAGCTCAAAAGATGTTCTCCAAGAGTTCAAGGGAAGCAAGCCGTCGTGCCTGACGTGGACTGTGTTGCTTGTCCTTGATTCCAGGGATGTGCGACTGCAATGCAACGAGGATGGTTCGCCGGGAAAATGCTCCGAGAACAAGTGACGTGACATCATGAATTGATGATAGGGTGACGATTTTTTCCCTTCGCTTTGGTTGCGATAGCAATGGCTACCACAGTGAGTGCAGTGCACAGATGAGATCAGTGCCGACGGCCGACGTGATGCTGATGCATGCCCGGCACGCTGCTAACGGCGCACACCAGCAGGCGCACGCTGGCGGATTCAACGGCTCCGGCAAGTCACCCTTAGGAACAAAGAGATTCGGGAGCCGACACGGGCGCACGGCGACACGGTCACGCCTGTCACGGCGGCGGCGGGGTCGTCGTCCATTTTGCAACAGCCGCAAGAACAAGCGGCATCCACATAATTTTTTAGAAAAAAAACCCAGAAAAACTATATTACATAATTACGCATTATTTGGCTGCTCATTTTGCATATGATATGCCAATTGATCAATCTTGATTTGTTGTGAGAGAAAAATAATTTATCATGATTGAAAAAATAATTTATCATGATTGAAAAGGTGGGTTAACCAGTTCAAAAAGTTCAAGCGAGCATAATGTCTACACCAAAGCCGACCCCTTTCGGATGATAGATAGCTCCTCACAATTTTCCGATGGCACTATGACTCTCATATTGAGAGCATCAACATGATATAAGCTCATTGAATGTCTTAGTTGAAGAAGATGGTCATCCCTCACATCGCCGGTAAAACAAAGAATCCGTGTCTCAAAGACCTGACAGTCAAGATACAACACGAAGGGAAGCAAAACCACCAAACAAGCGGAATGCAAACCCAAACCATTTTATCTACAAGTTAGTAGACGAACCTTTTTCTCTCAAATAAAAAAGTAGACGAAGCTTTTAAATTTTCTCCGTATATATCCATTACCACCCTTTTTCTCAAAAAAAAAAAAAAAAAAAAAAAAACTAGACTAACCCATTTGAAATTTCTCCATATATCCAACACCATATTCTAGATGATACGACAACACTATGTCACTATCGCACCATGGACACCAATGTCACCAAAAGAAATCACAAAGAAGCCAAACACCAACACACAAGATAAAATCCATGACATATACCCAGCGCGTCGCCTCTCTCTACTACTGTCGGGGGGCGGTCGGACGGATGATTCGAGAGGTGTGGAGAGCCCTTCGTGGTAGTCTAGAATCTCTCTGTTTTTTTATTTTACTAGGAAAAATGCCCGTGCGTTGCAACGGGAGAGGTAACTATTAAACATTTACAGAAAATGATGAATTATCCTACATATCTATTTATGTTTTATGTTTTTGTAAAATTCAGGTATGTCTAGGTATGTAACAAGACATATTTATTTAAAATGTGAGAATGATTTAGAGTTTGAATGGGAGAATATAATTTATTTTATAACGACCATGGCACCCATAATATAAGTATAAAAGTTAGTGTTAATGATAATATGATTTAAAATACAATTTTGATGGATTTTTTTCTCCCGTTAGAAAGCACAAACAAATTTAGATTTAAATATACCGTACCTTTAGCTTATATATTATACATTCCGTCTGCATCTTCAACTCCTCGATCAGGTACGTTTTTTTAGACTGACATCCTCCTCGGAGCTTTGGCGTAATTGGTTGTCATGACGCATCGGCAACGTTGGCTGACGTGGTGTACATCCACCTCCGTCTGCAGCTCGTCGACAGCTCCGAACAGCAGGTGCGTGTAGATGTCGAGGGAGTTCTGGGCCAGGGCCCCGAACACCTGGATGTGCATGTCTATCAGCGTGCCGGATGAGCGCCAGGTTAGGCCGAGCACTCGATGTCCTCGATGACGATGATGGACATGCTAGTTGCTGGATGAGCAAACTGCAGAGGTCATATATCATCGTTGTTGACAACGGTGAGCTCGACGTTGTAGATGTTGTTGTTGATGTGCTTGGCCATGGCCGCAATCATGGCTTGCCGATGCGTCGGTAAAAGTACCAGTTGCTCCGGAACGCGTCGAAGTCGTCCATGATCTCTCTTTTTCTTTTGTGTGTGTGTTCGGGTCCATGGCCAACGTTGAATGTCGTTATGCATGGTCGAAGTTGACGAAGCTTCATGTATTGTGTTCGTTGTAGTACGCTGCAAGATCTTGTTGTTGTTGTATAGCCTACGCCGGCAGTTGTCGAAGAGAACCTCATGACCCCTTCGGCGGCGAACATGCAGCCGTTGTTCTGCTGCCCCCTCGCCATCGCGTAGGGCTGCCATGTGACAGCCATTGTCATCCAAGATCTTGCGTGTACCAGCGTTGTTTATCGCGCAATCGGCTGTAGATTTATGCGATGCAAATTGTCCAAGTTTATTTCAAATTCTCATAGGTTGATCTTTCGTAAAAAGAAAGTCTAAAAGGTGTTTTGACTTGTTTGCCTAGCTAGGAGGATATGGTAACGGAGTCCTCTTGCAAACCGTACATAGCAGTTTTGTGCTGACTTTGTTAAAGTAATAATAGGGGTGACGTGAGAAGGACTACACGCCCGTACGGCAAGGACCGAAAAATACACGGTCCGGGCTATACGGAACTGACGGAAGAAACCGGACTATAAGACCAGGACGACGGACCAAAAATTTGGTGGACCAAATTTGGTGGACCGAAAAAAAAGGTAGACTGAAATTTTCTCGCTTTATTAGTAGGTATAGATTTAGATAGAAAAAAATATTTCTCTCTGCTTGTGCCTGACTGCCTGCCCCCCACACAGCTTGAGCGGCCCACGGCCCACGGAAACGTGATACGGATTGCAGCCCAAGGTATTCGCCTCGGTTTGGGTCTACCTCTCTGGACCAGGCCCCTAGCCCGATGAGATATACCCGACTCTTGTTCGCGTTCCAAACCTGTCGGGTATGGCGTCCAGTGGAGAAGATGATGTCTTTAGCGCCACCTCGCCGGCCATCTCCACGTCCGACGCCGCCACCACCTCGGCATTCCCTTCCTCGACGCCGCCGCCTTCATTGCCGTCGACAAGCTTCTGAGTACCATAAAAGCGGTAGAGAAAAGGTAACTCACTCGGTTCATATTCCCGTCTTCGTCAAGATCGATGTAGTGCTCACGGTCAGGGGTTGTGGTTGGTTGGGGACTTGGGGTTAGGGTCTGGCTTGGGTTGGGTTGTTCTTGGTTGGGGTTAAGGTTAGGGTTGGGTTCTTTGTGGGGGTTATGGTTAGGGTTTACGGTTTTTGGTTTTGCGGTCAGGCGTCAGGGGTTCTTGGTTTTGCGGTCAGGGGTTCCTCTGTTGGTTTTTCGGTCAGGCGCTGATCTCAAAGATGGTCGATTTGTTTTTATGGATCGTGATTACTTCAATTTGAGGTTGCCCATTTGATCAATCTTCTTATCTTGGGTCTGATATCCTGGTATCTGTGAACCAATTGGATAATTGTTTTGGGATGAAGGGTTATATGCACCAGCACATCAATCGATATTCGTTGCAAATTTTCTTTGTTGATCAATGATCACCT
Source organism: Hyparrhenia diplandra (assembly GCA_015847255.1). Taxonomy (NCBI): domain Eukaryota; kingdom Viridiplantae; phylum Streptophyta; class Magnoliopsida; order Poales; family Poaceae; genus Hyparrhenia; species Hyparrhenia diplandra. Next base: position 18,943 of record JADLZK010000426.1, on the reverse strand, counting down.
TAATTCTAATTGTCGATAAAATAAAGATTGATGGTAATTGATTACTCTAGGTTTGTGATAATTTATCTTTAAAAAAAATTTATTTGTGAATGAGTCTGTTTTTTACAAGTTAGCTGGATATCTCCAGAATGATTTTAAAATGCAATACTTACGCTTTATGCGTTTATAGTGCCAAATTCAAGACGGAAACTGCTGCGACCTTTATTGAAAAGCATGACTTTGAGGGCCTAGAGGCATATGTTGTTCAGACCTTGACCTTTGTTCAAGGAACAGAGCAGCACCATCATCCTGGTATCTTGTGCTCTCTCTACCAGGCCCAAATTTCCTACTTGGTTAGAGAGGGCAGGATTGAAGATGCTGAAACAGTCTTAAATGAGAAAGTGAAGCCTTTACTTGATAACAGCGACCAATTCTACCGGCCAAAGAATTTGGAAGACCAAGTGAGAAAAGCAGAAAAATGCATCAGCAGGTATAGACCTATTGCAAAGTTTTCTTGATTATTATTATTATTTTTATATATGTTATAAACTGCATGATTTTATATTATGCAGAGTGGAACTCCCTGAAGATATTCATATTCTGTCTCTTCTACTGGACTACTTTGGCCTATATTTCCCATCATCGTAAGTATATAAGTAATCTTGCAAATGTTTATACATTTGGAATAATATGCAGTACCATTTATCTAAGTTAATGCTAAATATTTCCCATCATCACAAGTAGTCCTGCAGATGTTTATACATTTGGAATAATATGCAGTACCATTTGTCTAAGTTAATGCTAAGTGTAGCTATGTATTACACTGTTTTCCTTTGGAAATTGCATCTTTTTTTTTGTACAGTAGCTGCTGTAATTTCTGTTAATCTGCATGTTTCTGTTTTTGTTCAGTTCTTTGCTTGTTGTATAGCTAGTAGTTTAGCTTTAATCTTTTTCTTTTATGTGATGAATTGTTTGTCTTGTCAAGAGTGATATTGTTTTTTTTTTTTTTGGCACTGAAGCTATATGTATGTCCTTGTGTTTTGACAGCCTGATACCGGATATTGAAAGAACTGCTTCAGTGTTAGACTTTGTGGTTAAGAGGGACGTCAATGGAGTGCAAGAAACCCACTGTTTGGCATGCCAATGGATTGTGCCACATGGCCTGAGTGAAGAAAAGCTCACAAAGCACTACACTGGTGATGGTCATGTGAAATATTGCTTTCATGTGACTGAATGGATGCTTTCATTTCTTGATACTATCAAGACGAGGCAGGAGCTGGGTACGTGAGGAATCCATTCGGCAAGTCAGTAGGCGGCGAGGCCACGGGGAAAGCACCTGACAAGAGGAAACGAAAACTGCACCCCTATTACGATTAGCACCTGACAAGAGGAAACGGAAAACTGCCCCCGTATTTTCTGGCGACAAGTCCATCATCACAGAGGTGTTCATGCACGAAATTCTTGATCTGCACACATCCATTTGCAAGCTTCCATATTATCTGGTGAAAGAAAAGAAGAGAGAGCTAAGGCTGCTGCCTCCGAAGTGAGGAAGACGTTGTTGGATATGCTAAAAGTGACCTCAGATCTCATCTCCTTGGCCTTCAAATATGTTACTGTTTATGGTACTCTGGATCCATTGGTGGCCGTGTCGGAGTTCAAAGCCCTATCAAACTCTACCATGGATCTTCTTGATCCGCTGGTGAGCCTGCAACATTCTAAGAGTATGGTCGAAGAACTCTATCGTGTGGCAGTTGATGTGAGGAAGATATTAGTGCTCAATGTTAGTGGCATGAAGAAGAGCAAGGTTGCTGTGAGTGATGAGGGTTCCAGTGCTTGCGCTGGGTCTGCTGCAACACCAACATCTTAGTTTCTGCTGGGATAGATTTACAAAGGTTAACTAGGGCCAATGTAAAATAGCTTGATGATATGGCTCGAAGAGCGTTTCTCATTGTGGAGTTGGTAACTCGGTCATGGCTGTTGCTGTTTAGCAGACCAAGCCATTGTTGTTCCGAAAGCCTTGCCAGGACGACGAGGAGAGTTCGCCTGGAAATGCTCCGAGAACAAGTGACGTGACATCATGAATTCATGAATGGCGATTTCTTTTTTTTTCCCTTCGCTTTGGTTGCGATAACAATGGCTCCCACAGTGAGTGCAGTGCACAGATGAGATCAGTGCCGACGACCGACGCGATGCTGATGCATGCCCGGCGCACATGGCGCAGGTGCGTGGCCCGACGCGCTTCTAAAATCGCCGCCGACGCATACCAGCAGGCGCACGCTGGCGGATTCAACGGCTCCGGCACGTCACCCTTAGGAACAGAGATTCGGGAGCCGACACGGGCGCACGGCGACACGGTCACGCCGGTAGCGGCGGCGGCGGGGCCGTCGTTCATTTTTGCAACAGCCGCAACAGCAAGCGGCACCCAGTTACCCACACACAGTTTTTTAAAAAAAAAAAACCTACATTACATAAACTTTTTATTTCTTATTTGGCTAGCCATTCTATAAGTCGACCGATGCTGATTTGTTGTGAAAGAAAAACAATTTATAATGGCTGATAAGCTGGGCTAACAAGTTCAAGCGAGCCAAACTAATATTGTCTACAACAAATCTTATAAAGACCCTCTCAAGTAAAAATGAAGCTAAACCTGGTCCTTGCGGTTGCTCTTCCTTTGTATCTTTTCTTTATGTTTATTCCAGGTTACAAACTACTATTTTGGTGGTTTGTTATCTGCGCTATAAGGGTTCTCTCATAGCTAACTTGTAATTCACTCCTCTAAATGAAACACGGGCTCGAAGATTGCTTCAGACGCAGCCTGACTGACCTTGGATTGTCTAAGTTCATGATACCAACAAAGTTTGAAGGGATGCTCAGCAACAATTGATTGGAACATCCCTTTACGTTTGCTTTTTCATGGATACAAACATGATCCTCATTAAGCATGAACGCTTTAGATTGACTTTCAGTTCATGCATGTGATCAGATTTCTACAACTGGAATATAGTTGACATAAGTTACTGTGATGGGGGTCATTTGTCGGGGATGTAGAGGGCGAAGATCGAGTGAGTGATTACTCTGACGATTCTCATTTGGGTCATCTGCCTAGAGAGACTACCTATCTTCACAACTCTACTTCATCAACTGATGGTGCAGTTAGTGGCCTTGATTGAGGATGGAACCAAACTTTTCTACCGAGGATTGTGCATATGGGAAGCAATCGTTGACAAGCCCATGGCAAAAGGAATGGACACTGCTAGACACGTCAATTGAGCTATTGATCTTCACCACTGTCTGACAACAGTATCTGAGCAGAGCTATGTCCAATTCTTCAGGCCTTGTTTGCAGGTTGTTCTGCTGGCGGTCTTGCTGCCCTAAAAAAATGCGACTAGGGGGAACAGCCCACCCAAGAGGAAATGCGGAAAAACCCTTGAACCTTGTTGCCAGCGAGGTGATTTTTCACTGTGTAGCACCCGGGGATCAAACCCTCGGGCGGGCGCTCCCCGAAAGCAGTGGCCTTTGCCATTGCACCGTCGACCTTTGCATCTTGCTGCACTACTACAATGTGATAATTTTCATGCATGTTTCCTTCAGTAAAATGCCTTTCGGATGATGGATTCTTTTTTAATGTGCATGGCTTGTTATTTCTTTTTTTTAGTATCCCTATCCTAGTAGAGTTGTAGTGTCTGAACTCTTTCTACCACAAAAAGGATTCATCAGGTGAAAGGTTCATGCGGTCCATGTTCAGTGGAGTTGTTGACCTTCAAGTTAGCTTAAATAATCTATGAATTTCCTCAAATTAAGGCTTTTTGTTGTTGTTTGAGATGAATTGCAACAAAGGCAGTGTTTCACATATGCAACATATTTGCAATTAATAGATATTGAATTAGCTTTTATCAATCTAATTTTCTAGAATGTGAGAAAAGTTTTGCCCAAGGACTGTCTTGCAAAGAAGGATCCGACAAAGGTCAATATGACGAAGAACAGATCATTGTGTTTTATATGTGGATAATAACATTATTACTAGTGATGATGAAGTAGATATCAAATGTTTTAAGGGCAATCTAAGTAGGGAGTTTGAGGTCAAGGACCTTGATCAACTTGAATACTTTCTTGGTATTGAGATTGCATGGAATCCAAATGGTATTATTCGATCACAAAGGAAGTATGTTATGGACTTACTTAGTGAAACTAGCATGCTTGGATGTCATCCTGTATCGATATTGATTCCAATCATAAGTTATGCGTCGAATCAAGTGACCTAGTGTACAAAGAAAGGAACCAGAGACTTGGAAAATTGATCTATTTATGTCATACAAGGCCTATCATTTCTTATGTTGTGAGTGTTGTGAGTAGATATATGCATGATCCTAGGAGTGGACATTTGGATGTGGTAATATCAAATTTTACGTTATTTGAAGAGTTGTCTTGGAAAAGGACTTTGCTTTAGGAGTCATGGTAATTTGAATGTGGATGGATATTGTGATGCCGCTTGGGCTAGTTGCCTTGATGATATAAGATCTACATCAAGATATTGTGTTTTTGTTGGGGGGCTTAGTGTCTTGGAGGAGCAAAAAAGCAAACTGTTGTATCACGTTTAACAACGGAAGCAAGCATATAAGTTATGTCTCTTGTGGTTTGTGAGATGTTGTGGATAAGGAGTCTCTTATCAGAGTTAAATGTACTAATAAAGGTGCTTTGAAGCTTTAGTGTGATAACAAGTCAGCTATCAACATTGCAAATAATGTAGTCCAACATGATAGTACTAAGCATGTTAAAGTTGACTATTTCTTTATCAAGCAGAAGATAGACAAGGGTACACTAGAGTTGAGTCATGTAATTTTGAGAGAACAATTAGCTGACTATCTAACAAAGTGTTTGGGTGTAAAAGAGTGTGAGTTAGCATGTAGCAAGACGGGGATGATGATAGATATCTATCACCGGGGCGGAGCCAGGATGATCCTTCCGGGAGGGCTAGTTAGTGAAGAGTTAGCAAAAATTCAAAATATTTAATGGTAAAATAAATACTAAGCTACACTAATTAACCGAAGGACCCGAAACGGCGACCCCGAGGGGGTGAATGGGAGCCTCGACTTTTCTTTTCAATTTTGGATCATTGGCTCAACCCCCAACCTCAAAAAGCAAACTCACGCAAAACCCGAATAACACGCGTCTTAACCCAGAAAGAAGTCGTCGCGAGCAAAGAGAAGAAATGAGATGTCCCACGGCCCAAATGATTGGGTGGATGTTCTCTAAGAACATACGGACACCTCAAACGAGACCGTCGACAAAAACAAAAGTCGAACCGGAGGATAGAGAGTTTATGCTTTAGGCTGAAGTCCTATCTATGCACAGCAGCAGCTCAAGAAGCAAACACAGCTAGCAGCTTGGACTGACAGAGTGCAAGAACCAGAGAAACAAGGACCTGCAGAAACGACGGGGCACTGGACAGCTTCAGACACGGTTCTTGAGCTCGACAAAGGCAAATCAAATCACATTCCTTCTTTACTTTGCCAACCGAATTAGTTTGATCAAATAAATGCAAGCAATTCACGTAAGCCAAGAAAGCTAATTGATTTGACCAATTAGAAGCTAGCTGCTCACGTTCTACTCCCCCAACCTGCACTCGAAGTCACAACTCACGAAGCAAGCAATGAATAAGCTGAAAGCTAATCGAGCTGATCCAAAACGCATGGAAGACAAGGTGCTGCACTTTGCTGCTAACACCGAACAAGATAGCCAGGAATTTGCTCACGCGCTGCAGCTGTTCTGCTGAACGAATTTCTCTGCAAGTTCAGAAAGGTGCTCCTTCTCTGAAACAGAAACCAAGCTGCTGCTCTCTGCACTGCTGAAACCTAAAAGCACTAACCACTAAACAAACGCAGCGAGCGGGCTGGAGGTGCTGCACTCCAGAACCGAGATCAAAGAGAAGAACGAGCTGCACGCCGGTGACCTGAACGAGACGCAAGAACAGATTGCTCGAGTATCAGAGTTCGATTCAGAGCAACGAACAAACGGTGGAGACCGGATTCAGAACCGGTGACTTCGATGGAAGCCTGATGCTCCACGATCAGGTACAGACAAGTCTGACAAAAACAACAGCACGAAGAACAGCCAGCAGATAGAAAGCGGACTCACACAACACCTGCCAGAAAGAGACGGACAAGACGTGCGCTGATCAATCAAGCAAGCACGGCGCTCAAACATCGACTCTGGTAGCTCTCTTGCCTGAACCCATGTCACTACACCACCAAACCAACTAATCAGAAGCGCTGCGAGGACACAGAACCAGCACGCGACGAACAAAACAGAAAAAAAGAGCGAGCGGGGAGGACAACAAAATCCGTCCCAAAACTCCATGAATCGAGCTGAAACTTTGGTCAGATAAAATTGACCTATCCACGAACTAATTCCCAAAAAGATCATTGCCTGGAACGCATCCAAACGCCGGCAAAGTCAGATCGTGGCTACGAACAAGAACTTGGACGAAAATGCAAGAACGAGGGAAATAAAATCACAAATACATATGAGAAATCCCGGAGGGCATGAGTGGACTAAGGGCCACTCTTCCCTACTGAACGAAAAATCACAACAAAAATCCACACAAAAAATTATTCTTGGGCGCTAAACAAGAACCCAAAATGGGAGAAAATAAAAACGAAAATAAAGAAGAGGTAAAAGGGGGAGGATGGGCGCCATCCTCTATATATGGTCCTTATTTTTCATCCCTATTTTCGCTCTTCGATACATATGAGCCAAACCATTAACCCTAGGGCTATTTTGGTCGACCGGGTAATTTTGATCCGACGGCCACCGCGCCTCCTCATCGGTAGCCTTGCATCCACGCAACCTCCCCGATGCCGCCACGCGCCGTCCTTCCGTCCGCCGAACGCTCCGGGTTTTGAGGCTCAAACCCGTGAAAACCCGCACCCCGTGGTTTTGAGGCCCAAACCAGAAACCCGCCCCGATGGTTTTGAGGACAAACCACCAAACCTCCTCGACACGTGTCATCGCCGTCTTGACCGCCCGAAATTCGCCAAGTCATCAGAGCTCCCTCGCTGCACCGCGACGCCGTCTTGACCCGATCGACACGGTCCCGGCCACGTCCTCTTGCATTCGCCGATGTCCCAGATGTCGGCCGATCCTGTCTATCACCCTTCTTAAGGGGGATTGTTGGGTTGTATATTGTTTCCTATGGGCCTAGAGCCCACTATGTATGTTGGTGTACATGTATATTATTATTAAATAAAGAAAGGAAAGACAAAGAAACTTCTGGAGTTTCCGAAACTTTGTTCTTCTTCTCATATGCAATTGTATATAAACCATCACCAAAGCCCTTGAGCCACGGCTCAAAACAAACAAACATTGCACAACATTCCTATGTATAGACACCATAAGAAAAGAAGCAAACCAGCAAATAAACAATCTTATTTTCCAGTCAGTCATGTTGCCTACTGATGGTTTTAGGCTAACGACGGTGACCAAACAAGCAAACCAACAAATACATTATTCCAACAAACAAACCAGCAACATGAATGCTCAACTACAATATAAAAAAATGTTAAATATGCAATTTAATTTAGACAAATGGTATACTTACAATGAGACACACTGCATATAATAGAAAACAATATCAAGATATTCAAGAAGTGTTGTTAAATAATAGATCTAAGTGACACCAAAACCAACTCTAACCCTAACTGACCGCAATACACGAAACCCAGCCCCAACCGTAACTCTATCTAATAGCAAAACCATCCCAAACCATCCCTAACCCTAACTCTCAACAAAAATCCTGATCAAGTGATGAGAGTTACCTCTTGTCAACTGCTTCGAGGATGCCGATAAGCTAAGAGGAGGAAGCTGGTATGGAGGCGTCGACATGGGAGGCGGCAGCGGCAGAGACGACGACGTCAATGGTCGTGGCGGCGGTGGGAAGAGGAAGTGGCACGGATGGCGCCCCTATCTTGTCTGGGGCCAGACGCTGCCATACGGACGAGAGAAGCAGACATATGCGGCGGGATTCGGGAGTAGTAGAGTTTAGGGTTCGGGGGTGGGGAAAGGAGCACTACGGCGGGGCTTTATATATCCCCTAGGCATCGGCCGAGGTCGTGCCAAGCTTAGGCTTGTACACTTGTGCACGAGCACAGACATGGGCCTGGATTGTCCGTCGCAAGACTCAAACATACTACTTCTCAACCGTCTGATTTTTCGATCCTCATCATCAGAGTCGTCCACGCCTGCCTCTCTCCAGGAGCGTCTCGTCATTGCCCACCAGTATGGCTCCCTCCCCAGGGCGTGTTAGCGGCAGCCCTGGTCAGACCCGACGCGTCGTCCGCCCAGGGGCGGGCCGCCTTCTTCCTCGCCCTGGGCCGGCCCACAATGACGCCATCTTCTTCTCTACCTTATTCCTCGCAATGCCCCCGCCCCCGCTACGACACGCTAGGGCTCGCTGCGAGCTCTGTTGGCGCGGTTGTGGTCGAGGCGGCGTGAAGCCATCGTGGGGTGAGCAGCGGAGGGGCGCAGGCGAGACTCCCCGCCCTCAGTTTGGAGGCGTTGTGTAACAGAACCTCCTAATTACTGGGCCCACCTGCACCTATCATTGTCTCAAAGACTTCTGACAGCTGTGCAGATGCACCCAATAACTTAAGAAGTTCTGCGGGTGTCATCGAAACCCCGATTACACCACTCATACCAGATCAACAAAGGAGTAGCTACAACATTACAACATTTGTTACAAAAATATAGATCGAAAAACGGAAGAATAATAACATTAATTTTACAATTGTGAGTGAGTTACATTTGAGTAGACTTAACTTAATTTGCGGAAGCTGAGGGAAACTAGAAGAAACCGGATCATGTCGAGCCCACCGACATAACCTTGGTTAACATCACGAGTCAAAGACTGCAACAAGGGTTAACAAACCCCGAGTACACAATGTACTCCGCAAGACTTACCCGACAAAAAAGAAAAGACTCCAAGGATATGCTTGGCTTAAGGGAAGTAGAGCTAGAAAAGGGAAGTTTGCGAAAAAGCTTACTACAAGTGGATCCTTACCTTCAATATTTTTAGCATCAATTTTGTTGGAACATAAATAAGCTAGATTTGCACCTGTTCTATCTCAAACACTTTTTAAGCAAAACATCTCAACTTATCTCTCGCATCTCTTTTTCCTTACAAAACCATGAGTAACCTTATTTCTTCAATTACTACGATGAATGGACGTAAGAACGGGTCTCCATAACCGAGAAGCAACGGCGATCCACGAATCGATTCAAACCCAGCTGGGGATCTCTAACCACACGACATATGTAGCACTTAAGCTTGCATATATCAACCTTCTTTCAGATTTGTCCAAAACGGGAACGAGGCCTGCGCCACCCGAGAGTGAAGACTCCACCTCCCCTACCCCGCCAAATTTAATGACAATGACAGTTTACCCAAAGAGGGTGGGTACACGCTACTCCCGCCATCTCTCCACTCCCGGTGCGTGGTTGCCATTCCCGATTTGGCTCCACCGAGATCCGGAAAACCGAGTATGTGGCTAGTTAGGGTCGACTGACCTGGGGTGACAACCAGGCAGCCGTGCCATTGACCAAACGGCCGCAGGCGCACTTGCGTTCAAAAGTCCCGAACTTAACAATCCAAACAACGGACGGTCCTTATACGACCAACACGGGACAAGCACAGCTAGGTATCCCGCCGGCTTTCAACCTACGTCCCGTCCGATCTCAAATTCATCACTACATATTTATTCTCATGAACCACCATCGTGGTGTTCTCTTTTTCCATAGCCGAGGAACAAAGATAAAAACCTATAACTTCGCGAACGATGAAGCCATCATTCGACTAACGACCTACTCATACTAGTGAGATAACATTGGATTAACTAAAATTCAAGGTAGTCATGCGGCAACGGTATCAACCAACTCCTACTAACTTAATGCACATTGCACTAGACTTAAGGTGAATAAAACATTTATGAAACAGAGAAGGGTTTATGCTCCAGGGGCTTGCCTGTGTTGCGGGGAAAAGTTAGATTCCAAAGCCGGATCACCAAAGTTAATCTTGACACCATCACCTCTCGGTGGATACACCTTCTCCCAAAGCTCGATCTTCGCAAAACCACATCACTCTCGCTCACTACACGTAAATTAATAACGTATGCTCAACATAATGGAATGGTAAGCATGATGCTTGATGATGCATGAAATAATAAACACAGAATATAACTCTATTTCACGATAAAGTTGTAACCCAACAAAACCAACTTGTTGAACTACTCTTAAGAGATATCATCACCATTGCCTAAGGAGTTCTCAAGGACCACTTAATTGTGGTATGATCCAAGTTTCACAAGACAACCCAAAAGTCACACAAAAAACCTAAGTAATTAGTCACTAAACAATTTATATAACACATAAAAATAATAGAGCTTAAGATAGAAAATAATTTAAACATTTCAAAACGACTCCAAACTTTTTATACAAGTAGGACACATCATAAAAACAGTACCAAATAAATTTTTATGAATTTTGGATAAATATTTTATTTTCTAAAAATCATGGAAGATGCATTTTTCAATTAAAATTTGTATTTTTAAATCATGCAAAAACTACTCAAAATCAAAGTTTCAAATTTTTCATGGATTCATATACTCATAAGAAGCTTCTACAAAATTTTCAGAATTTTTTAAAGCTAAACTTGAATTTATATGAAATTCACAAGAATCAGCACTATTCAAACAAAACGAAATTAATAAAACAAAATTTTAAAACAAAACCGACTACGGGCGAAAGTCGGCCCAAAGATCGTGCTCGCTCGGCCTGGCACTGTGCATGGCCCGGCCCATCAAAACAAGAATGTGCCGCCCATCACCGGCCCAAGCTTTGGCTTGGTGACTTTTGCGAAAGACCCCCAAACTTTAATGTAATTACAAAAAAAGATACAAAGCACTATTTATATGAGTCACAAGGTTTCTCACCTAACCCCCTCATCTTCTTCCTATTCGAACCCGAAGTCCATGGGCGGCTCTTGAGCGGGGAGCGACGGCGGCGTGGCTCGGCTTTGCCGTTCCCGACGGATGGTCATCGGAGGCGGCAAGGAAGAGGCAAAGATGGGCACCGGCAAGCATGGGCGCACAAAAACCCTAACTTGGTTGAACCCGAGCGGTCCCAAGGGACACCGACCGCGACCGCGGCGGCGACGCCGACAGCGGCGGCGCTCACCGGCAACGCGTGCGTTCCGGCGGCTCTGCGTGGCAAACGCGACACGGTCGAGCCGACCATGATCACGATGAAGACGAGCTCAACGCATAAGATAAAACAACGAGAGGCTCACCGTGGCGGTAATCGACCACGGCGGATCACGCGGCGGCGTTTTCCGTCAGCGAAAAGAAAGCGGAGGACGCGCCGACTCCGATCAAGAGACAAGGTGCGAGTGGGTATAATAGAAGCGCAAAGAAGGTTGCGAGCATGGATGCTTGCTCAATTTGGCCCGAGGCAAGGTGGTGGCGAAAATCGCGACGGCGGCGGCGGTGCCGCCGCCGTCGTCGTCGGCATCGTGAAGGAAGAAAGAGAGAGAGCGAGCAACCGAGAGAGAGAGGGAAAAGAGGGGCGGCCAGAGCCGCCGACGTGTCCAGATGGCCAACCACGCGGCCAGCGCCGGTGGGCGCGAGGCGGCCACGGCGACGGCCGCCGGCAAGCCCGATACGAAAGGACGGCACCCATGCCGAAAAACAATCGTAGCACTTTTTCCCAAACTTGCTGAATTTTGTCAAATTCTCCCAAAAATTGAACTGAACTCGAAAAACTCCAAAAAGTAACTTGGCCTAATTTTTCAAGATCTACAATTTTCACAATTGGAAGATTTTCAAATTCGGCATCTAAATATGACTTTTTGAAAAGCAGTTCAAAATTTTGAAATTTGAATTCAAAATTACTTTTAAAATCATGTAACAACTTGAAAAACTTTGTACATGACTTTTGTTCCTCTCAACAAGATCTACAAACTAGCTTTTGGAAGTTTTTGCAAATTTTGCTTAGATTTTGAAATATGGTTTTTAAATCAAAAGGGACAAAGCCCTAATTTTGGTATTTTCAAAATTACTCTAAATTTTTGAACTAAACTCTGAAAAACTCAAAATACCATCTTTGTTCAACTTTGAAAACTCTACAAAATTGCTTTAATAACCATACCCAAATTCTTTATAAATTTTGAATAAAAGAAAAGGGGTAAAAGAAAGAATGGAATTTAGGGTTTTCTGAGTTCAATTCAAACTTGAATTTGATTCAAAATTCAGATTCCCAACCTATACTATCCAACCATCATACAACAACACACTTAGGATCAAAACATAAAATAAACTTAATTTTGTCTAATCCAAGACTTAAGCGGTAAGTAACACTGGGTGTTCTGGCCTTTTCCCATAACGAGAATCTCGTCCCCGAGATTCAAGAATCGAGAATGAGAAGGGAAGAAAACGATTAATATACACGTATCTAAAAGTACACTCGGAGAGAATACATGACTTTGAAAACTAAACCACTCGGATCTAGAACAACACGGCTAAGAGCGGGGACGAACAACTAAGCGCCTAATCAAACAAAATCGATAAGCGAGGGCAATGAAGGAACAACAGGATAATGATTATCCAGAACATGGTAAAAGACCAACAGACCCAGAAACAGGACTGTGAACACTCGATCATTGCAAGCGCCAAGATGAAAAGCATTCTAAGAACAAAAACTTCAACGAACGCCATATCGGGTAACTCTATGTCCATCCGCTCCTTCCTTCCGGCTTGGTGGCTTTCCAATCTTCCTCACGACGAGAACTGGTGGAGAGAAACAACTCACGAGATCTACTCGACCAAGATGGGAAGGGGAAAAGGGCGTGTAGAAGATTTTATAGCTTGGTGGGCGGGGATAGTGCACAACACGCCGGGAAGTAGGCCGAAAGGAGGAGCATCACCGGGCGGTCTTTGGACAAGATTGGCCATGGCACGCTTCTACCGCGCCGAACCAAGGTGGGGAAAAAAGGAGAGGATGAGAGGAGTGGATTCACCGGCAAGGAGGCGTGCGAGAGGCCGTTCTAAAAGGCGAGAAGAAGGGGGGGTCCGTGACGAGGGCGAGGACGAGCGTCGAGCCGACACGAAAAGCATAAAGGAGGGGCGCGGCTGCGAGGGACGAGACGAGTGCGCACAACGCTGCAAGCCACGAAGCGAGGTGGGCACAGTGAGACTGCAACACAGACGCAAGCGGGAGAGGGAGAGGATGCTCACGGCGTTCAACAAACACGTGGCGGCAACAAGATGCCACAATGATCCTAACCTTCATAAATGGTTAAACAGAGTCTCTTATTTACCACTTCTTGTAGTCTGTTAATGTTGATGTCGGTGACTTGCTCTTCAAGGGTCACCTTTTCTTGTAACTTCCGTAAGAAACTCACAAAACAACTGATCCAATATACGAATCCTGGATAGAATATAGATAACTAAGAAATGCTTAGTGTAGTTTTGTAATGGATCATGATTAAAAATCATTAATCATAACACCACGGCCAAAACCACAACCAAAGGAAGTTCCAAGGTGTATAGTCAATATGAAGGTGATTTCAAGATCAAAGCCAAGGAGGTTTTAAAGATCAAAGAGAAATTGTATGGCATCGGGCTCCTCTCTTAAAGAAACGTCTAAGAAGTCCAACAGACTTGGCACGGTTCCACACGGCACAACATAAGCCGTGGTAAAGATTTACGCATAACATCCTAGTGGAACTAGGGTTCAACCAAAGTACACACAGGCTTAACAAAGTGAAACACAAACAATAACCAAAATTAACATCATTTTAGATAACATGTGAAACATCATATATGCATTACATGAATGCTATAAGCAACATATGCAATGCAATGATGCTTGCTAAAGATGCAGCAAGATGATCATGAATAACTGGAATATGAAGATCTTTCCCCCTTAACAGAAATCTAATTTTCGGAATTTCAAGTTGACAAATCCCGTGGGACAAGTAGTGGGAAAAAGAATTATGTCAAATATATATTGACTTGTAAGAAATTTTGCAAAACAACAAAGTTGATATCAAGATTGTAACCAGAAGCAAAAAGGTGATTGCAACCGATAAGGGGAGAGGAGTACGGATATGAATTTCGTTTTTACAAGGAAGGAGAAAGTACATTAATTGTGGACTATAGTGAATCATGACCATAGACCCGACTTAAAAGCGAACGCCCGGCAAGTATTTCCTTATGGCCGCGGTCCATAGGAGACCCTGTGTTTCGACGCTATTTTCCCCGGTCACGAGTCATGGTTCTATCATAAGACACAATTATTGCAACTCTCAACCAACACATGTTGGTTGTCAAAGTGAGAAGAAAAAAGCATGTGTCATAATGGAAGAAGTCAAAATACAACACATGTATGAGTTGAGAAATCAAGGAGTAGTCTGAGGCTTTTAAATAGAGTTGACATGGCAAGGTGCAAGCTCCCAAAGATTAGGAACTTATGAAGCAAAGATTATCAATTGGAAGTCCATTAACCAAAAACCGGTATAGGACGAAATTTAGGACAAACAACTATAAAGAAGAATAGTTGTTCGAATAAAAGGAGGAAATCTCAACATTATATAAATAATATGATGATATGATGCATGCTCGCCCTATACGTCTTCACAACGTTAAGAGTACTCTACCTTCATTATGTTAAATGTTAGTAGGTTATAGGGCTTTACTTTATATCCTATCTTCACTTGCACCAACGAAATGTTGAAAAGCACTTAGCGGGACATTGTCGGCGAAGTTGACTCCCCAGTTTGTTCTTCAAAAGATGACATGAAACTTCTTGAAATCTTTTTACTTGACTCGTCGGAAAAATCTTCATGAAAGCTTCCAAAGAAGCATAAGGAAAGAAAGAATATTATTTTTAAGTTGTTACTTTCAAAAACTTTTAGATTACAAAAATTATTTTGAAGTTTTCAAAAGTAATATTGTAGCTGGTCCTAAGTATGAGCTCGATACCATTCTCAGAATGTAACCTCCTAATTATTGGGCCCACCTGCACCTATCATTGTCTCAAAGACTTCTCGACAACTGCGTAAGTCGCGGTGCACCCAATAACTTTAGAAGTCTGCCGGTGTCATCGAAACCCCGATTACACCACTCATACCAGGATCAACAAAGGAGTAGCTACAACATTACAACATTTGTTACAAAAATATAGATCGAGTCTTGAAGAATAATAACATTAATTTTACAATTGTGAGTGAGTTACATTTGAGTAGACTTAACTTAATTTGCGGAAGCCGAGGGAAACTAGAAGAAACCCGGATCATGTCGAGCCCACCGACATAACCTTGGTTAACATCACGAGTCACACTGCAACAAGGGTTAACAAACCCCGAGTACACAATGTACTCCGCAAGACTTACCCGACAAAAAGAAAAGACTCCAATGATATGCTTGGCTTAAGGGAAGTAGAGCTAGAAAAGGGAAGTTTGCAGAGAAAAGCTTACTACAAGTGGATCCTTACCTTCAATATTTTTAGCATCAATTTTGTTGGAACATAAATAAGCTAGATTTGCACTGCTCTATCTCAAACACTTTTTAAGCAACACATCTCAACTTATCTCTGCATCTCTTTTTTCCTTGCAAAACCATGAGTAACCTTGTTTCTTCAATTACTACGATGAATGGACGTAAGAACGGGTCTCCATAACCGAAAGCAACGGCGATCCGCGAATCGATTCAAACCCAAATGGGATCTCTAACCACACGACATATGTAGCACTTAAGCTTGCATATATCAACCTTCTTTTCAGATTTGTCCAAAACGGGAACGAGGCTGCGCCACCCGAGAGTACAGTACTCCACCTCCCTACCCCGCCAGTCCTAATGACAATGACAGTTTACCCAGTAGGGTGGGTACACGCTACTCCGCCATCTCTCCACTCCCAAAGGCGTGGTTGCCATTCCCCGATTTGGCTCCACCGAGATCCGGCTTACGGGAGTATGTGGCTAGTTAGGGTCGACCGACCTGGGGTGACAACCGAGCAGCCGTGCCATTGACCAAACGACGCGCAGGCGCACTTATGTTCAAAAAGTCCCGAACTTAACAATCCAAACAACGGGCCGGTCCTTATAATGACCAACACGGGACAAGCACGGCTAGGTATCCCGCGGCTTTCAACCTACGTCCCGTCCGATCTCAAATTCATCACTACATATTTATTCTCATGAACCACCATCGGGGTGTTCTCTTTTTACATAGCCAGAGGAACAAAGATAAAAACCTATAACTCACGAACGATGAAGCCATCATTCGACTAACGACCTACTCATACTAGTGAGATAACATTGGATTAACTAAAATTCAAGGTAGTCATGCAAAGAACGGTATCAACCAACTCCTACTAACTTAATGCACATTGCACTAGACTTAAGGTGAATAAAACATTTATGAAACAGAGAAGGGTTTATGCTCCGGGGCTTGCCCGTGTTGCGGGAAAAGTTAGATTCCAAAGCCGGATCACCAAAGTTAATCTTGACACCATCACCTCCGGTGGATACACCTTCTCCCAAAAGCTCGATCTTCGCAAAACCACATCACTCTCGTTCACTACACGTAAATTAATAACGTATGCTCAACATAATGGAATGGTAAGCATGATGCTTGATGATGCATGAAATAATAAACACAGGAATATAACTCTATTTCACGATAAAGTTGCAACCCAACAAAACCAACTTGTTGAACTACTCTTAAGAGATACCATCACCATTGCCTAAGGAGTTCTCAAGGACCACTTAATTGTGGTATGATCCAAGTTTCACAAGACAACCCAAAAGTCACACAAAACCTAAGTAATTAGTCACTAAACAATTTATATAACACATAAAAATAATAGAGCTTAAGATAGAAAATAATTTAAACATTTCAAAACGACTCCAAACTTTTATACAAGTAGGACACATCATAAAAACAGTACCAAATAAATTTTATGAATTTTGGATAAATATTTTATTTTCTAAAAATCATGGAAGATGCATTTTTCAATTAAAATTTGTATTTTTAAATCATGCAAAAACTACTCAAAATCAAAGTTTCAAATTTTTCATGGATTCATATACTCATAAGAAGCTTCTACAAAAATTTTCAGAATTTTTAAAGCTAAACTTGAATTTATATGAAATTCACAAGAATCAGCACTATTCAAACAAATGTAAATTAATAAAACAAAATTTTAAAACAAAACCGACTACGGGCGAAAAGTCGGCCCAAGATCGCTGCTCGGCCTGGCAAGACTGCATGGCCCGGCCCATCAAAATAAAGAACAGAATGGCCCATCACCGGCCCCGCCAAGCTTTGGCTTGGTGACTTTTGCAGAAAGACCCCCCAAACTTTAATGTAATTACAAAAAGATACAAAGCACTATTTATATGAGTCACAAGGTTTCTCACCTAACCCCCTCATCTTCTTCCTATTCTGAACCCGAAGTCCATGGGCGGCTCTTGAGCAGAGGAGCGACGACGGCGTGGCTCGGCTTTGCCGTTCCCGACGGGATGGTCATCGGAGGCGGCAAGGAAGGGCAGCATGGGCACCAGCAAGCATGGGCGCACAAAAACCCTAACTTGGTTGAACCCGAACGGTCCCAAGGGACACACGCCCCAGCGCGGCGGCGACGCGACGGCGGCGCTCCACCGGCAACGTGCGCGTTCGGCGGCTCTGCGCGTGGCAAACGCGACGGTCGAGCCGACCATGATCACGGCATGAAGACGAGCTCAACGCATAAGATAAAACAACGAGGCTCACCGCGGGACGGGCCAATCGACGACGGCCGGATCACGGCGGTGGGCGTTTCGCCGACGCGAGAAAAGAAAACGGCGGGACGCCGGCCGACTCCGATCAAGAGACAAGGTGCGAGGGGTATAATAGAAGCGCCAAGAAGGTTGCGAGCATGGATGCTTGCTCAATTTGGCCCGAGGCAAGGTGGTGGCGAAATCGCGAACGGCGGCGGCGGCGGTGCCCTAGCCGTCGCCGTCGGCATCGTGAAGGAAGAAAAGAGAGAGAGCGAGCAACCGAGAGAGAGGGAAAGAGGGGCGGCCGGGAGCTGCTCGACGTGTCCGGATATGGCCAACCACGCGGCCAGGCGCCCGGGCGCGAGGCGCCACGGGCGGACGCCCGGCGGCGTCTTGCGGCAAGGGCGCGGCACCCATGCCGAAAGCAATCGTAGCACTTTTCCCAAACTTGCTGAATTTTGTCAAATTCTCCCAAAAATTGAACTGAACTCGAAAAACTCCAAAAAGTAACTTGGCCTAATTTTTCAAGATCTACAATTTTCACAATTGGAAGATTTTCAAATTCGGCATCTAAATATGACTTTTTGAAAAGCAGTTCAAAATTTTGAAATTTGAATTCAAAATTACTTTTAAAATCATGTAACAACTTGAAAAAACTTTGTACATGACTTTTGTTCCTCTCAACAAGATCTACAAACTAGCTTTTGGAAGTTTTTGCAAATTTTGCTTAGATTTTGAAATATGGTTTTTAAATCAAAAGGGGACAAAGCCCTAATTTTGGTATTTTCAAAATTACTCTAAATTTTTGAACTAAACTCTGAAAACTCAAAATACCATCTTTGTTCAACTTTGAAAACTCTACAAAATTGCTTTAATAACCATACCCAAATTCTTTATAAATTTTGAATAAAAGAAAAGGTGGTAAAAGAAAGAATGGAATTTAGGGTTTTCGGAGTTCAATTCAAACTTGAATTTGATTCAAAATTCAGATTCCCAACCTATACTATCCAACCATCATACAACAACACACTTAGGATCAAAACATAAAATAAACTTAATTTTGTCTAATCCAAGACTTAATCGTAAGTAACACCTGGGTGTTACACGTTGGCGGAGGAGAAGCGGTAGCGGTGCGGTGGGGAAACAACGGCAAAACG
>JADLZK010000425.1:0-31715 GCA_015847255.1 Hyparrhenia diplandra | reverse complement strand
TGGTTGAAACAAAGCGACAACAAGACGACGCTTCGCGAACCGACCGACACCGATCGACGCCGGCGCTGTGACCGAGCCGCACCGGTCGCCAGAACCGATCACTCCGACAGAATCCAATCGGAGTTTGGGCGACCGAGCGCCCCGCCACCGGACCGAAGGCGACAGACCACCCTACCGCTGCCATGGGCCAGAGCTTTGTCGCCAGACCAAATCATGACCGACGCGCATTGCAGAGCGTCCGCACCATCGCGGCCCGGCCGATCGATCGGCGCAAGGCCAACACGCAAAGTGCGCTGAAGAGCAACCACTCTATTTCGTGGAGGTCTATATAATTGGTTGGCCAGCCTATCCAGAGCCTCTCTTGCACATTTGTACAATCTAACACCCTTGTGAGCTTGAGATACTCCACCACCATCTCTTGACCCTAACTTTGATTCATGGTGAGATTGAGAGAGATTGAAGTGCATTGCATTGTTGATTGCATCTAGAGGGCACTTCATCCTTGAGGAGTCGGGATTTTATTTCTTGGGAATTTGCTTGGTTCCCTAGCGGCTTGGAGGTTGAGGCGGTGTTGAGCTCGATTGGAGCTTGTTCGAGGCCACACCGTAGGACTTGTGAGGGGTTGAGCCTTACCTCGCGGAGAGATTCGAGAGGCATCACTAGTGGATTGCTCGTGGCTTGTGGATACCCTCTGTGATTGTTTCATTGAGCTCCCACCGTAGGATTTGGCACCGACCATTGCTTGTGAAACATCAAGTGGGTGCACGCCACAACGAGGAGTAGCGTGCTCAGAAACACGTGGAACCTCGGTAAAATCACCGTGTCAAGCTTGTTGAGCTCATTGGAGATTTCTATTGACTTGGTGATTGGCTTCACCTCTACTCGACAATCGGCGATATCGATTATCTCTACTCTTGCATTTATTTTGTGTACTTTGTTTAGCTTGAAGTTACATTTTGCTAGCTAGTTTCTTGCTCAACTTGTGTAGTGATTCAACTTAGGATTGACTTAGAGACATAGATTGAGTGACTAGACATCATAGCACTTGTTGTAGTGTTGATTGCATAGGGCGCTTGCTTAGAAACCTTGTAGCACCGCTTGTTACGCTCGCCATTTTAAATACTAACCTACTGTTCTAGTGTCTTGACGGAAATTTTAATAGGCTATTCACCCCCCAGCCATTAGACCTTTCACTCCAAGCGCAAGGACGGGCCCGTGCCGGCCCCGCCGCGCCATCCGCTTGCCTCGCCACCCCGCGGCCGACGCTGCTCCTACCATCGCACGCCCCCCTTCTAGCGTGTCATCGTCGGCCCAGCAGCTGTCCGCTCCCCGGGCGCCACGCCGCGGGCCGGATAGGCCGCGCTACCGCCACGCTATGCGGCGGGTCGTGACTGGGACCGGGCTAAGGCGATGGCGAGCTCCACGCGCATCTCCGCCGAGGATCTCCATGCCTATCTCTCGGACGAAATATCGATTCACGGAGCGCACCTCCACAAAAGGAGTGCAAGCGCCGGCTGGATCCCGCCAGCAGCCGCTGCGGGACCGTGGGAGATCTGACCGCCGGACACATCCGCTCCCACCTCCGGGCCGCCGTGGCGCCATCGCGGACCGCCGACTTCTTCGCCCCGACGACCTCCCCGCCACGCAGCGGCGCGACGATGCCGGGTCATGGTCAAGTCGTAGTCCGGTGACCTCCCTCGTGATCCGTGGTCGCGGCCGCGCTTGGCCGAGTCGGCTCGATTCGAAAGGCCGGAGGAGGAGGATACGGCCACCGCTGAGGAGCGGAGGAGGAGCGGGCCGCGGAGGTGCGGGAGCCGGGCCAAGGGGAGGTCCGATGGAGGAGGATGAGCGCCGTGGTCCGTGGGATGAGCAGGCACCTCGTGGTGACAAAGAGTCCCACACTGGGCTGGGGCGCACTGGCCCCCGAAAAATCCACCGTGGGTCCGCTTTTTTCCGACTGCCTAAGGGGTGGTCGGGTGGGCCGGCCCGGCTCCAGCTAACGGGCGGCCAAGGGCAACCAAACGCCCAAATTTAACCCCAAGAAAGCCAGCGCCAAACCGGCAACCAAACACGCCCAAGAGTCCACCAAAGGAACCAAATCCGATCAAGAAGAGTCCACTGCTGAACCAAATCCGATCGATCGCCGCTGGCTTTTGGAAGCGTAAAGTTATTGGGTGCCAATTGCTGAATCATCTGATTTTCTGCGGCACGTTCGTGGCAGCCTCGTACGTAGTATAGATCGACATACACCTAGCTTAGTTAGGCGTACGCGAATTCAACTCATCGAGATCCAAAACACATACACCTAGCTTAGTTATGGCTGTGTCCACGTGCCGCCAGTCCACTGTTGCCCAGGCCCCAGATCCAAAGCACGGTACTGCGTCGAGTACGTACGTGGGCAGGCATCTCATCTGGGATTTTTTTAAAATTTAACCCTCTTTTAAACAAAATTTTAAATTTAACCCGGTTGAAAAAAATAATTGCACCCGGTATCCTTTTGGTCGCGCTGGGAGGGATGGCGGGATATTTACTTTGTCGCACCACATGCAATGGCGCGACAAGGTCCTCCACTCGCCAAATGTTAATCGGTCTCGGGCGTGGAGGCACGTGGGGCCCACCACGCACATCATTGCATGTGGCGCGATACCGTCCGCGCCTACGATGTTGGCGCCGACATCGGATAAGGTTTTCCCTTTGGCGCTATCCCCCTTCGTCGGCGCCCTACGTTGTTGGCGCTGACATCGGGGGATTAGGTTTTCCGCCGATGTCATTGCCCGCATCAGCCCACAATTTCCGGGCGTCTTGTGATCACCGCGAGGTTTTGCGACGCCGCCAAGAAACCCTAGACTTGCCCTCGCTGCCCCTCTTATGTGTTGCCGTCGCGGTGTTGGAGTTTAGGTGGCTTTGCCCTAACCGCCGTCACCGAGTTGTGCCTATCGAAAAACATAACTTGACATATCTTTGAAAACCGGACACAACTTTTCGCTCGCTTTGTCGAAAAATCAAAAAAAAAAAAAAAAAAACTGGGTTGTGCTAGCCCTTTGACCAGCTAGTGGGGTCCAGTGGTGTAATCCATC
Source organism: Hyparrhenia diplandra (assembly GCA_015847255.1). Classification (NCBI taxonomy): domain Eukaryota; kingdom Viridiplantae; phylum Streptophyta; class Magnoliopsida; order Poales; family Poaceae; genus Hyparrhenia; species Hyparrhenia diplandra. The sequence goes on along the minus strand of JADLZK010000425.1, from coordinate 28,638 downwards.
CATGCTAAAATTTGAGGTGACTACCAAAAATAGAAGACATATATATGTTGATTTATTGTATAGCTGAAACGCTTATGGTTCGCCAAAGGAAACATTTGTTGGTCACGCAGTACCTCCAGCAGGCAAAATGTTATGAAGAGAGCGCTCGAGATAGCAGATGCACAGGCACCGAAGCGGCGACCATGCCGAGTGCCCTTTATTGATTTTTGTCAACTCTATGTACGATACCGTATCATAGTTTAAGTCTATGGTCCTACTACCAAGAAGTTGCGCTGCTTAAAAGATATTACTATGGTCATGTTCACTTGCCGTGCAAACCCAAAAAAAGTGAACCCAAAAAGTGCTACAGCACCCGTCACATCGAATCTTTTGACGCATATTTGAGTATTAAATGTAGATAAATAAAAAAAACTAATTGCACAATTTGGTTGAAAAGTACGAAATAAATCTTTTAAGCCAAATTAGTCCATAATTGGACAATAATTACCAAATACAAACGAAAAGCGCTACAGTAGACCAACCCAAAATAATGATCACTGGGCTGTACTACTGATGATCTCGAGCGTGGAAAACCAACGACAGGATGGGATCTCATCCAGATGCACATCAGTGGGCTGTACTACTGATGATCTACACTAGTCAAAGTCAGTTCATGCAACTGTATGAACAATGGACAGTGGACTGAAAGCAAATTGGGCAAGTAAATTGAGCGTCCTACTCAATGCATGTTACTCCACGTCTGCTCCACGGGAAGCTTCTATTTTTAAGTAGCTATATTGGCTCTGACTTTGTCAAAAATGCAGTGTGCCCCATTAGACATTTGATTGTCAGCAGTAACATTGTGAGCTCCTCGATTTGAGCTCTTAATTTATCGTACAATTCAGCTAGTTAAGCTGTCAACCACATTTGATTTGCGAGTGGCTGATGTGTATTGTGATGATCATCATACTATAAGTGCACTTTTGGAACTGTTAAGTGTGACCGAGATCAACTTTAATTTCATCTCATCAGACTGCAAATCAAAATGAGAGGTGAGTGTATGTGAATGGAACCCAGTGAAAGGTGAAAAAGATATTCTCGTCTTCACTCTTCAGTGACTTCAAGTCAACTTACATATAAATAAGATGGTGTGATCTACATTAGATACCCCATGCATCTGTATAATTTAGGCTAGATGTTCCCTTAGTTGGAGCCTATAAATAGCATCAGCTGCTCAATCATATGAGCACGAACTAGTCTGGTTGACACCCCATCTCCTGATCTCTCTAGCTAGGTTAAGTAGCAGACCTTGCCGTGTGCGTCCATCTGCAGCAATGGCTTCTGGTGCTGCTGCCGCCACCGCCGCCGTTGCGGTTTTCGCATTCTGGTCCTGTCTTCCCTGGGGCACCCAGAGACAGGGCCATTATGCAGCGATTGTGGATTGCTGTGCACAAAGAACTGCACAGCAGAGATCGACAACGCGTGCGTAGGTTACTGTGAGAACCCCGCGGCTAATACGCAGTATTGCGAGAGGGAGGTCTTTAAGGCGTGCACGCTGGCCTACTGCTGCTACGGTAACTGCGGCAGCCATGATTGCAACTTGGAAGCCAAAACTGCCACATCCACGACACCACTTTCGATTGCGAGAATTGCAAGGCCGGTATACTCCAGTCCTGCATCCCCACCTGCAACAGCGACTGCAACACCACCTGCGTGAAGAAAGACCAAGGATACTGAGCACTTCATACAAGCTTGGTCTCATTCTTTGTTGTTGGTCAGCATCTCCTTAAGCATATATGCGTTGCTGTAGACTAGCATGCATGAAGCCCCTTGAGAATTTCTAGGTCTATATGTGTACAATAAAACACCTTTGCAGTGTAATTTCTCAGTATTTTATATGGAAGTTTTGCTTGTGTGGCCTCGAAAGATATGCATGGATCCCAAAGCAAATAAATCATTAATTAATTTTTTCTTGATGTTTTTGTATAGATGGTCTCATCTGGGCCTAGCCTGTATTGCCTGGCCTTGCCCATGCCTTAATTATTCAATACTCTCGGTTATGTGGAAAACTCTATGGTTGTATTTGGATCATTCATTTTGGAGGAATTAGAATCTAGTTAATGGATTATGCTATTTGACTTGAAATTTGAGATTCCACGGCTTTTCAAAATTCACATACACTACTACCGAAAATTATTTTACAAGACACTGCCCAATCTTTTCATGGCGGGCGTTGAGTTTGCCCGCCACAGTTAATGACCCAATTAACCGTCGGGGCCTTATTTTTTTATTTTCCATGACGGGACACTTTTGCCCCACCATGGAAAATCGATTAGCCCGTGCCGGCAACTTAAAACGCTGTCACGGTTAATAACTATTAACCGTGGCGGGCATCCTAACGTGACCGCCACGGAAAATCGATTTTTGTGGCGGGCAACGTTAAAGGTCCACCACCGAAAAATGCGGTGCCCAATAAGCCCGGGGCGAGGCCCGATATTCGTCTCCGGTATAAATTCAACACTTAGGGTTTCAGGTCATCGGTCATTCACCACTCCACTCCACCGAGCAGCTCCGCGTGAGCCGCCCACCACCCACTCCTTCCTCCTTCCGCACCATTAATTCCTCCTTCGCCTTCCACATCGTTTTTCTCGGAAGCCGCACATGAGTCACGGCTGCCACCACTCCACTCCCCCTTCCTCCTTCCTCCTTCCGCGCCCTCCTCTCCTTTTGCCCCTTCCCCTTCCGCAGGCGGCCCGGCGACATCGGCCGGCGAGCTCTCCTCCGCGGCAAGACAACGGTAACGCGCGGGGCGTCTCCTCATCCTCTGGCGGCGTGACGCGACGATGGCGCATGGCGTGTCCCCTCATCCCTGGCGGCCAGGCCGCGGGGCGCGACCACCTCATCCCTCTCCGTGGCTACTCGTGCGGATCTCGCGGGGGAGCTCAACTCCAGTGTAGGGGCACGCCCTCGATGCCGATCCGATGGAGGGGCCGTCGGCAAGCTCGATCAATGGAGGACCTTCGCCGGCGCGACTCGATCTGGTGGAGGCCCAACCGGTGGCGGTGTCGAATAGGCGGATCGAGGGGCGGATCTAGCTACTGTGGCACCGGGTGACACGATTGGGCTCAGCATGCCCAAATCCGGGGTTCCTCGGTGGGCTCGGATTTGAGTTTTTTATTTTATTTATTTACATAATGGGAAAAAAGTGCCGCCGCGCCAATTACTCCCAAATTAATGGTGACACCGAAAAATTGATTGTGCCCTCGTCACCCAAAATATTTTGGGTAGTAGTGATATAGGTCTATCTTAAATTCATAGGGTGTGAGATGGAGATGGATTCTATATATAGATCATCGTGTTATATTTGTACTCTTTTAACTTAATTATGGTTATAGAATTATAGTCTATCTCAAATATATGTTCCTAATAAATTATTACAATGAATTCAATTCCAAGGATTCAACAGGGCCTCATTAATTTACTTCCCTTAATTATTACGGGCCTTCTGATTTTGCTCCATGAACTATATTTAGTATTTGCAGTAGACTCATACATGTTTGCTTATTTGCTAGTAGAAGCTCTCCTTACTATCTATTATGATTAATATATGTTAATCATTTGGACAACTTAGAAGCGCCAGTGGAGTCTCGTTAGGACGCATTTAGGTTCATTTAATTTTAATATATTTATGTTTCACTAACTATTAAATTTAATTAAGTTGTAATATAACTAATTATGGAGCATAGCACAGCTAGAAAATGTAGATGGTAACACACGATTTATTTTCATACTAAATAATATTTAAATATATGATGTGGTTATATGGCATTGTGTTAACATAGACCATTTATAATTGACGAGAGCATGCATATATGTGTGGCAGGGGCATGGAGCCACACATGTTAACACTTTAAAAATTTTAAAGGACAGAAGACCCGTGCCCACTACACTATATTGGCACATAGTCAAGAAGATCAACCTCAAGAAACTATAATAAATAATAAGAAGAGCTTCTACTAAAAAATAAACACCAAAATAGGTTTGTCGGGATTTATGTAATTCAAGCTAGGCACTATAAGATGGGCACAATTTTATATTAAATCTAATACTAGTTTCATAGTTTTTGAGAGGTAAAATAGAATATCTATGAATTGTCTAAATTAATCTAGATTTTAGGATTTTTGTAACATTTAGATACATTTTTTAAAAAATTATTCTATGAATTTTTATTATCAAGAAAATATTTCTAGTCCAGTTTAACTCCGTGAACTTTTAACTTGATCAGATTTACCCTTTCTTGCATAAAAATTAAGTTAGAAAAAAATTAAACCATAGATACAAAACCAAATGGTAGAAATTTAAAGCGGGTCGGAAATTGTTTTTTTTTTATAGTTCATTAAGCAAAACTGCATAACCGGAGTATTTGAGGTTGAGAGAAATAAATAAAGGAATTAGGTGTACGGCCCTATAAAAACTACATTGGGCCTGTTTAGTTCCACAATTTTGCTAAAATTTTTAGGGTTTTGGATCATCTTTTGCAAAATGGATCTAAACACTATATATGGTATAAAACACCAATTTTTTGTCATTTTGCATTTGGGACTCAAGAGGCCCAAAAGAGAAAAAAAAATGTATAGGGCATGTGTTGTGTATGCATGGCTTAATTTTGGTATTTTTTATTTGTTGCAGCAAAATATTTAGTATTTGACATTTTGTATTTCAAAAGCATCTAAACACACCCTTAGTTATTAGGGCCCTATGGCCTCAAAACAAATTTTCCTTATCGCGAACAAGGCCCATGCGCCAGGATACGGCCCTGCACCAAATTGTGTCCGTGCGAGGATAACTTGGCCCGCTAAACATCAACGTGTTACGTGTTACGTACAAAATGTACCTGGCAATATATTTATTTGATGGGGTTATATCCAATTCTTTCAAAAAATGGAGCTTAAATTATAGAAAATTTTGAATTAATCCAAATACTTAATGAAAGTTGTTTATCTTCCCCTTCTCCGATGTACTGAAAATGTAAACAATGCCAAGCCTTCCACCCTTGTTTTTTAAATTTTAATCTTTTTTAAGCAATATTTTAAAAACTAATCAATACGGAAAAATTATTTGCACGACATAGCCTCTTCTTCGCCCAGCCCCGTTGACGTAACTAAATAACAAAGTCACGCCACATATGGCAAGATACAACACATTCAACGACGTTTCCAACGTGGATAAGCTTGTCACGTCACTTCCATTGGCGTGACGTAATTGTACTTGCCGTGCCACCATGTATGGCGTGACAAGAGCCCCGCTTGACGTAACCAAATAACATAGTCGCGCCACATACATTAGTGTGGCAAGATACAACACATTCAACGGCGTTTCCAACGTGGAAAAGCTTGTCACGTCACTCCCATTGGCGTGATAGAATTGTGTAATCGTGCCACCGGATATGGCGTGACAAGACTGAAATTTTAAACAATCATAAATCTTCGATAAGATCTTGAATGAAGATGGTTTTTCTATGAAAAAATGTGAGCCCTAGACGAGATCTGCAGATTCCTAGTTCAGTGTTTTCCATTTGACGACATTAAATTGCTCAAAAATCATATAAAAGTTTAACACCATAATGACCACTACATGTCGCATTAGAAAATAATATTTTTATATGTTGCCAAATGGAGACATGTCTTATACCAAAATTGTAGCATTAAAAGAGATATACATATTTGTAGTTTTGAGTTTTAAATTTGATATTGTAATGAAGTTCAAAAAATAATATAAAGTATCAACAACCAAATAGGTTTTATACTATTTTTTCTCACATCTTAGCTAAAAAAACATATATTTTTGATTGCTACAGTTTTAGATTGAACATACTCCCTCCGTCCCAAAAATGTTTTGTCACTTGTGCTTTCGAGAAACAACTTTAATAAATTTTATATTAAAAATAATATTTATTATACATAATTAATATCATTAGAAAGGTCTTTGAACCTAGTTTTTTAACTAATTTATTTGGAGATACAAATGTTGCATGTATTTTATACAAATCTAGTCAAAGTTGTGGCACCTAAAAACTGCCACAGACCGGAAGGATTTCGGCGGAATGTGACACGACGGCGACGAGCTCGACAACGGAGCGGGGGGTGGAGGCGAGGGCGGTGGAGTCGGGGGCCGGGGAAGAGAGGAAGGGGGAGGGAGGAGGCGGCAGCGTGTATGTGCAATCAACCTCTAATGTGGGTTTTGGCGCGATGACAATCTAACTAGAGGACTAATGAGATTTATCGAGATGAAAAGAGTGAAATACATTAAGGAGGATATTGCAAACCTAAAGCAGAGTACCCCAATTGTTTTGCTTGATGGTACTTCAAGTAAATGAGGTTTATATTCATTTTATATTTTGAATTTGAGTATAGGACACGTCGTACTATCAAGAGGGATTAGAACCACTGTGTCAAAGCGTGCAACAAGTGCTCAATTCTTCACCACAAAACCTCCAGCTCCTAGCTAAGTTAGTGTTCAAATCTTTTCTGATCCTTTGCTGATTTAGCTTGAAGGGCGGTCGTCATTGTGTGCCTTGTCGCCGATTATGTGCGACGCGCCACTCATAATCCGACCGCTTGTGTTTGGGAGGTATAAATATCTTTCCCTTTCTACCCACAACGGTTACCTCGTCCCCTACCTCTGTTATTTCGACAGAACCATCCAAGTGCTAGCTCTCTCTCCCTCCATTGGTGCTCAAACTCCCCTCAAGCAAATCCTTTGATTCCACTTGAGAGGAAAGGCAACATTCTTTGATTGGAGAGGTGCTCCACCGATCTTCATCGTCTTAGAAGCACTTGGTTCGCACTTTGGCCGGCGGTTGTGGTATTTTACTCGTGGAGCTTGCTCCTAGCCGGCTAGTGTGTCTCCCTTGAGCTTGCCAACTTGTGTGGCAGCCTAGGGAGGTTTGTAACCCTCTTGCAACTAATACAATCACCCCACATCTCTAGGGTTTGGTCCCTAGACTTGTGAACGAGGCAAAGAGGTGAACCTTTGTGGTGAGCTCATTCCTTTGTGGAACCTCAACAATGTGGACTAGGCAAGCCTTTGTGGCGAAATAACCACGGGATAAATCACCGTGTCACCTTGTGCTTGCTTTTACTTGTCATCGCATATATTTCGTTGTAGTTGAGGTGTTTCTAGGGTTTGAGGTCGATCTACTTAGCGGGCTTACGATCTACTTGTTCTAGCACTTCGATCTACAATCTCTACCCTTCCAGAAGCTAAGGAATTTAACCGATCTAAATTTTGTTGTGTAGAATTTAAACTATGGGCTAACCTCTTACTTCTCGTCTTGCGGTAGTGTCGCTCGTTGGAGCAAACAAGCCGCTCGACTATCTCGATCAAGTTTTGAGTTAATTTTTGAAACAGCCTATTCACCCCCCCTCTAGGGCGCCCAAATGATCCTACAAAGTGGCATGTCGAGCTAGTTTACTTCAACAAGCACTTCACTGCGTGAAGTATGGATACCTGAGGAGGTTCGACTCAAGGAGGAGCTGGGGTCGAAGGCGGGAACGTCTCCATCCATGCCAAGCCGACAAATACACGCTAGGCCGAGCTTTCATCTTCCTCTCTCCTCATGCATGGCACCGAACCCTAAAGAATTGGAAGAGAGGAGGAAGAGAAAAGAGAAGAAAGCCGCCAAGGAAGCAAGAAGGGTTGAACGTGAAAGAACTAAAAACTTAAAGAAGAAGCAAGCTTGAAGCTCATTGAGAAGCTTCAAAGAAAAGATGAAAGAAAAAGAATTAGAGAAGAAAGGCTCAAGAGAAGAGAAGAAAGAAACAAGAAGGGGGTGGAACTTGATGCTCAATCAAGTGAGTCAAGACACTTTGTTATAGCATAATATTAATAGTCAACTAAACATGATATAAGGGCTTAAAATAAATATCAACATAGTCTAGGGGCCTGACTAACATAATTTCACGAGTTTTGGTGATTTATATATTTTCAGGGATTAAACAGAAAAACCCCAGAGTTTGCAAGCCCTGCGCCATAAAGACTTACCCGCCAAGTAACTCAACTTGAAACCCATGCGAATAATCTAGAAGACACCGGAGGACACGGCATAAGCCGGAGCCCACTGTGCATCCTCGTGGCACGACCGCCCGGTGCATGGGCGCGCCGCCTGTGGGTCCCACCCCCGGTCATCCTCGGCTTTTGTACGTCCGCTCACTACCGCCATGGAGATTAGATCTCGCGCCACTCCTCAAAGTCGGTTGGATCCAAGGGCTACGGTGCATCCAATTGAAGACTCTAGAACATGGCTCTGTGGGATTAATTGGGCCCAAGTCTAAATTCGGCCCATCTAAGCCTATGTGCATTATCATAAGACATGGTGGAAGGCTTAGTACCACATTGCTTGCTGAACTAGGAGGGAGGCCAGAGCCCTATATAACAAGACCCTCGCCCCAGGGTAAAACCCTAATGTATTCCATTCATATCCATTGATCTCGTTGATCATTGAGGTGTCCTAATGTGAGGACAACCTCTCCACTAGAGAGAATCTCTCCAATGTAGTAGATTAGCAACTAGGGAGTTAGGGAGAGCGGAGCTGCACTTCGGTTCTGGAGGAGTCTTCAGAGTTTGGTATGTCTTGTATTTTTCCTTTACAAGACTTATGATATATTATTTATCTTCTCTATTACTTTTATGTCTTTCATATATTTGGTTAGTATAGTTGTTATACAATAGCATGGGATCTCCGCTCGTATTGAGGGCTCTAGTTATTGTAGGTAATTAGAGTAGTAATCAATAGTATAGACATGGTGTCTAGGCTATAGGTTACCTGAGATTGCGCCCAATCCTACGGATAGTTGTGGTAGCCCCAGGGGTGACAGCTCTGATGGGTCGATGTAGTCCACCACGTTTGGGTTGGTGTTTCGTAGAGCTTTTGGCAGCCTTCTCCCAACTACCTTCTTCCCAGTCTTCTTCGAGAGTTGGAAATGACCTGCTGCTCTAAAGTGCTTTTACATGATAGCTATCATAAAGCCTAAGTAATAGAGAAGTACATAAGAACCTAGATCTCTCCCGTTGTCCTCTCAACTTGCTACTACACAATTATCTTAGGAATTCTCTTGTGCTTGATATTGTTCATAACTCCTATCATATATCATTTACCCTCACTTTAGTCTAGTGTTTGCTAAGTTAGTAGATGCATGATTGTGAGTTATTAGATTCTTTAGCCAGCTCAGGATACGATACTCTACAATTATAGGCTCTTACATCCATGGCTCGAAAAAAATCTCAATTACTTGACTATCTTTTGTAAGCTCTAATTAGGTTGTCACCAATCACCAAAAAGGGGGAGATTGTAAGTGCAATCAACCTCTAATGTGGGTTTTGGTGTTGGTGACAATCTAACTAGAGGACTAATGAGATTTATCGAGATGAAAAGTGAAATACATTAAGTAGGATATTGCAAACCCTAAAGGATGAGTACCCCAATTAAACTTTGCGTGATGGTATTTCAAGGAAAGGAGGTTTATATTCATTTTACATTTTAAATTTGAGTATAGGACACGCCATACTATCAAGAGGGATTAGAACCCCCGTGTCAAAGCGTGCAGACCAAGTGCTCAATTCTTCACCACATAACCTCTAGCTCCTAGCTAAGTCAGTGTTCAAATCTTTTTCGATCCTTTGTTGATTTAGCTAGAGCGGCAGTGCCGATTATAAAGCGGCACTACCGCCATAATCCGACCGTTGTGTTTGGGAGGTATAAATATCTTTTCCTTTCTACCCCTAACGGTTACCTCATCCCCTACCTATGTTATTTCGATAGAAACCATCCAAGTGCTTGCTCTCTCTTCCTCCATTGGTGCTCAAACTCCCCTCAAGCAAATCCTTTGATTCCACCATCAAATCTTGAGAGGAAAGACAACATTCTTCGATTGGAGAGGTGCTCCACTGATCTTCATCATCTTAGAAGCACTTGGTTCGCACTTTGGCCAACGGATGTGGTCTTTTACTCTTGGAGCTTGCTCCTAGGTGGCTAGTGCGTCGCCCTTGAGCTTGCCAACTTGTGTGGCAGCCTAGAGAGGTTCGTAACCCTCTTGCAACTAATACAATCACCCCACATCTCTAGGGTTTGGTCCCTAGACTTGTGAACGAGGCAAAGAGGCTTAACCTTTGTGGTGAGCTCATTCCTTTGTGGAATCTCAACAACGTGGACCTAGCTACAAGCCTTTGTGGTGAGCTGAACCACGGGATAAATCACCGTGTCACCTTGTGCTTGCTTTACTTGTCATTGCATATATTCCGTTGCGGTTGAGGTGTTTTCTCGGGTTTGTGGTCGATCTACTTCGTGGCTTGTGATCTACTTGTTCTAGCACTTCGATCTACAATCTCTACCCTTACAGGGAATCTAAGGAATTTAACCGATCTAAATTTCATTGGGTAGAATTTGAACTGTGGGCTAACCTATTTTGCGAAAAAAGAAGTCTTGCTCGTTGGAAAAGGCAGTGCAGCTCGTTGGAGCGGCGAAGCAGCCGTTGGCCCCCGAAGGCGGCGGTGCCGCTCGACTATCCGATCAAGTTTCGAAGTTAATTTTTTGAAACAGTTTATTCAACCCCTCTCTAGGCGTCCAAATGATCCTACACGGCGACGCGTGCGTGGGTGGGGACGGCATGCATTGGGGGCAGGGAGCAAGAGACCTGAATTATTCTTTAATGCTTGTCCCCCAAAAAATTACATGCTCCATATTTATATGGCCTCCTATGAGACTCTATGAGACTTGTAATCCAAACAATCTCTCTAAAGGTTTCCTTATAGAGTTGGAATACCTTTTACAAGCAATGCTATTTATTTCCTAATAAGAGATTTTTGATAGAGTTGGAATATCTCTTGCACACAAAAAGTCCTAATTTAATCCAAACTTGATGACGGTTAAGACGAAGACGGTGATGACGTGGCGAAGGTGGCGGTGGCGGTGGCGGCGCCCCGTCCGCCCCACGGGCCGACCCACCGCGGTTGGGCCCCTCTAGTCCGTCGTTGGCCGGCCCAATCGGCATATCACACATTTTTGGGACGAGGGATACTTCGGGGGGAAAAGGATCTTTTGAACTCGGGAAGCTTACTCTCCTGTTTGGTATTAGAAGTCGTTTAGGTAAGTGATATGGTCTCTAAAAATACAACTTATACCTCTTGTTATGATAAAAAAATAATTGTAGAAATTTGATATATGTATATTTTTATCAAAAGTATTTTTTTTAAGAGAAATCTATTCATATAATTTTTATATTTTCAAACTCAACAACTTAAAAGTAATTTAATAATTTATATTCCTAATGTTTGATCAAAACGACTTCTAAGATCGAACCTGGGAGTACGCGCGTAATTAGAGTAGTACTTGTTTGGAGCACGTGTCCACGGGGAGATCCTATCCGATCCGGGCCCAAGACGAACACACACCAGGGACAGATAGAGACGCATCGCCCAGCCCAGCCCAGCCCAACGCAACGCGTCGTCCTCCCCCCCGTCTGTGCTCGCCGTCCGACTCACTAGAAACGCCCGCCGCCGCAGACCTCCATCCATCTCTGCTCTCTAGTCTCGTCTTTCTCCCGAGCACCGCAAATCCATCCATCCAACCAACTCAAACCCACCCCGTCCCCGACCGATCCCACAAAACCCTACCGCCGTCGTCTCCGTCCAACACCGTCCTCTCCATCCCATCCCAGCCCACGCGCGCGCGCCGCAGATCGATCGGGGGACCGTACGTCGCCCGACCGCCGGAGATCGGAATTCTGTTTTTCTCCTTCCCTTCCGCGCTCGCGGCAACGGCGATGGCAGGCGGCGGGAGCAGGCGCGGCGGCGCGGCTGCGGATGAGCCCAAGATCGGCAGCGGCAACGTGTTCGCGGCACTCGAGACGCTCAAGAAGAAGAAGAAGAAGCCCGCGGCGGCGGCGGATAAGGCGGCCAACAAGCCCGTCGGCGCCAGGGACAGGGGAGGAGGACGCGAAGCCGGAGGTGTTCTGGGCGCCCGCGCCGCTTACGGCCAAGTCTTGGGCCGACGTCGATGACGACGACGACGATGATTACTTCGCCACCACCGCGCCACCTCCCATGCCCGTCTGGGCGGGAACGCTGCCGCCAAGGACCAGCACGCCGCGCCCGCGCTGGAAGAGGTCTGTCTCGCTTCAATTCCATCCCCGTTTTCTTTCTGTTCTGCCTCTATTTATTGTGCTTGCTTTGTGGGTAGCTAAGTCACAATTCGTCAGGCCAAGATTTCCTTTTTGTTTTAATTATTACAAGTCTATGTTTACGTTCTATGTATATGGCGCTCTTGATGGTGGTATGTATGTAGAGCGATCTGAAGACAACTGCTCGCAGGCGCTAATTTTAGTATCGTGGTTGGGTGCTTTCGTTCATGGAATCAAATTTGCCTAGTGGGTCATAGGTATCTTGCACTGAACTGGATGCTCAATGATAAAGGCTATTTATCAGTTGTCGTTATCCATTATCAGCCGTTATATCCTGGGAGCGTTTGAATTGGTGGTTTCAAGTAACGGATTGCGGTTTCAGGTTACTAGATTTCAAAGAATTATTATAAGCCTTGATTCTACATGAACCGACTTGTTATCAAGATTCCTGCTGTTTCAGCCATAGGATCGTAACGTAAGTAAATAATAATTGCGCACAAGTAGAAAAACATAGGAGTATGACGTTAACATAAATGAGGATGTTCCTCTTTCTGGAAAAAATAAATAAAAGCTTATTAGAGGGTCGTCAGATAGGGAATCAGCAACACATAGTGGGCCATGGTAACAAAAAAAGCAACTTCAGTGTCCTAAGGTATCGAGAAATTCTAATTCTTTCTGTTGTAAAGCGTAGCATTGTAATGCGAAGAATTACACACATATGGGAAGTGGAAAAGGTTGTGGTACAAATAAATAACTCTGTAAAGCTTGGGTAGGTTAACAGAATCAGATAGGGATCAAGCAATGGCTAGTGGGCTCCATGGATTCAAAAAGCAACATCAGTGTCCTTGCGCAGTCAAACTCTAGTTGAGGATAGATTGGATTGTGCCACCTGCCTATTTTTGATATGCCACTAAAATATCTTTACAAGGGTATGCACTTTTTTATCGTAGCATGTGGCCATATTGATTCCTTGGTGCTTGCCTTTCTGTTTCTAGATTTAGAATACCTTGTGTACAGTTTAGTACCTCCAGAAATCTAAATGCACTCCTGCATATGATTAATCAAAATAAAGCAGGGCTAGGGTAAAAAGTTTGTACACATTGATTGTTAGTGTTATGGAATAGTATGTCTCATCTGTATTGTTGGACCATTTGTGAACATTTCCCCTTATTGTGATATTGATATTGTTGATTGCGCCTTGCATCTGCATTGAGTTTAAATTGTGTTGAACTATGTACATGAGTGGATCAGAACATCGGAAGTTCTTTTGTGGAAGCTGTTACATATGTTGCCATGCTACTATGTTATTAGGTTTAGAGCATCGTAAGAAGCCACTACTGAGTTGTTCCTATTTCAAAATATGTTGTTGGAGCATATTGTTCTGCATTTGTTAAGTACTCTTGCCTCCCAAGTCATACATCGATCGAGCTTATTTTGTCTACCTTTCCATGTCTTCCATTTTAGCTCTATGTGCTGTCAGTTCTGTCTAAGTATATTATGTAATATTCTTACATGAATATACCATGTTGTTTCTCTAAATGCCTCTTACACATTGCAGGAAATTGAGAGTGAAGATGATGGCCTTGATGATGAGGTTGATGATGATGCCAACGAGGACCATGAGCATGATGAAGCACAAGATGCTGTCCCTGCTGAACCAACTCTGAAGAATGCTGCAGCTCCACCTGCACCACCCAAAGATACTGAAAGACAACTTTCCAAGAAGGAATTGAAGAAAAAAGAACTTGCTGAACTTGATGCTGTTCTGGCTGAGTTGGGCCTTGGGACATCAAACAATTCCACTCAAGATGAATCCAATGGTAAGTTCTAATACATGATGTACTCTGCAAACTCAATTTGGTTGTGCTGATGCCTTTCTGGTTAGCCATGTTAGCTCAAGATTTACCAAATACCACTTCTTTTTATGGTGATGCTGAATCTTCTGTTGCAGGTAAGAAAGTTGCAGATCAAGTTGCAGATGGAGAGAAAAAAGGACGATGCATCTGCTCCTCTAGAAAGCAAGAACTCAAAGAAGAAGAAATCTAAGAAAGAAAAGTCTTCAAAGGAGCCAAAGGAATCGCAGGATCAGGCCAATGGGTCTGAAGAAACAGCAGCTGTTGCAGAACCTGATGAAGATACAGCTTCTGTAGATGTCAAGGAGCGCTTAAAGAAGATGGCCTCAATGAAGAAAAAGAAGTCGAGCAAGGAGATGGACACTGCAGCAAAGATAGCTGCATCTGAGGCCGCAGCAAGGAGTGCCAGGCTTGCCGCAGCAAAGAAGAAAGAGAAGAGCCACTACAACCAGCAGCCTGTGCGGTGAATTGCCGTGATTTTGGATCTCTAGAAAACTTTTGAGCTCTGATATCCCCTTGTTCGTTTTGGACCAATAAACTTTTTGAGACTGGTGGAGGTGCCGTCTGATGCTCGTTTTGGGAATTATAGAATTATAGTAGGTACATAGGGGCTGTCTTGTCGCTGGATTCTGGATGGTGTAATGAGCTCTGAACGTTTCTCATATGGACCCTGCTGACTATATGGAAAACGTGGGATATTTGATACCTGGCTTGATGTCTGCAAATTTTCTTTCGCTCGTGTCAGCCCAGGTTTTACACATCCTTGGGTACTAAGCGTTGAGGTTGCCATTGGTGAGAATAGGGATACAGATTCGGCTGCCCTGGCCCGATGGAAATCATCGGGTCCAACCTAATGACTCGTTTGAACACCCCCCCCCCCAGCATTGTTCTTCTTTGTCTCGTAGCCCAAGCCTAGGCGTGGGAGGTTCCCTGTCTCCCTCAATGGTTGTAGAATCGGGTCGGCATGGTGGTCGTCGACACGGGCGGTGGTGTTGGGTTGGGGGCGGCAAGCGGGTCGGAGCTGAGCAGATCAATTGGCTATGGGTAGGTGGCGGGGCGGAGGGTGGGCCTGCCGGGAGGTGGAGACGACGGTGGCGGTGGTCGCCAGGGGGAAGGGCACGCGGGTGTGGCCGCCTTCGAAAGGGTGGGCCTCGGGAGGTGGAGACGACCGGTGGCGGAGGTCGCCAGGGGAAGGGCACGTGGGTGTGGCCGCGAGGAAGGTGGGCCCTCCGGGAGGTGGAGACGGCGGTGGCGGTGAGGTCGCCAGGGAAGGGCACGCGGGTGTGGCCGCTACGAGGAAGAAGAGGTCGGGGCTGCAGCGTCGAGGCCCATGCGGGGTGGTCGGGCGGGGGTCTCCCACCAAAGGTGGTCGACCCTAGCACGCCCGTCCCCGCCGCTTTCGCCACGGGCGTGGTTGAGCCCACGCACGAGCGGTGTGTGAGAGGAAAGGAGATTCAATCGTGTCTAGATTCTCTTTGGGAAGGGTTGCCTACTTACATAGGGGATTCTAACATGTTTGGATTCTCTCCTTGCATAGCGTGTTTGGATTCTCTCCAGCAAGGTCTCCAACAAGGTTGCCTGCTTGCATAGGAAACAGAGCTTCCCCAAGGCCTTCCAAAGAGGTGTTTAGTTGATGAAATATATTGGGTTCTGCCATTGTAACACTTTTCGCTTTGTATTTGTGTAATTATTATCCTCCCATGGACTAACTAGGCTCAAAAGATTTGTCTCGTGCTTTTTCACTCAAACTATATAATTAGTTTTATTATTTACCTACATTTAATGCTTCTATTATGCTTAAAAAGATTTAATGTGACGCTGCATCTTGTAGAACTTTTTAGGTGCACTTTTCACCAACTAAACACCCCCAAGTTTTTTTTAGTACTTGCTCAGTCTAAGAAAATATACATTTCTACCACCATATCATGTTTTAGTATATCAAGTTTGCTCATTTATTTATGATACAAAAATATGTTAGATTAATTACAAAATGAAATTTTTCTTGACAAGTTTTCTATTTTACAAAATAGCTAAACAATGAAATTTGGATATTAAATTTAGCCAAACCGTTGGAGTTGCTCTTGGGACGCAGAGAAATTTTCTGGGAATGAGATCCTTTAGACCTTTGTTTTTTTTTTTCTCAATCGTCTTTTATCATTATGGCGTTGTTGTACAGAACCTTGTCATTATTGGGCAGTCGAGCGTTCTGGTTTAGCCAAGCCCTCATGATATGGGCCTGAAGGATTGGAAAATCAAGATGGGCTAATCTGGATCTATGCTGTGTGGCCGGATATCTTGGGCTACTGGATAGCCGGAAGGGAAAATCATTGGCTCTAATGCAATCTACTACCCTGTAAAGATAATTCCACTTAGAGTTATATCTTGACGCAGCCTACGCCTTAAATTCATCGCCTCCATTAACATACTTTCACTGTAATTTGGTGAAGCCACATCAGCATAGGCCCCACTTCCTCACGCCGACCACCCAAAAACGCACGTCCGCCTGATCTCCTTCACGCTGGCGCATGCATCCCCTCTGCCCCCTCCTTGGATCCATGATCTTCTGTGGACACAGAACTGATGATGCCATAAATTAAAGATGCAGGCAGGCGCGGGCCAACCTGCCAGCCTGCTTGGCCCGCCTGCGAAATAAGCCTTCGTGGGCATCTGCAGGCGCTTGCTTCAAGTCATGCGGGCCGAAGCAGCCCAGCCTGCAATGCTAACGGGCTCAAGCGGGCACCTGCATACGCGCGAGACAAGAGGCTCCGAATCGGCGTCTCCAGTCCGCCCCGTGCCTGATGTTGGCTCCCCAACTGGATCCTTCCCGCCCCAGCACCATTCTGCAGCTGGAGGGCAGCACAGCGCGGATCCAGCTGATACCCACGTCGTGCCCCCAAGGTAAGATTGGTGCCACTTCATTTTGCTATGAAGTTGCGATGCTTCAGACTGCCTTGCGGTTTCATCTGTACATGCTGCATCGGACTGGCAAGCAGCATGCTCAACTGTATCCCGCAATATATCTGTTGCTTCACTAGAAGAAAGCATATTATCAGCAGCAGTCTCAAGATACATTTCATGTGGTGTGTGTTCTTGGTCATTTGAAGGTGCTGACTCCACAGCTGAAACCATACTTGTTGGTTGCTCTGAACTACCAACCTCTACAGCTGAAAAGAAGAGCAAGGATATACATAATGTCAGCAATTGGCACTAATGACTGTCCAAAAATTAACAGCAATAATGTTCTACTCTTAATCTGGGCCATGAACCGTGCCATGTGCGAGGATGAGTGTGTGATTTGGAGTACCTTGCATGTGTTCGTCATTTGCAGGTGATGGTTCAGCTGCAGAAACTATTTTTGTCTGTTCTAAACTATTAACTTCAGTATCTGAAAACAAAAGCAGTAAAACCATGCATAAGAAACATCAACATTTACTACTTTTGACCCGTACATTTACTTCATGCTATCTACATCTGTTTGACCTCTGATAGTACTCTTCATGATGATTGCGCTGTGTTATGTCTGAACTGAGCTAAATCAGTTCTACAGGAGCTTTGTGTTTTTTTGGTCTGAATAGAGTGCTTTGTTAAGATTGTAGAACGTGTTATGTGCTTGAGAAATTGAGAACCAAGTGTTATGAGCTGTCCCTGCATTGCATATACTATTTGATAATACATATGTATCTAGATTTGTTATACTTCTAAATATAGACTGACAATCATTGTTTTTTGTTCAGTAAAAGGCATTCTTCAACAAATCAACAAAAGGGTACAGCAAAAAGGGCAAAGGGTCCTATCCCCCGTGGTCCTTCAGGCTCGTCGTCAATCCCCCATGGTCCTTCAGGCTCGTCGTCAATCCCCCATGGTCCTTCAGGCTCGTCGTCAATCCCCCACACGGTAATTTGCACGATCTAGCTGGTTCTATAAATTTCTATTTCTATTCTTTTACTCGATCGTATCCTTTTGCACTATAGCCCCGAATGTGAACAAGAACTTGGGGTCCTTCCACCACAAGGCATAAAAGACCTCCATTGCTGGTTCAAAAAGGGACTCAAAGAACAAGTCAACAACAAAAGGCAGCCGCTAAGAAATTCCAGTCTCCAATGGTGAGAAGGTCTCCCATTGTCACAAGTTCACAGCCTCCAATGGTGAGAAGGTCTCCCATTGTGACTAGTTCACCAATTTGGAGGTTGTCTCCTTTGGTGGTGAGGAGCCCTCTGGTATCGCCATCCTCACTACCACAAATCAAGCTACACTGAATCTGGTAATTGCTATTGCATTTTGTTCGCCAATATGGAGGTTGTCCTCATTTCAGCACATGATTTCTTACTTACATGTAACTATGCTCATCATTTCAGCACATAGTAATCCACGCAAGTTGAGATCTAAGATTTGGATTGATATGGAGCCAATTTATCGCCAAGGAAAGGTTGTAAAAGCTCGTTGCAAGCACTGTAATGAGGTTTTTTCTGCAGCACGCAACTCGAAATAGTCACATGCGTAGGCATTTGTCCATATGTGAACCTAGGCTTAAAATGGTTGAAATGGTTGAGAATTTGAAGTCATCTATACCGTCTACAAAGGAATCCTATCTATCAAATTGGAAGTTTGATCCAAAGAAAACTTCGGGCTGAGAGCTTGTCGGATTGATAGTTCTTCATGAACTTCCTTTCTCCCTTGTTGAGTATGAAGGATTTCGTAGTTATTCACTCGGTTTGAATCCACTTGGCTGAGTCTGTTTCTAGAACTACAATTAAAGAGAATTGCATACAAGCTTTCAAGAACCATAGGTCAACACTTAGAGATGAATTTCGGGATTCCAACTGTAGATTCTCATTAACGGCTGATATCTGGACTTGTAATAATACAACCAGCTACATTTGTGTAACTTGCCATTACATCGATGTCAACTGGAAGGTCCGAAGAAAATAATCAGATTTTGTTGGATCCCAACACCCCATGATGGTTTCAATATTTATACAGTAATGTTAAAGGCTATAAGGTTTTATGGTATTGAGGACAAATTGTGTAGCATTACACTAGATAATGCGTCGATTAACAAATCAATGATGGACTTGCTAAAAGGACATTTGGTAAAGATGAATATGCTGCATTGTAGTGGTGACGTGTTCCATGTGAGATGTCTTGCCCATGTAATTAATCTCATCGTCAAAGATGGACTCCAAGAAAGTGATGGTGCCATTCATAGTATAAGAGAAAGTGTCGATATATATCAAGTTCACCATCTAGGTGGGAGAAGTTCGAGGAAATAGTTAGGGATTTAAGGATAAAATGTAAAAGGCGCCCTCACCTTGATGTGGACACACGATGGAACTCAACCTGCGACATGCTAGAGTCGGCTTTGCCTTTCAAGGATGCTTTTTTTTCTTGAGTTAGCCCAGTTAGATTCCAACTATATTTACTTGTCCCCATCTTGATCAAGATTGGCAAAGGGCAGGCGTGGTATGCAAGTTGTTGACAGGTTTTCAAGAAAGCTACCAAAACTGTTTTAGGTTCAAAGTACCCAACATCCAATCTTTATTTTCATGAGATTTGGGATGTGAAACAAGTATTGGATGAGGAAGAAATTAACCCAAGCGTAACCCTTTTATCCATGGTTTTAGATATGCAAAACAAGTTTGAAAAGTATTAGGACATTTCTTACCCGACCAAGCGTATTCCTGTTATCTTGGATCCTCGCTTCAAGTTCGGCTTTGTTGAATTTCGTTTGAAGCAAGTATATGGTGTAATCAAGGGTGACCATATTGCTAAAGTGGATAAAACCCTCGAGAGATTTGTTCAATGGATACTCTTACGAGATGGGAAACACCACCGGTTACGCTCCTCAGGAGAGACATCAACAGTAGGAAAAAAGTAATTCTGTCCGATTGGTTTCGACATATCGGCGCCCCAAATAATCAAGCATTTTGTGAGCTCGATAGGTATCTCGCAGGATGATCTATTTCCATTGGATGATGAGAGCTTCGATATTCTAGGCGGTGGAAGATACATGCATCCACGGTACCCGGTAGTGGCATGTATGGCTCGTGATTTGTTGGTTGTTCCTGCATCTACCGTGGCGTCGAAGTGCGCCTTCAAAGACAAGTGAACGCATCGTCCAATGATCATCGCACTGACTAGCGGGAGATACCGTTGAGGCTTTAATTTGCTTCCAAGATTGGCCGGTCGGGCCGCGGTATTTTCTTTTTTTCGTGAATCCGGCTGGCGATCACTTTTATGCATTTCGGACATTGAGCTTTGTTAAAATATGTTCATTTCCTCATATTTTTTAGGCTCTTCATACTTGGACATAATATCACTACCACTCCGGATAGCAACATTGAAAAGAATCCAAGAGCTACGGCGAGAGAAGGAAGTCTTGGAATTGAAGCTCGAAGCAACTTGATGCTTTACATCCTTTCCTTGGCGATGATGAGTGTACAAAGATCTCGCATCACTTAATCGGATGCTTGATTCCTTACAGCATTGATGAGCACATGATAGAGTTGGGATAAGAAAAGAATAGGCGACATTCTTTGGATACCGCAAGCGGTGAACTTTATTAACCGCTTTTGTTAAACTTAAATATGCAAAGTGAGATTGTAATAATGTAATGTAAATCATTATCTCTGTTAATGTGTTGATACAAAGATCGCATCCTTTCCTTTGTTTGTTATGAGATTAGATGGCATGCATTCGTTTTGGTATGAGACAGTGATGTGTAGTCTCTTGTTTGTTGAATGTTTGCTCCGGCGGAGTTTGCAAAGCGGGGCGCCGCAACCCTCGCATGCCATCTGGCCGCAACCGCAAGGCCCTAAGCAGTAATGCGGGGGAAAGCAACGAACCCCGGGCACCGCGGGCTTGACGTTTTGTGCATGCGGCGGTTCTTGGCGACGACTGCTTAGGGCGCCGCAAAGACTTTACCGCATCGTGACCATAAATAGACACAACTTAATGAGGCATTCCAATAGTCACCCACTCGCCACTCCATTGCCTTTAACACTTGCTTTTGGGTAGAAAATCTACCTCCAACGGATTACAGAAACAACAACAAGTGCATTTTGCGTTGGAGGGCGAAGTGCGACGCAAACATGGGTCCTTCATAGCCCTCATACGATCGCCATCAGCCGCCGGGCCCGCCGGAAGGGGCGACCGCACGCCACGCCGCCGGTGCGCGGCCGCCGGGCGGGCCCGAGGGCCGGCCGGAGGTCGTCCGCGTGAAGAGGGCGCGCGTGCCCCGGTCCTCGCAGTTCGGTGACCTCCGCCCGCGGGCGGCGCTAACAAAGCGGGTCCACGGCGGCACCCGGCGGCACCCGACCGGCGAGGCAGGTCCACGGTGGCCGGAGGCCGGGCGGAGTCGCTTGCGACGTCGTCCCACGCCACGCGAATCGTCCGCCCGCCAGCTCAAACGGGGAGGGCGTCTGTCAGCCGCGGCGATGGTCGCTACCCGCTACGAAAGCAATCGTCTCGCATCCCGACCGTCGGGGGACCGTCGGGTGCGTCGCGATCTTTGGTGCCCCATAAGATAATCGATAGGGGAGAGGGGAAAAAAGTAGCGAGGAACCGGGAATCTATTGCGAGATGAAAGATTAACAGAGTTCAAATGTATGTTTAAATTTCTCATGCCTTCCCTCGGGTTCTACCGGCGCTACTTATATTAACCACGAATCCAATCGGGTAGGCATTCTTCAAGTTGGGCTTCGGGGCGCTTGGGCCCAGGCTCTCCTTCGGGCCGGCGGACCGTGCTTGCCTTGGCGTTGGCCGGACGGCCTCCGGTGCACGGGGCCTTTGCTGGGCCGCCGACATCCTCCCGACCAACGTGAGGCGGCATGTCCCCATGCCGGGCGCACGAGAAAGTGTGCCGCAAGGGCTTCAAGATTCTCCTGTAGCCATTTGAACATCCATGTGAGACCGCTGAATGAGAGCTTGTTCCACCGCTTGTCACCCGAAGACCATCTGCGGGCCAAGGATTTTTGACGAGAACACGAAACTCAATGAGAGTAGAGGGTAACTTGTCACCGACGAGTGAACGCAATGAGACCTCTTCGCCAATGATATGGAACACCGGGTACCGTAACTGTTATTCTTAGAACTCAACCGATAAAGCTCTTTGCTCCAATACGCTCAAGAATCTTGTGCGGGCCAAAGAACTTGAATGACAGCTTTATGACGAGGCACGGCCCGAAAAAACGAAGGCGAACATACGGCTGCAACTTCAAGAACACGAAGTCACCCAAAGCGAACGATCGTTCGGACTGTTCTTGTCCGCTGACGCTTCATGCGTTCTGAAGCACGGTTAAGATGTTGCCCGATCGGATCATGCATCAATTCCCCGTTCAAGCCACTCGGCCACTCGAACAGTGTTGCGAAGATATGTCCAAACCAAGATGGCGAGGGGCAACTCCATAAAGCACTTCGAAGGGGACCGACCCAATGCAAGATGATACGAGGAATTATACCAAAACTCGCCAGATAACCAACGGGCCCATTTCTTGGGGCAAGAGTGAACAAAAAGCACCGCAGGAAGGTCTCCGTGACATTGATTCCATGGCGCTTCCGGTTTGTCCATCCATTCTCAGGTGATAAGAGGAGCTTCGGCGGCCGAACGCCCCCATAGAGAACAAGGTATCCTGAATAGGCTTGTGAAGACACGTCCACGGTCGAACCACGATGGACGGGGAAGGCCATGCAAGCGGTAAACCTCATCAAAGAACAACGAGCAAATGAACACCGCCAGAACGGGTGCTGCAAGGCAATGAAGTGGGCAAACTTCGAAAATTTGTCGACAACCACCATAATGGCATTGGCGAGACCTGACCGAGGCAAGCCCTCAACGAAGTCCATGGTGAGCACCTCCCACGGCATGTGGAACCGGCAAGGGCTGAAGCGATCCCGGGGTACTTGGCGCGATCGGGTTTCGCTGGCAACATATAGAGCAGTTTGGACATACCGAAAGTGATCTCGGATCGCATAGCGTGCCAAAAACAAACTCTTGATCTTGTGAATAGTGGCCGGTGCGCCGAATGGCCTCCCACCGGGTCCATCATGTAAGGCGGCAAATAACACGATGTTGAATAGATTTGTTCTTTGCCCAACGAGATCTTTTCCTTGTACAAAATGATACCATTGCGGAGGAAAACGGAGATGTAGGCTGATTGGACAGCGCCAACTTAGCCAACAGAGACCAAACTCGAGTCTTCGAGTACCACCGACCAAGATCTCGGAGCCAATCATGGGTTGGGGAACCGATAGCAAGCACCTCCTCCCGGTAGCCTCGACGGGACAACGATCGGCGGCTCCATTGTCGAGTGCCCTTGCGATAAATGATCTTATAGCGGAGGCCAAGTAGCTTGGTGAACAACTTTTGTTGCCATGGAGTGTGTAAGCGTTGCTCATTGAGATGAATGAGACTTTTCTGGTCGGTGTGGATGAAAAACTCATTTTGAAGTAGGTAATGACGCCACTGATCCACAGCCATGACCACCGCAAGGTACTCCTTCTCGTAGGCTGACAAGCCACGGTTGTGAACCCCCAACGCCTTGCTGATGTAGGCTAAAGGATGGCCGTTCTGTGTCAAGACTGCTCCAACACCGGTGCTTGAGGCATCTGTTTCAATGTGAAATGGTTGGGAGAAGTCTGGAATTGCTAGTACTGGTGCAGAGCTTAATGCTGACTTGAGGAGAGCAAATGCTGTGGTATGACAGTCAGTCCAACAAAGAGAGAGTCCTTCTTCGAGGGTTACGTAAGTGGCTTAGCAATTACCCCAAAATGCCGAACGCAATTTTACGTAGTATCCGGCTAAACCCGAGAAACCACGCAGCCCTCATCGGACTTGGGCCGTGGCCAATCCTCAACTCCGCCTTTACTTTGATCGGATCGATGGAAGCGGCATCGTGCTTGCTCGTAACATGGCCTAAGTATGCAATTGATCGCCGTGCGAACGATGCATTTGGAGAGCTTCAACTTCCGGGAATCGACTTGTAACCATTGAAAGACACCGCCAAGTGTTCCAAATGTTCCTCATAGGTGCGATGTATACAAGTATGTCATCGAAGAAGACGACCACAAATCTGCGCAAGCCCGTGCCAACGCGGACGTTCATAGCCCCTTGGAAGGTTCCCGGCGCGCCGTCGGGCCGAACGCCATAACCTTGAATTCATCTTGCGACCCGGGTGGGTTTGAAAAGTCATTTTGAACTCTTCACGGACTCTAACAAGATCCGATGGAAGCCGAACGAAGATCCAAAGTGGAAAAAACAGTCGCTCCGCCAATTCATCCACCGGTTGGTCGAAAACCGGTAATCGGAAACTTAGACTTAGGCGTCAAAGGCGTTCGGCCATGCGAAAATCTACACGTGTAGTAAGAATTATCTTTCTTGCGCACCATGAGCAATGTGAGAAGAGAAGGGACTTCCACTCGGCCGAATAATCCCCGAGACAACATTTCTGAACTTGTTTCTCGATTTCGTCCTTCGGACTTGGTGGATAGCGATATGGACGCATGAATCTGAATTTGGCCTAGGGAATCGAGAGGAATCTTGTGATTGCAAGCTCGGGACGGTGGCAAGGGCGAAGGAGCTTCAAAGAGAGAGGCATTTTGTGAAAGGAGAGCTTCCACTTCGTGGCAAGGACCCCGACCGTGACACTTGACGGCACCGACTCCGGCGAGCAAAGACATATCCGCACATATAAGTGAGATGGAGAAGAGGAACTGATGCCTTGAAGCGAGCATAGGGACTCAATCAGAAGGAATCATGAGCCACTTTGCATGCCAATCCACCCACATTGACCGAAGCGTTCGAGCCAATCCATTCCAACGATCGGATCAAATGCTTTCAACGGCAACACACGGAAATCAAGCAAAAGGCGTCTTGCCCCCACGGACCAAACCAAGCTGCCGAATCACGCTATCTTTGGACGGATAGGGAACCACATAACTGGACTTGGGACAAGGATGGCACAACCACCACATCGGGCAATCTGTCGACAAGAGTCTTGATAAAAATGAAGATGAACCAGAATCCAAAAAGAATGTCGTATCGGGCCCTTGACGTTACCCTTTAGGTGAATGGCTGCGCCTGTGGTCGCGACCCAATCCGGCAGCGACTTTGAGATAGCCATATCGCACATCCTTCAATAGAATACGAGGCCGGCAACCCGAATCGTCTTACAGATCATAGATAGAGTATGAATCCCACAAATCGGCCCAACCAACAAAATCTCACGGTGGACATTTATGATCGAGACCATTTGCCCGCACACTTGAAACACAACCCTTGGGGCGCGGCGTGGCGCCTTCACGGCAACCATAGTTGCCGCTTTGAAGAAACAGCGGTAGCCAACCACAAGTTGTAAGACCCAAATTAGACGGCCAGGCTGGCTACTCCCTATAGTGGTGGAAGCCGAGGAAGGAAACGACACCACGAGAGCCTCCGAGAATTTTGCGACGAACCCAATCACCCGATCTGCAGACTGTGAGGCGCCGCGCTCATCTCTCTGTATCAATGCAAGAGAGCGGCGAGTATCGGTGTTTGTGGCTTATGCATCTTGTGAAATGTAGATCGGGCGTAAGCATCGATGAAGCGCAATGTGAAGGACAACTCATCGTGGGTTTGGGAATAGACTTTAAGTTGGTCCTTAAGCTCGAACCGATAGGTACTCGGACACGGTGGAGGTTTGGGCAATGTGGAATAATTGGGATCAAGGCCTCATGGACGATCACGATCGAATCGGCCATGCATCAAAGTGCGAATGAGGCCCAATCGAAAGCTCGAAACCAGATGCTCCACGCATTGGTACCACAGGGAAGGTGGCCATCAAAGTGCATTCAAAATCTTGATCCGGAGATACTCATCCAATCGAATACATTTTGAAATACTTTTCGGCCCTTTGCTTCCAACGACGCTGATTATCACCATCAAACCTAGGGAAGTGTAACTTGGGCAAGTGACTGGGGATTGTGGTGAAAACTCAGAGACCCTATGTGAAATGGTTGTCCGGTGGAACATGAATGAGTCGAATAGACGGGGGCGGGAGCAACTTGGTGATGAGACCCGATCCACACACGAGGTGGGGGGTTGGTGGATTGGGTTTGGTTGAAGTCGTTTAGGAGGTGGTTGGTGCGTGAAGGATTTGATGGTGGCCGGGTGGTGGTGGAAACTGCAGTGCGGTGTGTTGATATCGTGAGTGCGCGAGGAGGCGCGTGGGAAAAGGTAAACGAAGACCGACTCCCACCCACTTCTGCGCACGATCTAGGAAGGGGGCGGGTGAATGGAGGCATACACATGGAGGGCCTCGTGGACCCGTGTCGGACAACCCCGTCCTCGAACGCGCTACCAACGCACGCGCCGGGCGTGCTGGGGAGCGACGCCGTACCCGCGCTGCGGTTGAAGCGCAGACTTTTAACCAAGCGGGCTGATCTCGTCAACACCCGGTGTGCCGGGTGACGACTCGTGCACCTTGACTCGAGCTGACGACGCCGAAGAGCAAAGTCGCCGACGCCGGGCTTCCAGCGCGTGGAAATCTGACCGACCGCTCGAGGAAGGTCATGCGCCGGTCCTCGACGGGCCGGATCGACGCGACTCGGAGGACTCGCAGATCGTGAAGCGGCGCGCCGTAGGATCGCCTCCGTGGCCTTCTCGCCTCGACAGAGCCGTGGCCGCGATCCACGGGCTGCCGACTCCGCATCCGCGACGCTGGCGTGCGAGCTCGGTGGATCAGCCGGCCGGACGACCTAGCCGCTGCCGAGGCTTACCGGCCCCGCCTCCGCTCGCTCGACAGGAAGTTCTCGCTCAAGACCCCGGGCGCTTTGCTCGTCGTCGCTCAACTTGTCGCTGAGCTTTGTGGAGCTCATCCAACACCAGCCTTGAAATTAGGATCCATGGCGCCCAAGCTTCGTTGGAATCGGGTGAAATGGGACGTAGGAGTAGAAGGGGGATCCGTGATGTGCTAGTCTCGATACCACCAGGTAAGATAAGCAATCGAGCAGGGGAGAGGGGAAAAGTGAAGCGAGGAACCGGGAATCTATTGCGTATGAAAGATTACAGTAGTTCAAATGTATGTTTACAAATTTCTCATATGCCTTCCTCAGCTTCTACCGAAGCGCCACTTATAGCTAACCACGTAATCCACGGGCTCTGCGCTCTTCAAGTTGGGCTTCTGAGGCGCTTTTGGCCTCGGGCTCTCCTTCTCGGGCGTCGGGCAGACGCATTTTGCCTTGGCGTCTGCCGGACGGCCTCCTCGTGCACTAAGGCTGTCACTCGCTGCTGATCATGCCCCCATGCAGCCGCCGGATCGTGGTGGTCCTGCTGCTCCGGGCGCACACACCCGTCCTACTCAGACATCGGGCGTAGTCGCCAGCAGCCTCGCGATGCAGAGGAGCCACGCTGCCGCATTTAGGACTCCTCTACCTGGCCGCCAGTCTTCGCCTTCGCAAGTGAGAGGCGGAGCTGCCACCGGACGCCGGCCGTTGAGTTCCCCGCCATTCACTGGATGAATCTCTCGAGCCGGGCGCTGCCTGCCTTCCCCGGCAACCGTGATGCAGCCAAAGCGAGGGATGCAGGCGGGTGGGATTTGGGCTGTCTGTTGGAGAACGAGGAATTTAGGGTGCTTTATCACTGCAGGTCATCTATATTCATGGATGAGTACCGTCGATTTGGCGCTTGTCTCCTGCTGGAGACAGTCTAAGTGTAGAACGAAGCGACGCGACCCCTACGGGATCATATAAGCTGCTGAGATGCTCCAGCTCTTCTCCATGGCCGATGTGCATGCCCAGCCTGGATGCTACAAGGCCGGTGTCCCGCTGCACGCTTGAGTGATGACTACACACACAATCTCGCTGGATAGATTACAAGAGGGCGCAAACGACAAATATGAACATACCCAGATGCGGCATTTCCAAGCGATCCCTTTCTATTGCTTTAATGGATTGGAATAGATTTGTATCCCAGCAACCTTTCTTTTGAAATCTCTTGACTCATTGGCTGAAAATACCGCAATCCACTTACATTCTTCTCAAGTTGTCAATGATTTGTTGCTAGGGTTGACTAAAGGAGTGATTGTGATTTGACAGCAGGTTATTCCCGGTTTTGCGGCAAACAAACAGATACGCGTGTTCCATGTTTTCGTACGATCCATGCCAAATAGAGGGCACTTGGTGTGTGCCATGCATGAGCTTACGTACGATGGCATTGGCATCATATTAGATCACGATGATTCCTTTTGAATTTCTACGAGATGTTCCGAACATCAGGACAGCTTATATATGACCACAAATTTACATATATGTAAAGAAACATGACCGTAATTCTCATGACTTTCCGCTGCATTTGTATTCACTTAATATTTAAAGTCCCAAGAACGCTAGTAATCTTTCTACAATATAATAAATCACCCAAATAGTCACTTGTGATTGTGGGCATCTCGACTCTTCTTCCTTCTACTAGTCGCAAAAATAAATAAAAAAGATTCTTCTTCCCTTCTTCCTTCTACAAATGTACTAGGAGACTAGAAGAAAAAAGGGGACCTATCAGCATTTGCGCATTCTCTTCTGGTAGTCTTCCTGGCTCCTAGGATGCAGGGAGCCAGATCCGTAGTCTCATTGCATATACCCTCTTCTAATATGTAGCTTTTGAA
>JADLZK010000424.1:0-113123 GCA_015847255.1 Hyparrhenia diplandra | reverse complement strand
CCAAACCAACTCTAATTTGACAAATTTTTATACCATTGGCTTCTATAAATCATGAACTATTTTACAGAATTTTTTTCAACGATTTTTTTTCAAATTTTAAATTTTGAATTTGCCTTCTTTTATACCGGCCGGTCGGTAACCGCCCGGTCCGGTAACCGGCCCGGCCGGTATAAAACGGTAACCGCGGTTTACCGCGTTTACCGTCCGGTAGAAAAAACGCAGGTGCAGAGAGCTCCAACTGTGTGCGGGGTCTGGGGAAGGGTGTCAGTGGCAAGCCTTTACCCCGCCTGTGCAATGCGAGGAGACTGCGAGTGGAATCCGGGACCTTCCGGTCACAGGCGGTAAGACTACCGCTTGCACGAGGCCCGCCCTACACCATGAGGCTTTTACAATATGTAAAACAAAAGTTAAATTGATTCACGAAAGGAGCCAAATTCCAGATCGTTGCCACTATCACAAACTGTGATTTGAAAGATACTAATCACAAAAAAGGGGAAAGAGTACTTTTCAGGCTGCTTAGCTATCCTAACATGGGTCTTCATGATGATGCCATCCACAGCTGATAATGGAAGATCCATCTAATGATATCAGACTCAGTGGCAAGCATGTAAACCTGAAATGTTTCTTTCATGGCCAGACCCCCATCACAAGCCAATTCTACTGTGTGCAAACCTGATGTGGGGCACTGAAAACTAGCGCACATTAAACTTTGATGTGGACAAAACTCTAACAAGATGACCTGATAGGTACCCAAAATATCCTCTGAGATGAGTATTTCAACACTTGAAACCTGTATTATTGTGAGTTTGACAACAATAAAGGGCCACTGCCACTGAACTTTCGTTTCCATTGTTCATAATCATGCATTCATGAAAAGTCTACAGGAAAGTGTCCTAGATAGTGAGAAACAGCTCTATTTTTAGCAGTGCACCAGTTAAGCTGTGCCAACAATCAGTACTGTAAACCATGACAATTCTCAATGAATATGGTTAATTTCCTATAAATAATGCACAAGTAGCATTCCTGTATCTCGAATTACAGAGTGGCTAGTGTGACTTAAACAGTAACATTTTTTTGGGCTAACTATAATGTCATTTCATATTAACATCCATACAAATAGGAGAATAAATTATTTCACTAGTGGCTCAGTTCAGTCCACAGTTTGGCATTTGTTTGATTAAGGGAATAAATACATGTCACAAAAACATAGAATGGTCAACTCAAATATAATAGAAGGTTTACACATTTGGAAGACAGATAAATGGGATTTCCAACCTGAAAATACAAAAAGCTATATCCTTGTAATTGATGTTCCTTACCAAATAACTAAACATCCATTCCAATTCCAATTATCAATATGGATAGATATCAAAGAAAAAACTTGAAAAAGTTGCACTCAATTCACCTTATCATGTCAGTTTGCTTCAGAAATGACCATTATCTGCACTTAGTAAAATTATTTTGGCCTTGAACAACTTGTATGAGACTGAGTCGAAGGACTGAGAGTGACCTTGGTGAAGATAAACTGACAAGTGACAACAGAAACAATAGGGTGAGTTAGCTCCAAGAATAAAAATAATATATCTGCAAATGGCTAAAACGTGCGATGTGGATAAGCATTTCCTTGTATTTTCCAAGAATAATATTTTCTATAGTAATCTTGCTACCTGACTTCAGAAAAAAAGTATACTGAGAAATCACAGGCAACAGTTTCTATCCGATAGGCCTATTCCCATCAGTGAACTTTGTTCGCCACTGAGAGAGCTTCAATCAGTAACAAAAGCAAATTTGTTGGGGGTAACATAATATGGCATTACACAAAAGCGTGAGATTTGAGTCTGAGAGGACAAAATGTTGAGAGGAACGTAGCAGTGTAGTGGCCTCAATAATATCGTCATCTATATGTATATACACAACACAAGAGTTTTCAACATGTTCACAAAGAAAAGTAAGGGAACCACAGGTCTACCCATATGCTCCATCTCGTCACTAACGATGGGCAATCAGACCATCCTCTAGAAACAAAGCCTTTGCTTTCCAATGATTTTTTTTCTAAGTTTTCTAGACAACTTATGGAAGGTAAATTTTTGAAGAGAAGAATAGGATAACCCTTTTAAACAGTAGACTATTAAGCTAGAGCATTCAAAAGAAGCAAGATGTAGAATTCAAAAGGCAGTACTACTCCCACATCATCACTAGAAGCTAGAAGGATGCCATCAAGCAGCATGACATCTGAATATCCTGTACAAGTTGATTTTCATAGTTAACCTTCAACAAATTCTGAAATGGAAAAATCAGGGTCAAACAAACAACAGTTGATACAATGAATTTAAGCTCAGTACTCGACGAAAAGCAAACTTTGATTATGATTTTGTCAATATAATTGACAGATAAGAAGAGTATAAATATGTTGACATTACGTAAATCAACAAACATGGGACTAGAATGCTTCCTTATGTGAAATAATAAATCGTTTCCACTGTGATACTCACCAAGTCTCAAATAAAACAGGTGGGTGAGCGTGGTGTCCAAATGTCTGGAGGACAGAAGCAGAGGATTGCTATTGCGAGAGCTATACTTAAGTCACCCAAGATCCTCCTCCTTGATGAAGCCACAAGTGCATTGGACACAGAGTCAGAGCGTGTTGTGCAAGAGGCACTTGACCTGGCTTCTGTTGGCAGGACAACCATAGTCATTGCACATCGACTCTCCACAATCCGAATGCTGACATGATTGCTGTGATGCAATACGGTGAGGTCAAGGAGTTGGGATCCCATGATGACCTCATTGCCAATGAGAACGGCCTCTACACATCTCTTGTCCGCCTTCAGCAGACCAGAGATTCAAGGGAGGCCAATCAGGTCGGTGGAACTGGAAGTACATCTGCTGCGGGCAATCTAGCAGCCACAGCATGAGCAGGAGGTTCTCTGCAGCTAGCAGGTCAAGCTCAGGACGGTCAGTGGGTGATGCAGAAAATGATAATATTGCCGAGAAGCCAAAGCTTCCTGTCCCTTCATTCAGAAGGTTACTGATGCTTAATGCACCAGAGTGGAAGCAGGCTCTGATGGGAAGTTTCAGTGCAATTGTGTTTGGAGGCATACAACCTGCATATGCATATGCCATGGGCAGCATGATCTCAATCTACTTCTTGGCAGACCATAATGAGATCAAGGAAAAAACAAGGACCTACGCACTAATCTTTGTTGCTCTTGCAGTGCTCTCATTCTTGATCAATATTGGGCAACATTACAACTTCGGTGCCATGGGGGAATACCTCACCAAGAGAGTGAGAGAACAGATGCTTGCAAAAATCCTTACTTTTGAGATTGGGTGGTTCGACCGTGACGAAAACTCCAGTGGTGCCATATGCTCACAACTTGCCAAGGATGCCAACGTCGTAAGTATACAAACCAAAGATAAGCTTATACATGTTATACAAAAATAATACCTGACAATTCATATACTTCTTTTGGCAGGTGAGATCTCTTGTGGGTGATCGAATGGCTCTAGTGATCCAGACAGTTTCTGCAGTTCTCATAGCCTGCACTATGGGTTTGGTGATCGCTTGGCGTTTGGCCCTTGTCATGATAGCAGTGCAACCCCTTATCATTGTTTGCTTTTATGCTCGCCGTGTCTTACTGAAGAGCATGTCCAAGAAATCAATACAGGCACAATCTGAAAGTAGCAAGCTAGCAGCTGAGGCTGTCTCCAATCTCCGCACCATCACTGCATTTTCATCCCAGGAGCGCATCCTACGCCTCTTTGATCAAGCACAAGATGGACCACGCAAGGAAAGCATCCGGCAGTCATGGTTTGCAGGACTGGGCCTTGGCACCTCCATGAGCCTAATGACATGCACATGGGCCCTTGATTTCTGGTATGGTGGCAGGCTCATGGCTGAGCATCACATAACTGCAAAGGCACTCTTCCAGACCTTCATGATACTAGTAAGCACAGGGCGTGTGATTGCAGATGCAGGTAGCATGACCACAGACCTTGCTAAGGGTGCTGATGCAGTAGCTTCAGTGTTTGCTGTTCTTGACAGGGAAACCGAAATTGACCCTGATAACCCTCAGGGGTACAAACCAGAGAAGCTAAAAGGTGAGGTTGACATCAGAGGAGTTGACTTTGCATACCCGTCCAAGGCCAGATGTGATTATCTTCAAAGGTTTCTCCTTGAGCATCCAACCAGGCAAGTCAACAGCCCTTGTTGGGCAAAGTGGTTCTGGCAAGTCGACTATCATTGGGCTTATAGAGAGGTTCTATGACCCACTTAGAGGGGTAGTAAAGATCGATGGTAAAGACATCAAAACATACAATCTCAGAGCCCTGCGTCGACACATTGGATTAGTCAGCCAGGAACCAACACTATTTGCAGGTACAATAAGAGAAAATATTGTGTATGGTACAGAAACAGCAACTGAAGCAGAAATTGAGAATGCTGCAAGGTCAGCGAATGCACATGACTTCATTAGCAACATCAAGGAAGGATATGACACATGGTGTGGTGAGAGGGGTGTGCAGCTTTCAGGTGGCCAAAAACAACGCATTGCAATTGCCCGTGCCATCTTGAAGAACCCTGCTATCCTGCTACTGGATGAAGCTACAAGTGCACTGGACAGCCAGTCTGAGAAGGTGGTACAAGAGGCATTGGACCGAGTGATGGTTGGCAGGACAAGTATTGTGGTGGCGCACAGGCTCAGCACAATCCAGAACTGTGACCAGATCACTGTGCTTGAGAAAGGAATTGTTGTGGAGAAGGGCACACATGCATCCCTTATGGCTAAGGGCCCCTCTGGAACATACTTCGGATTGGTCAGTTTGCAACAAGGAGGCAACCAGCACTGAGATTTTTGCATGAGAACACAGCATCACATACAAATTTGCTGCCCCATTCACATGATGTATTACTTGGATCAACCTGGAAGAGATATCTAGCCTATCCCAACTTGCTTGGGACTATAAGCTTTGCTGTTGCTGATGATGAAAACGCGAGATGGCCCGGTAGGCAATTGAAATTTCTATGGACAGTGGGTTGTTTTTCTTCCCAATTGTTCTATTAGCACACATAAGTGTGCCGAGCATAGTTTCTTCATTTAACTGTTGAATATGTATTGTAGTTCTGTAACAGCGAGGAAATCTCAGATAAGATGTATATTAGGTATTATTTCATCTTATTCTCTATTGACTTGTGTGTTCGAAATTATTACATAGCTTTCAGTTCATCTAAGTCTTCTGTGAATTATGTATTTGAAAATTTTATTCCTATTGCCCACGAAGATTTGTATATTCCTAAATTCATGGTCGCAGAACAGATACAAACAAGGAAAAAATAGAAAACAATCAATTGAGCAAAAGCTGTGTTTCCAAGTATCAGCATATAGTTTTCAGGCGCACATCCTAATTAAAACGATTTAGGAGGAGCTAAAGTTAAAGAGAATCTTCATCAACTACACATTCACGCCCGCTATTTCTAATCTCATAAGTACAAAACTATATATGCTGAACAAAAGTATAAAAAAGCACACAACTCATGTAGCACTCCTAAGTTCCCCATCCACATTTGTACCATCACTTAACCTGTAACTGAACATACATGACCAAATTAATTTTGGAGGCATGTCCAACTAAAATGGCAGCAACTACCATACGACAAAACTGGCATTTCATAATAACCATAAGTGTAGGACAAAACTTGCGGTTTAGATATTTCAGCCACTGAAGGCCCTGTCGATGCATGAAAATGCCTTTTTGAATTCACTCGTGTCGAGGAAAAAATAGCTATGGTACAAGTACAACTCGCATTTCAGCGTAACGAAAGTGGTGAGGGCAGGTACCAGTGTCTCACCTGGTCGAATCGAGAGAATCCGGTCGGCGTCCTTGTAGCTCCGTGCCGTGGGGCCTGTTTGGCCGGCAGGCGCACGGCGGCGGAGGCGGAGGCAGGCGAGTTCGCTAGTGGAGTGGAGGTTGGGATGGGGAGGGAGATGAGTTCGGATGGACAGCTCGCCACGGCCACGCTACCCTGGCTCGCGGTGAGAAGGTGGGATGGTTACGGCGGCGTCGCACTTGCACGCCGGCGGCGGCGAGAATTGTTTTCCGCCTCTGAGGAAACCCGTCCGTGTTTCGGTTTAGGCCCGGCTCATACAAGTGAGAGCTGGATCGACCGAGAATACCATGTTTTTTTTCTGTCGTGGAGTTTTCTAAGCCCAGCCCAAGGTGGTAAGTGCAAAAGTTTTTTTTTTTTTTTTTAAAGAAAACATAGCTTTCATTACTTTTTTTTTTAGATTACACAGTACAACGCAGACGCTCAACACGCGACGCACACTCACTCTTATGAACAACACACGTCTGTGGCCCTACCCCTATGAGCACCTTTGAAGGACTAAGCCAACAAATCTTGAAGTTCACGAAGTCACCACAGCGGCCTCGGCCATTTGACGGGACGCCGCCAAATAAAAAAAATCCTAAAACAAATCCGGGAGAAAGTGTCGCACCCGTGATTTGAACCCCGAGTGAGCCCCCAACCAATGGCTTTTGCCATTAGCTTTCATTACTTAATAACAACACAAAGCTGTTAGAACCATTACTGAATGGTTACAAGGCGGAGTGCATCCAGAAAAGGGCACTCATGTGCATGGCTTGGATTAACACATAAGCCATCATAATCTAAGTGGATTGCCTGTAGAGACTGAAAACTTTGTCTAGCAAGCATGTCAGCCATCTGATTGGATTGTCTTGTAATCCTATACGCCTTGATTGTAGTACCTGAAATGATAGAGGTAACAATTTGTGTGTATGGTTTGATTCTCCAATCAGACGGATTGGAACGGTCTGCTTCGTTGATGTAGTTGATGAGCTGCTGGTTATCTGGGTTGCATCCACCAATTGAGAATCGAAGCCGCCCAGGCCAAACATGCCTCTCCATGCATTCCCAGGCCTTGGATTTTGTGAGCCTAGGTTGACCTCACTTTCCATGTCCCGTTATCATGTGGCAGGACTCAATAAAATGAGAGATGTACTTAAAAAACAAGGAATAAAATGAGAGATTTTGATGGAAAAAACTTTTGACAGCTCCTTTAACTACAGTTTTAGATATTGTCATTCTCTGTTTTAGATATCTTGATAGCCAAAGATTGAAAGCAGGGTTGCCTCTCTAGAGCGCACACATGATATATATATAGAGAAACTATTGGAGGCCAGGTGTTAAATGACTCCAAATGAGTTTTTTAAAACTTTGGTCCCAACTAGTGGGTGCATGAATAGTATATTTTCTCTATAATATCTTATTTCTCTCTCTCTCTCTCTTCTTTTTATCTTATCTCTTTATCTTTCTCTCTTGCAACACCAAGCGGTGGATTCAATAACTTTGCTCAAGTAAGTCACAACGTAACTTGAATTCCTAGCCAAATCAAAAAATAGAAAAGAATATTATGTAGGTAGCTAGGCTTTTGCTGATGCAAACGAGAGTGTTTGGTGGGCTCTCGCGCCATCCCATATAACACGGCCTGGCAGTTCAGACCATGCCAATTGTCGTGCCTTGCTGCATGCATAGACTAGTCAATGATGAGCATGCATGGCATGCCATGTCACACTGGACTCTTTTTAGGCTTATTTGGATGTAGTCATATTTACTTCATTCCGTATGTGTTAGATCGGGATGAAACTTAAATTGTTTTTCACCCCAATTCACTCTAACACATATGGATTGAGGTGGACAGGAGTACATCTAAAAATGCCTTTGTTGGAATGTGCTAAGATGATGGTGTTAGACTAAGATTAGTGTGTGGATGCATGTGTGTGTTAGATTAAGCATCGTGCGGATGCATGTGTGTGTCGCTGTGTGTGGATGCATGTATGCGTTGCTGATCTATATGTCTCGACACTCATGGAATAGAATTATCAAGCATTCCCATATTACACTCTTTCATGGTATCACGAGACGGTTCCTTTCCAGGACCTCTCCGCTTCCGCTAATCCCAAAGCCAATCGCGCCGCCGCTGAACCCCTCGTTCGCCGGCCGATCTGCCGCGCCGTCGCTGAGCCTGCCGCCCGCCGGTGTGTCCCTTCCTCACGCCGTCGCAGAACCCCTGGTTCGCCGGCCCGATATCGTCCGTACGATCTGCGTACTTCATCGCGCGCGATCCCCGTGACCAGCTCCGACGCCGCGAGCGCGGACCCGACGCCCGTCCGTGCTCCATCGCGATTCGCCCGTCGCCGCGAACCAGCAGTCACGCGTTCGTCTCCGTCGCCCAGTCTTCATCGCGCGCGCCAGGCCTTCGTCGCGAGTTCGTCTCCGCCACGCGCCCGGTCTACGTCGCGAGTCCGTCTCCACCGCCCGGTCTTCATCGCGAGTCCGTCTCCGCCGCGCGCCCGGGCTTCGTCGCGCGTCCGTCCCAGTCCGCGTGAGATCGTGATCGCGTGCCCGCGTCACCGCGTGCGCGCCGCGTGAGATCGTCGTGATCCGACCGCCGCGTGATCGTGGTCGCGTGCCTGCGTCACCGCGTGCGTGTGACTGGCCTTGCTCCGTCACCGTTTGCGCGTGCCAGGTTAGGTCCGTGACCACGTAAAAAAAAAAAAAAAAAAAAAAAAAAAAAAAAAAGAGAGAGAAAAAAGAGAGAAAAAAAGAAAAAAAAAACAGAGAGAGAGAAGGGCAGCCGCGTTCCCGATCCGCCGCCGTCGCCGATCCACATCGCCGGCCGCCGATCTCCGTCATGGCTGAAACCCCGAACAGCGCGCGCGCGCGCATGAGGCGCAGGAGCAGCGCGACCATGAGGCTGCTGAGGCCCGCTCCAAGGCCCTCGACGAGTTCGAGGCGAAGCACGCCGACTCCCACAGCGCCGCCATCGCCCTCAACAACATCAAGGTCCTCATCCCGGTCGTCTTGGATCGCGCCGCGAACAACAACACCGCTGGCGCTCCCTCTTCCTCGTCGTCCTGGGCAATTACTTCCTCATCGACCACGTTCTCACTGATGTGGTGAACGCCGATCGGCCGGCCTGGCTGCAAATGGACTGCACCGTCCTCATGTGGATCTACGGCACGATCAACGCCGATCTCCAGCAGTCCACCATGCTGAAGAACCCCAACGCCCGCACCGCCTGGCTCCATCTCGAGGACGAATTCCTCGGACAGCGCGAGTCACGCGCGCTGCTGCTGTCCGCGGAGTTCCGCACCGTGAAGCAAGGCGCGTCCTCCATCACGGACTTTTGCCGCAAGCTGGAGACCATGGCGGCCAACCTCAAGGACTTCGGTGATCCGGTGGGCGACCGGACCCCGTCCCTCACGCTGCTCGCGGGCCTCGGCGACAAGTTCCGCCCCATGGTGACCAACATCAAGCTGCGCCAACCGTTCCCCACCTTCGCCGAGGCCCGCACGCTCTACTTCTTACGGAGGAGATCGACCTCGACGACATCGCTGGCACCACCAACCCGCCAGCACCACCACCGCCGGCCCTCCTCACCGACTCGGGTCAGCGGTCGTGGTCCTCCGGCGACGCGGCTCGGCTGGTGGCGCGCCTGGCCAAGGCGGCAACCCCGGTAGTCCGCGAAACCATGGCGGTGGCCGGGGCAACCACAAGGGCGGCGTGGCGCGGTGGCCGGCAGCAAAGAAGAGCAGCCCGGCGGTGCGCCATCCGGTGGCCAGCGTTCGCCCCCATTCCTCTACAACACGTGGGGGCACGGTTCGGTTCTCGCGAACCCCTCGGCCCGGCGGCGGGCATGGCGATCACTATCGTCCCCATGGCGAGGCCCTCACGATGGTGCCCCAACAAAGGCGGCGGCGGCCCACTTCCGGGCACCGTGCAGTGCGGGACCGGATACGGGGCTCCCTCGCGCAGCTTCGGCCCTCCTCCAGCTTCGGCTATGGGCAGCCGGCGCCTCCACCACAGCGGCGAGCCATGGAGCCCGATGCACGGTGGGTCTTTCGACACGTCGTCACTTTCGCCCGGCAACCCAGCACCATGGCCCGACACCGCCGCCGGCCGGCGATTGGTATGTTGACTCGGTCTTTGGCGCCCACATGGTCAACAATGCTGGTATAATTTCCTCCTCACACCCCCCCTTGTCCTCCAGTCCTTCATCTATCATTGTCGGTAATGGAGCTACGCTTCCCGTTACCTCCGTAGGATCTCACTCTTTTACCACACCGCGACGTCCTTTAATTCTTTCTAATGTTCTAGTTTCACCTGGCATTATTAAAAATTTAATTTCCGTTCGTCGGTTTACAACCGATAACAAGCTGTTCCATCGAGTTTGATCCTTTCGGCCTTTCGTGAAGGACCTCCGGACCGCGGAACGTGATCGCCAGTGTAATAGCACGGAGATCTCTACCCGTTCTTCTCGCCGGCACCCACCAGCACCACCGCCCTCACTACCACCGCCCGGCTCCACCACCCTATGGCATCGCCGTCTCGGTCACGTCGGTCATGAGGCCTTGTCCAAGCTCATTAGTACACATGCTATTTCCTGTAATAAGCGAGATGACACTCACATTTGCCATGCCTGTCAGCTAGGCCACCATGTGCGTCTTCCCTTTAGCATGTCAAATTCCCGTGCACCTCGCCCCTTTGATTTAATACACTGTGATCTTTGGACATCTCCAGTTGTCAGTGTTTCTGGCTATAAATATTATCTTGTCATTCTTGATGATTGCACTCACTTCAGCTGGACTTTTCCTCTACGCCTCAAATCCGACACCTTTACTACTCTTACTAATTTCTTCTCGTATGTGCGCACGCAGTTCGACTCTTCCATCAAGGCAGTTCAGTGCGACAATGGCCGTGAATTTGACCATTCCTCGGCCCGCACGTTCTTCCTCACTCACGGGGTCGTTCTTCGCCTCTCGTGCCCATACACCTCCCAGCAAAATGGGCGGGCTGAGCGCATTCTACGCACTATCAACAACATTGTGCGCTCACTCCTGTTTCAGGCCAGTCTACCTCCGGTTTATTGGGCGGACTCACTCCACACTGCCACCTACCTACTCAACCGCCACCCCACAAAAACCCTAGATGGCCGAACACCCTACCTTGCCCTCCATGGCACACAACCCTCTTATACGCACCTTCGTGTGTTCGGTACGTACTGTTATCCCAACCTTGTCATCCACGACTCCACATAAACTATCACCTCGCTCCTCTTTGTGTGTCTTTACGGGGTACTCCTCCGATCATAAGGGCTATCGGTGTCTTAACCTTCATTCCAACTGCATCATCATCTCCAGACATGTCGTCTTCGATGAGATGGTGTTTCCCTTTGCCGATATGTCCACCTCACCCTAGGATCCCACCACACTTGATTTTTTGGACAACACTGATGAGTCCTCTTTTCCCTATGGGTCAAGAGCTGTGTATGCGGGTTCACGCCTTCCTGGGGGCATGGATGCCGCCCCTGGCGACCTCGGCGGCGGTGGTGGCGCGCCGGCACACAGCCCCCACCGGCCGGTGCCTCGGCGGCGTCCTCTCCCCGCGCCCTCACCGGGCCGGCCGGCCGCTGCTGCCCCCTGGGGCGCCCGTCCCAGTGTCGTTGCCGGCGGCGCCGGCCCGTCCCCCGCCGCACCACCTCTACGGTGCCCCAGCGATTACTCCTATCACCAATGCGCATGGCATGCGCACGTGGCAGGGGGCGGCATACGACAACCTTGTTGATCGCTGAATCTTCAGGCGGGTACACTATCTCCGGTGCCATCTTCGGTTCGCTGCGCGCTTGCGGATCCAGCGTGGCGCCGCGGCTATGCGAGGAGGAGTTTGATGCCACGCAAGCAAATGACACTTGGTCACCGGTTCCTCGGCCTCCCGGTGTCAACCTTGTTCACGGGCAAGTGGATTTTTCGTCACAAGTTCAAGGCGGGACGGCTCTCTTGACCGTTATAAGGCTCGATGGGTACTTCCGTGGTTTCACACGGCGTCCGGGCATTGACTATGATGAAACTTTCAGTCCCCGTGGTCAAGCCCGACAATTCGGGCCGCTCTCACTCTGGCACTCTCTCATTCATGGCCTATTCATCAGCTCGATGTGAAGAATGCATTTCTCCATGGCACCTTGAATGAGACGTCTCTTCCTGTGCCGCCGACCGGTTTTTTGCCGACACCTCTAGACGACCTTGTGCGCGCTGAACAAATCCACGTATGGATTGAAAGCAAGCTCCCCGCGCTGGCACCATCGGTTTGCCTCTTACCTCACCTCTCTTGGTTTTGTAGAGGCAAAGTCGATACTTCAATGTTCACATATCGTCGCGGCTCCGATATGGCTATCTTGCTTCTCTATGTTGATGACATCGTCTTGGCGGCCTCCTCTTTGAGTCTTCTTCGGTGGATCATTGCTTTGCTCTCCGCTGGGAATTCTCTATGACGGATATGGGACCTCTTCATCATTTTCTTTGAGTCGGTGTTCAGCGCCAACATGACAGATCGTTCCTCTCCACCGGCGTCGGTATATCTTTGGATATTCGGACCGTGCTTGGTATGCTCAACCAGAAGCCTTGTAGTACTCCTGTGGATACTCAAGCCAAGGCTGTCTGCTGATGGTGTTGCCGTGGCGACCCCACCTCCTACCGCAAATCATCGGGGCCGCGCCTTCTGATACCTCACCTTCACCCGTCCGGATATCGCCTACAATTTGTTCGGCCAGTGCGCTTATATATGCATGATCCTCGAGCCTCATTTTGGTGCTATGAAGCGGATTCTTCGCTATCTTCGAGGTACTTTGGACCTCGGTCTTCACCTTCACCGGACCTCATCCGCTGATCTTATTGTCTACACGGATGCTGATTGGGCGGGATGTCCTGACACGCGCAAGTCCACCTCTGGTTATGCCGTGTTCCTCGGGGACAATCTCATCTCCCCGTCATCCAAGCGTCGACCTTGTGTCAAGGTCCAGGTCTGCGGGCGGAGTATAGAGCCGTGGCGAATGGTGTTGCCAAAGCCTGGCTGGTTGCGCCAACTTTGCGGGAGCTCCATCATCCTCTTCGCCGTGCCACTTGTGGTCTATTGTGATAATGTCGGTCTGCAGTCTACCTCTCCGAGAACCCAGTCCAAAGAGCGAACAAAGCATGTCGAGATTGATCTACACTTCGTCAGAGAGCGAGTCGCCCTTGGTGAGGTCCGCGTCCTGCATGTTCCCACTACGTCCCAGTACGCCGACGTCTTCACCAAAGGTTTGCCGACGTCCGTGTTCACGGAGTTCAGGTCCAGTCTTAATGTTTGCGGTGCTCCCAGTTAAGACTGTGGGGGAGTGTTAGAGTTGTGTGTGGATGCATGTGTGTGTTAGACTAAGCATCGTGCGGATGCATGTGTGTGTCGCTGTGTGTGGATGCATGTATGCGTTGCTGATCTATATGTCTCGACACTCGTGGAATAGAATTATCAAGCATTCCCATATTACACTCTTTCAGATGGATCAAGGTTGGTCTATGGATGCAATAAGGTCGTGGTCTATGGATCCAAGGCTGATGATGGAGTTCACAGTGCACCACAAGAAATGTGTTGGTTTATGTCATTCTGTTGTCAATTATATCATAAGTTAACATTTATGACACTCAGTTGGTGAAAATGATTGCGTAAAAAACCACACGCCTCCAGCGAACCACTTTCCGTTTACACGTTGATGTCACAAATTTATGACGTTGGTTTTGAAGTCACAAAATTTTTGGAAATTTGATTTTAAAGTCACAATTTCTTACACCAAGCTCATGAAATTAGCAGCCTTATAGTGGGCTACGTCCATTTAATATAAGGTTAAATTTTGGCCTATGTCAATTCTTACTTTGAAGTTTTTTTTTGGGGGTCAGTTCATGAGCCCACACAATATTTTTTCATTGTTGTTTAGGGCCCACCCAAAGCTTATTTGGGCCACAACCCATAATGTTTTTATTAGCCCCAACAACACAATTTGCAAACATAAAAAGACATTCATTAGCAATAAATTATATACATATTTTATATACATCTTGATTTATTTGGCTTGTAGTCACAAAAAGATTTATTTGGCTTGTCAATTACTAGAATGATATAGGATTAGACCCGTGTTGGTAGTTAGCCTGCATGCCACCTTGGACAACAATGTTAATAAAATTAATAAAATAACTTATGACACCCCATCCTTGCAAAAGTATTATTTATGACATGAAAATATTGTCATAACACATAATTAGACTAGCATTAAGACATTTTTGTGACATACATTTACTTATGTCACTAAGTTCAGATGCCTCAAGAAATCGTCATAAACTAGTTGATTTAGTGACTTTTTGACATGATATCATGCCTAAACGCCATAAACCTACACATTTCTTGTAGTGGTGCCAACCAACTGGTAGCGAGGGCATGGCAGCGACTATCGTCAACAATACATGGTCCGCGCCCATCCCAGTTACTACAGGTACGACATAGAAGAGCATGCATGATCCTAAGGTGGAATGTGATAGTGTGAATGATTTAGTCTGTGGTGCACATCAAAATGCCCATGGATTCTAGTGAGCACACAAACCAACGACGCACGTTGTTCTCAGAATCTGGAGTAGGCTTAAGAAACCTCCACCTCTGAAAGTTGTGTAAGGTGACACAACATGGCAATAGTGCATGAATGCTCCTAGAGTGCTTCCATATGCGTGCTGGTCATAGAAACAAGTCCTTGTCACCTTGAAGGCTCGAATCAATTGTACAGTAGACGTTAGGAACCTTTGGATCTTAGATGGAGCATAGATATGCAAAAGGTAGTGAATCTATGTCCACAATTATTTTGCTCTAATAAATTCCTGTAGGGGCTTAGGCCCCTCCAGTTTCTTCAAAAAAAAAAAAAAAGCAAATCCTATAGTGTTATTTGTGACTTAATCAAGCAACACTTGTGTAGCAACATTGAGAAACAACAAATGAATTGGGCTGAAACTATGTGGCTCCTATGGGTTGGGTTGCAAGGATGTAAACTGAATTGTTTAGCACGAGAGCAACTTCAACAATAATCCTTAAAACATGGCTCTTATATGGCATTTGATGGCTTCCTTTGCTTTTCAGAACCCTATTTTTGGGCTCTACTCCAACAATTGCCCTTAAGTCAGGGCCTACTTGCTTAGGACCCACTAATCAACCACATAACTCTTATTCTTTTTATTTTTATTTACTTCCATCTCTGTATCTTCTCGTCCCTGCTGCGCAGCATTGGTATGAGTTGCGTCAAAGAGGAGTCACACTAAGGTTTGAAAAGGCCATGTTGAGGAGAGTTGCGCTAGCTAGTGGGTGCCGCACTAGGTAGGATCATGTCGGGGAGGAGATGACCACAGTGAGTCGGAAGTCGCCTAAGGATGGGTGTGGAAGTGTAGCTGTCTTGACGGACTCCTGCACCGGCCGCTAGGACCGGAGAGAACGAAGCTAAGAGACGCAATTTTGCATGAGAGGGCGTTGTTTGGCTGCGGTCCCTACCACCACGGTCCACGGGTGCGTGAAAGGAACCCTCCATGTTGTCATTTTCCATGTTGTCACGCGCGCGAGGGTTGATAGGAAACAGTCGCAACATAATATATGGACTTCCTTCAAAGTCCTTAGGAAGGTAGTAATAAGAACTTGAAAAAGAAATTTGAGTGCTTGCGTAGGTACTCCTAGAGTTGGTTTCCCCACTAACTCTCGAAAGTAAAATAGGAGCCTGAATATGACCTTACTGAACAATCGGATGCAAAACTGCCTAGCCTCATAGTCAAAAGCATGGTGGTCCTCTCCTACGATCTGATTGACGGGCGCTGATCAAGTGACGGTACGAAGGCCACCGCTGTTCCTCTTTCACACGACAACAGGTTCTTCCCGGTGTCCAGATGATAGGGATAGGGGTTCTCTCGACGACCACCAATGGCGGACTACCCTAACGACTATGGTTAGTATCCAAATCCAATCAATTATGCTAGCTACATCAGAATCTATACTGCTGCAGTCTGCAGCAAATCCGTGAAACACTACGAAGATGCCACGATTGTCGTTTATGCAGCAGGATCAGTGAGTAGTTGACCTGAATTACAGTTTATTAACCAAAGAAGGAAAGGTATAGCGTAACAAAACTATGTTAATTATGACGTAACAGAGCGATGTAATCCGATTAAACAAATGCAAGCAGCACCATTGAGCTGTGCGTCGTGACTTC
Source organism: Hyparrhenia diplandra (assembly GCA_015847255.1). NCBI lineage: Eukaryota > Viridiplantae > Streptophyta > Magnoliopsida > Poales > Poaceae > Hyparrhenia > Hyparrhenia diplandra. The sequence goes on along the minus strand of JADLZK010000424.1, from coordinate 97,002 downwards.
ATTTCCCCTACTTAATCCCTCATGTGGTCGTCTATTTTATGAACGGTGGTGAGTACAGAGATCCGATCTATCATCACTTGGGCTCAGATTTGTAAAGCTTTTATACTAGCTATTCCATTCCGCCGGACATGGGTAAGGACGACGGGCCATCGGGGACGGTGGAGACGAAGACGGTGCCGCCGCTGCGGCAGCTACGGTCGTTGGCGTCAGTGTTCATGCACGCAGACGCCGTGGACGTAGCGCTCATGGTGCTGGGCCTGGTGGGCGCCATGGGCTGTGGCATCGCGACGGCGATTATGATTGCTATCGGCGCCCGCATATTCAACGACATCGGCAGCGGCCCTGACCACCTTCAGCAGTTCACGTCCAGGATGAATCAGGAGGTATTATCATGCATATATACAACTCAGACCTCCAATCCGAGTTATTATTAGCCATGTTATGACGTCGATCGGGTCACAGTACCACACACATCAAGATATATTGATTTTTTCAATAGTTTGTGTTAAATAATCTGAGTCAATTCAGTTCTGTCATATATATATATAGAAAGAATGGTCTTATCTTAATAGAAAATCTTCATAAAATATAATCGGCAAGTTCCTATAAGATGAGATCTGAGGAGTTTAGATTGAATGGGTTGAATTGAACTAGGACAGCTGAAACGGCCAGCTCTGGCCGGTTTATGCAGTGCAGGTACACGATCACCTTTCATATCTCTAGTATATATAAGAATAAGAATTTCCAAACATAACTTTGATCACCTTATATATGAACCTTCTAACTTGGAACCAGTAAGTAAACTTGTTACTTTTCATTCCACGTGATAGAATAGTTTTCTACACCAACTCCATAATTTAAAAATATTTGTTGTTAACTTTTTTGTTATAAGCCCAAGCAACTCGAGCTTTGTCCCTCTGTAAATGTTCTTTAGCCAGCTTTAATTCTTTTGTCGTTTACTTCATCTATATTATCCATCATACGATAAGCTCATACAGCTTCAGACAAATAAACTTTGTGCCATCTCATGGTACTATCCTCAATTTCTCCTTTTCTGTAATAACCTTGATAAATGTTTTGTTACAAGGCTCAGCTTGACTATTAGCTTGGGCATAATATGGAGAAGAACAGAGCAACTTATTAATCTTAAATGACAAGAAAATTTCCATACCTCCTTGATAAAAAAAAGATGTTCCTTGATTTTGTAATTAAAGTTGGGAGGTTGAATTCATGAATAATATTCTTAGTGATGAATTCATTTTTGTTTTCCTTCTGTGTCATATTTTCAGAGGTTCAACTCCTATCTACTTTATGTTGTAATCCGTATCAACCAATTACATGAAGCGATTTCCCTTAGATGATGATGAATGAACTTTTCCATTGAAATCTACACCATTCTTGAAATGGCCACAGATTGATAATAGGACGTATCATCACAGCAGGCAGCCAGGCACCATATAAATGTTGTCAAACCGTTGACACTCCTTGCATCCCTAGTAGTAATGGGGACAATTAACAATCATTGTAGGCCAAAAGAAGCTAGCCTGCCATAGCAACACTTCATTTTCAGAGCTGATTCATTCATTCCATAGATGCCCTCATGAACTTTTACCATAGTCACTCTTACTTGATCAGAATGTAAACACTTAATTAAACAACAAGCCTTTGACTTTTTTATGTAACTAATTATTATCAAACTTAAGTGCAATCCACCAAACACTTTCATAAACTCTAGCACTTAGATTACATATAGAAAATCAACAATGAGAGCCCTCGAATCACCTAAACTGCTTCCAGGCTCACTTGAGCAAATTTAGAGCCAATTTGGCACATCACTAGGCTCGGGTTTGGTAAGGAAAACCGGTAGCCAATCCGCCGTGCGATGTAGGCGTCCATTCTTCGCCTACTAATGACCCCATAGACACACTTGTTGGGAAGAGCCGTAGAGGAGCAACACAATTGCTTTAGAATCATTAAAACCACCTAGAACACCAGCGTATCTCGTTGAGAGAGGTGTTGGTTAACAAAGAGGTTGGAATAGCTAAAAGTAGGAAAAGTAGTAGTAGAGTAAGACTTTAATCGATTGTATTGGATAACCTCAATTAGATGTGATCTTATACTATATATATATATATAGAGAGAGGGTGCTCTTATTAAGTACAAAACTTTCTGAAAACATAACCTACAAGTTTCCCATAAAGTTGAAGGAGTTTGAATCGAATCTTGATTGAATTGGACTCGAACAACTGAAATTGGGCTCGGTGAAATTTTTTTGGCCCTTGAACAGTAGACCGCCTGGTCCGGTTTTCAAACGCGACCTTGTATACTTGTTTTTTCTTAAAACTGTCAAATCCAAGCTGATTTTGACTTCTCTGATTGTCAAAATTATGTGAATGCCATATCGCTTGCCATACCGCTTAATAATTCCATATATATCAATATATGTACGACCAGAACACAAGGCATCTCCTCATCTTGGCGGCCGCCAACTTGATCATGGCGTTCCTGCGTGAGCTCCTCACACTGCACATATATTATATGGCTGCATGCATGCCAATGGCATGGCTAACTCTGACACTCACTGACTCAGCTCACTTTGTGCGTGCAGAGGGGTACTGCTGGATGCGGACGGCCGAGCGACAGGCGTCGCGGATGCGGGCACGGTACCTGAGGGCAGTGCTCCGGCAGGACGTGGAGTACTTCGACCTCAAGGTCGGCTCCACGTCGGAGGTCATCGCCGGCGTCTCCAACGACAGCCTGGCCGTGCAAGACATGCTGAGCGAGAAGGTGCCCAACTTCGTGGTGAACGTCACCACGTTTCTGGGCAGCTATGCCGTCGGGTTTGTGCTGCTGTGGCGGCTCGCCCTGGTGGGGATGCCGTTCGGTCTGCTGCTCATCATCCCCGGCTTCCTCTACGGCCGTGCCCACATCAGCCTTGCACGCCGGATCAGGAGCAGTACACGCGCCCGGGCGCCATTGCAGAACAGGCCATGTCGTCAGTGCGCACCGTCTACTCGTTCGTGGCCGAGAAGAGCACCATGGCGCAGTTCTCAGCCGCTCTCGAGGAGTCAACGCGGCTCGGGATCAAGGAGGGTCTCACCAAAGGTGTGGCCCTCGGCAGCAACGGCATCAGCTACGCCAACCTTGCCTTCGGCATTTGGTACGGTAGCCGACTGGTAATGTACCACGGCTCCAAGGGCGGCACCGTCCACGCCGTCAACGTTGCCATTAACATCGGAGGAACGTATGTAACACTAGCTAGTTAGCTGGAAACCTAACTGCATTCTTAATTTTGTTTTATTAGAATTGTGTACCGTTAAAGAACCATGCAAGTGCAGAGCGCTGGGGTCGGGCTGTCAACATCAAGTACTTCGCAGAGGCAAGCGCAGCGGCGGAGAGGATTAGGGAGGTGATCCGGCGGGTACCAAAGATCGACTCGGAGAGCCAAACCGGCGAGGAGCTAGCCGATGTCACCGGTGAGGTGGAATTCAAGAACGTGGAGTTCTCCTACCCGTCGCGGCTGGAGAACCCGATCTTCGTGAGCTTCAACCTGCGCGTGCCGGCGGGGCGCACGGTGGCGCTGGTAGGCGGCAGCGGGTCAGGGAAGTCGACGGTGATCGCGCTGCTGGAGCGCTTCTACGACCCTGCAGCCGGGGAGGTGACCCTGGACGGTGTGGATATCCGGCGGTTGCGGCTCAAGTGGCTGCGCACGCGCAGATGGGGCTCGTCAGCCAGGAGCCGGCGCTCTTCGCGGCGTCCATCAGGGAGAACATCTTGTTCGGCAAGGAGGGCGCCACAGACGAGGAGGTCGTCGCGGTGGCGAAGGCGACCAACGCCCACAACTTCATCTCCCAGTTGCCGCAGGGCTACGACACCCAGGCAAGCTGTTGTTCATCTTTTTCATGCTGATCCAAAGGAACTTCTAATTATTCAAAGAAATAGAAAATTTGAAACAAAGAAAGGCTAGGAGTAAAGGTTGGGTTTGGAAGCAACAACTTTTGTTTTTAGTGTAGTGCTACTCCTCATTATCTGTAAGGAACACTACCTGATTTGCTAGTCGCCGCATCACTGGCTCAGGACATGATGGGTCATTGGGGTTCTGCTGCTGTGCCTTCAAAGAAATCCGAGTGCTCTCAGCACTGAGCTCCTAGGAAATCTCTGCCCATTGAAAATAGTTGAACTATCACAGTGAAAATATTGAACAAAGTGAATCTCTTGGTGGAGCTGGAAATGGGTTCGACCGTACATGGTTATATCAATAACTATTTAGGCACCAAGATCAAATAAAGTTTATTCATATTCTGGCCTGTATGGATGAATAGGAAGAACTCGAATAGGAGGAGCACTCATGTGTAGTATGTCAAAGTAGGTGGATGTCGGACAGTCCAAGTAATTCCAGCTTGGCAGCTTTTAGTAGGAGTACAATTACAGTACCAGGACTGTTGAAATAGAAGAGGTGGGATAAACAGTACTATAGTCATATAGTGAAGAAACCAAATTAGGCAACCACCCACTAGGGAAATGGAAGCTATAGTTAGCTCAAAATTGACATATAACGAATTAGGAAACATCGAAGATGCAACATATAGGTGACCCACTGCATCATTACATCATCTACATTGAATATGTAACATGACAGAAAGAAAAAGAAGCAAAGATGGAAATACAGGTGACCACGGAAATACCTGAAACCTAGCAACTTGCCTGTAGTGGGCAGTCATTACAGGCTAGCATACATCCACATCTCTACTAGAATTTCCATCCTTTCCACTACTCGCTGCCGTACCAGTATTTCTAAGTCTGCTACCTACATCACTTCAACTACAATCCTTCTTCAAATGTTGAGGGATCAGAGCACACGCTTTCTCTACTAGTAATTCCATCCTTTCCACTAGAGGATAGTAGCTGAACCTTTTACTCCTAGCTGCCGTGCCAGTATTTCTAAGGCTGCTAGGTACGCCAATTCAATTACAATCCTTCAAATGTTGAAAGATCAGAGGACACGCTTTCCAAGATTGCTTATGGTAAGACCTAGGGATCATAGAAGATTGAGTGGCCACCCCAAATTGGGAAAGGGAGAATGGTTAGTTCACCACTCGGGGTGTGTGTCTCCGTGGTTGGTGGACGCAGAAGACAAATAGCCAGAACCTTTTTGCAAATCTAGTAACCTGAAAAAGGGTTGCCAGCCAACAGTTTTGGGTGTGCCAACATTCCCAGGGGGCAGGATTTCACTGAGGTCCCATCACACGATAATAATATGACAGCAATACGTGGGGCAGAGATTGACGGAAGAAAGTGCCTGTGCTTGTATGTCTGTGGTGGCACGAGTGCTTCCACCATGAGGCTTTAATATAAAAAGGGCTTACCTAGTGCAGAGAGCTCCTGCTCTATGCGGGGTCTGAGGAAGGGCCCGGGACCTTCCGGTCACAGGCGGTAAGACTCTACCGCTTGCACGGGACTTCCCTTCACCATGTGGTTTTATAATAGGTAAAACAAAAGTTAAAAAATGATTGACGAAAAAGGAGCCAAATTCCAGATCGTTGCCACTATCACAAACTGTGATTTGAAAGATACTAATCACAAAAGGGGGAAGAGAGTACTTTTCGGGCTGCCTAGCTATCCTAACATGGGTCTTCATGATGATGCCATCCACAGCTGATAATGGAAGATCCCTCTAATGATATCAGACTCAGTGGCAAGCATGTAAACCTGAAATGTTTCTTTCATGGCCAGATCCCCATCACAAGCCAATTCTACTGTGTGCAAACCTGATGTGGGGCACTGAAAACTAGCGCACATTAAACTTTGATGTGGACAAAACTCTAACAAGATGACCTGATAGGTACCCAAAATATCCTGTCAGTTGAGTATTTTAACACTTGAAACCTGGTATTATTGTGAGTTTGACAACAATAAAGGGCCACTTTGCCACTGAACTTTCATTTCCATTGTTCATAATCATGCACTCATGAAAAGTCCACAGGAAAGTGTCCTACATAGTGAGAAACAGCTCTATTTTAGCAGTGCACCAGTTAAGCTGTGCCACCAATCAGTACTATAAACCATGACAATTCTCAATGAACATGGTTAATTTCCTATAAATAATGCACAAGTACCATTCATGTAGTCCTAGATAGTGAGAAACAGCTCTATTTTAGCAGTGCACTAGTTAAAGTTGTGCCAACAATCAGTACTGTAAACCATGACAATTCTCAATGAACATGGTTAATTTCCTATAAATAATGCACAAGTAGCATTCATGTATCTTGAATTACAGAGTGGCCAGTGTGACTTAAACAGTAACATTTTCGGGCTAACTATTATGTCATTTCATATTAACATCCATAGGAATAGGAGAATAACTTATTTCACTAGTGGCTCAGTCCAGTCCTCAGTTTGTCATTTGGCTGATTAAGGGGAATAAATACATGCTATGAAAACAAAGAATGGTCAACTCAAATATTATAGAAGGTTAACTACACATTTGGAAGACAGATAAATGAGATTTCCATCCTGAAAATACAAAGTTATATCCTTGTAATTGATGTTACTTACCAGATAACTAAACATCCGCTCAATTCCAATTATCAATATGGATAGATATCAATGAAAAAACTTGAAAAGTTGCACTTGCCTTCAATTCACCTTATCACGTCAGTTTGCTTCAGAAATGACTATTTTCTGCACTTAGCTAAAATTATGTTGGCCTTGAACAACTTGCATGAGACTATGAGTTGAAGGGCTGAGAGTGACCTTTGTGAAGATAAACTGACAACAGAAAGTCAGAAACAATAGGGTGAGTTAGCTCCAAGAATAAAACAATGTATCTGCAAATAGCTAAAACGTCCAATTTGGATAAACATTTCCTTGTATTTTTCGAGAATAATATTTTCTATAGTAATCTTGCTACCTGATTTCAGAACAAATTATCTGGTTTAAATGAAAGAGAGTTATTGCATGTCACTACTGCAGAACAGCAACAGAAGCACTTCAGGAATACTGCAGTATAATATGAGCACCAAAGTATAATGAGAAATCACCGGCAACAGTTTCTATCCAATAGGCCTATTCCCATCAGTGGTGAACTTTGTTTGCCACTGACACAGCTTCAATCAGTTACAAAAAGCAAACTTGTTGGGGGTAACATAATATGACATTACACGAAAGCGTGAGATTTGAGTCTGTGAGGACAAAATGTTGATAGGAATGTAGCAGTGTAGTGGCCTCAATAATATGGCCATCTATATGTATATACACGACGCAAGAGTTTTCAACATGTTCATAAAGAGAAGTAAGGAAACCAACCTCTAGAAACAAAGCCGCTGCCTTACAATGATTTTTTTTCTATGTTATCTAGACAACTTATGGATGATAAAATTTTTGAAGAGAAGAATACGATAACCTTTTTAAACAGTAGACTATTAAGCTAGAGCATTCAAAAGAAGCAAGATGTAGAATTCAAAAGGCAGTCCTACTCCCACACCATCACTAGAAGCTAGAAGGCTGCCATCAAGCACCATGACATCTGAAAAGGCTGTACATACACGTTGATTTTCATAGTTAACCTTCAAATTCTGAAATGGAAAAAGGAGGGCCATACAAACAACAGTTAACGCAAATGAATTTAAGCTTAGTACTCGATGAAAGCAAACTTTGATTATGATTTTGTAAATAAAAGCTTAGTACTTGATGAAAGCAAACATGGGACAAGAATGCTTCCTTAGTGAAATAATAAATCGTTTCCACTGTGATACTCACCAAGTCTCAAATAAAACAGGTGGGTGGCGTGGTGTTCAAATGTCTGGAGGACAGAAGCAGAGGATTGCTATTGCCAGAGCTATACTTAAGTCACCCAAAATCCTCCTCCTTGATGAAGCCACAAGTGCATTGGACACAGAGTCAGAGCGTGTTGTGCAAGAGGCACTTGACCTGGCTTCGTGGGCAGGACAACCATAGTCATTGCACATCGACTCTCCACAATCCGGAATGCTGACATGATTGCTGTGATGCAATACGGTGAGGTCAAGGAGCTGGGATCCCATGATGACCTCATTGCCAATGAGAACAGCCTCTACACATCGCTTGTCCGCCTTCAGCAGACCAGAGATTCAAGGGAGGCTAATCAGGTCGGTGGAACTGGAAGTACATCTGCTGCGGGGCAATCTAGCAGCCACAGCATGAGCAGGAGGTTCTCTGCAGCTAGCAGGTCAAGCTCAGGGCGGTCAATGGGTGATGCAGAAAATGATAATATTGCCGAGAAGCCAAAGCTTCCTATCCCTTCATTCAGAAGGTTACTGATGTTTAATGCACCAGAGTGGAAGCAGGCTCTGATGGGAAGTTTCAGTGCAATTGTGTTTGGAGGCATACAACCTGCATATGCATATACCATGGGCAGCATGATCTCAATCTACTTCTTGGCAGACCATAATGAGATCAAGGAAAAAACAAGGACCTACGCACTAATCTTTGTTGCTCTTGCAGTGCTCTCATTCTTGATCAATATTGGGCAACATTACAACTTCGGTGCCATGGGGGAATACCTCACCAAGAGAGTGAGAGAACAAATGCTTGCAAAAATCCTTACTTTTGAGATTGGGTGGTTTGATCGTGACGAGAACTCCAGTGGTGCCATATGCTCACAACTTGCCAAGGATGCCAATGTCGTAAGTATACAAACCAAAGACAAGCTTATACATATTATAAAAAAATAATACCTGACAATTCATATACTTATTTTGGCAGGTGAGGGTCTCTTGTGGGTGATCGAATGGCTCTAGTGATACAGACAGTTTCTGCAGTTCTCATAGCCTGCACTATGGGTCTTGTGATAAACTTGGCGTTTGGCCCTTGTCATGATAGCAGTACAACCCCTTATCATTGTTTGCTTTTATGCTCGCCGTGTCTTACTGAAGAGCATGTCCAAGAAATCAATACAGGCACAATCTGAAACTAGCAAGCTAGCAGCTGAGGCTGTCTCCAATGTCCGCACCATCACTGCTTTTTCATCCCAGGAGCGCATCCTACGCCTCTTTGACCAAGCACAAGATGGGCCACGCAAGGAAAGCATCCGGCAGTCATGGTTTGCAGGACTGGGCCTTGGCACCTCCATGAGCCTGATGACATGCACATGGGCCCTTGATTTCTGGTATGGTGGCAGGCTCATGGCTGAGCATCACATAACTGCAAAGGAACTCTTCCAGACCTTCATGATACTAGTAAGCACAGGGCGTGTGATTGCAGATGCAGCTAGCATGACCACAGACCTTGCTAAGGGTGCTGATGCAGTAGCTTCAGTGTTTGCTGTTCTTGACAGGGAAACCGAAATTGACCCTGATAACCCTCAGGGGTACAAACCAGAGAAGCTAAAAGGTGAGGTTGACATCAGAGGAGTTGACTTTGCATACCCGTCAAGGCCAGATGTGATTATCTTCAAAGGTTTCTCCTTGAGCATCCAACCAGGCAAGTCAACAGCTCTTGTTGGGCAAAGTGGTTCTGGCAAGTCGACTATCATTGGGCTTATAGAGAGGTTCTATGACCCACTTAGAGGGGTAGTGAAGATCGATGGTAAAGACATCAAAACATACAATCTCAGAGCCCTGCGTCGACACATTGGATTAGTCAGCCAGGAACCAACACTATTTGCAGGTACAATAAGAGAAAATATTGTGTATGGTACAGAAACAGCAACTGAAGCAGAAATTGAGAATGCTGCAAGGTCAGCGAATGCACATGACTTCATTAGCAACCTCAAGGAAGGATACGACACATGGTGTGGTGAGAGGGGTGTACAGCTTTCAGGTGGCCAAAAACAACGCATTGCAATTGCCCGTGCCATCTTGAAGAACCCTGCTATCCTGCTACTGGATGAAGCTACAAGTGCACTGGACAGCCAGTCTGAGAAGGTGGTACAAGAGGCATTGGACCGAGTGATGGTTGGCAGGACAAGTATTGTGGTGGCGCACAGGCTCAGCACAATCCAGAACTGTGACCAGATCACTGTGCTTGAGAAAGGAATTGTTGTGGAGAAGGGCACACATGCATCCCTTATGGCTAAGGGCCCCTCTGGAACATACTTCGGACTGGTCAGTTTGCAACAAGGAGGCAACGAGCACTGAGATTTTTGCATGGGAACACAGCAGTACTTACAAATTTGCTGCCCCATTCACATGATGTATTAATTGGATCAATCTGCAAGAGATATCTAGCCTACATAAGTGTGCCGAGCATAGTTTCTTCATTTAACTGTTGAATATGTATTGTAGTTGTGTAACAGCGAGGAAATCTCAGATAAGATGTATATTAGGTATTATTTCATCTTATTCTCTATTGACTTGTGTGTTCGAAACCATGATTTCAGGTCGGCTGGTCGAACCTGGTCGACCTACCAATCACGATTAATCGGGCGACCAGGGACATCCTAATCAAGAACCTGGGACCGACCAGGACGACTAATCGTGATTAATCGGGCGACCTGAACAGGGATTCGAAATTATTACATTAGCTTTCAGTTCATCTAAGTCTTCTGTGAATTATGTATTTGATATTCCTAAATCCATGATGGCAGAACAGATACAAACAAGGAAACAATAGAAAACAATCAATTGAGCACAAGCTGTGTTTCCAAGTATCAGCATATAGTTTTCAGGTGCACATCCTAATCCTAATTAAAACGATTTAGGATGACCTAAAGTTAAAGAGAATCTTCATCAACTACACATTCACGCCCGCTATTTCTAATCTCACATAAGTACAAAACAGTCTATTATACTTCATAGCTGAGAAGCCTATAATAATAACAAAAAGTATAAAAAAACACACAACTCATGTAGCACTCCTAAGTCCCCCATCCACATTTGTACCATTACTTAAACCCGTACTTCAACATATGACCAAATTAATTTTGGAGGCATGGGAACTGAAATGGCAGAAAAGTAGCTATGGTACAGCTCGCATTTCAGCGTAATGAAAGTGGCGGGGGACAGGTACCAGTGTCTCGCCTTGTCGAATCGAGAGAATCCGGCCGCGTCCTTGTAGCGTCGTGGAGCCTGTTTGGCCGGCAGGCGCACGGCGGCGGCGACGGCGGAGGCAGAGGTAGAGGAGAGGCAGAGGCAGGGAGTTCGCGAGTGGATTGGAGATTGGGAATGTGGGGAGGGAGATGAGTTCGGATGGACAGCTCGCCACGGCTACGCTACCCTGGTTCCTGGCTCGCGGTGAGAAGGTGGGATGGCTTACGGCGGCGTCGCTCTTGCACGCCGGCGGGCGGCGAGAATGTTTTCCGCCTCCGGGAGGTATAACCCGTCCAGGTTTCGGTTTAGGCCCATACATACATGTGATAGCTGGATCGACCGAGAAGCCCATTTTGTTTTTCTGTCGTGGAGTCTTCTAAGCCCAGCCCAAGGTAGTAAGTGGTAAAAGTTTTTTTTTTTTGGCAACAGTAAGTGGTAAAGGTTGACCTCAGTTTCCATGTTCCGTGATCATGTGGCAGGAATAAAATGAGAGATTTTGATGAAAAATAAAACCCTTTTAACAGCTCCTTTAACTAGATTTTTAGATATTATCGTTCTCTATTTCAGATATCTTGATAGTCAAAGATGGAAAGCAGGCCAGGTGAAAACATATAGAGAATGATTTTATTAAGTGACTCCAAATGAGGTGTTTAAAACTTTGGTACCAATTGGTAGGCGGATGAAAAGTATATTTTCTCTCAGTAACGTCTTTATTTTTTTTTTTCTTTCTCTTCTCTTCATCTCTTTGCCTTTCTCTTTCGCAACACCTAAGCGGTAAATTCAATAACTTTGCTCAAGGAAGTCACCGGGTAACTTGAATTCCTAGCAAAATCCAAACACGAAAAAAAGAATATTACGTAGGTAGTTAGGTTTTTTTTTTTTTTTTTTTTTTTGCGGAGGCAAGCAGGCGGCGAGAGTGCTTGGTGGGCTCTCTCACCATCCCATATCGTGCGTGGTGAGGCCCAGTCTAGCAGTTCGGACATGCCTTAGCTAAGCTCAATGGAAGGTTTTATCTCCCGATTTCAAAAAACGTGAAACTTTAATATGAAATAGGGCTTTCTCTCAACGCGTAGTTTCATGCATACTTTCATAGACTATTTTAGACTTGTGGGTTCCACAACCTCTCTCTTTTCTCTCTTCCCCGCATGGAGCAACACATGGATGAAACGAACAAAGGTTCTCAATACGAGTTTCATACGGTTTCATAGACGTTGATAACAACGCTAGAGAGTTTCACCAAGATGAAACTTTTTCCTTCTCTCTCCTCCCAGTTTCATGCAAAAAGCTCATGTGGCACCCTATTAAATGTGCATGAAACCCTCCATAAACCCCATTAAGACCGGCCTTTATGAGTGTTTTATGCATATTAAATACAGCGCCACATCAGCAAAACTTCACTTTTTGCATGAAACACCTAGGAGAGAGAAGGAAAAAGTTTCACCATGGTGAAACCTTTGGGCACTGTTTCACATGCGTTGGAAACGGAGTGAAACCCCTATTTATGCACCATGGGGATGAGTCACGTCAAAGAGGAGTCACACTACCCTATTGAAAAGGCCATGTTGAGGCGCGAGTTGCGCTAGCCGAGGGAGCCGCACTAGGTAGGATGAGTTCATGTGGGGGAGGAGGTAACCTTACCATGTGTTTGGTTGGGGGTTGGAGCGAGATGGGTTGGGTTGGACCCGTCCCTGAGTGCAATCCGAGGTGGGTTGGATTGCCTCGGGAGCGAATATTCCTCTCGGTTTGGGTTCATCCCAACCCCCATAATCGACGAGCGGGCCGACCCATTTTTTTTCGACCCACTTTTTCGACGCAAGGCGAAAGCGGAGGCGGGCGGGCTTCGCGTGCGCTCACGCCGAGTGGAGCGAGAGGCCAACTCTCCCGCCCAGCGCGCGTTGCCCGGTCTGCCTCGCCCGTCCCCCCGGTGGGGCTCGCCGGGGCGCGCCATCCCCGACCCCCACGCCGCCCGTCCCCGACCCTGCCCTGCCCATCCTCGCCCCCGGGCTCCGTCCCCGTGGTGGCGACTTCGCCCGTCACGGCGAGATGTAGATGAAGAAAAGGGCAAAAGAATTAGAAAGCTTTTCTCGGTCACGATGCAAAACGCCGAGAGACAAAGGTTTGTTGATATAGGCTTCTCGATTTTGGAATAGTCGTGCCGACTAGCTAGGGCCGGAGACAATAAGCTAAGAGATACAATTTGTGCATGAGTGGTCGTGGTTCAGTAGCGGTCCCTACCTAGTCATCGGGAACGCGGGACGACGCGGCGAACCTCGTTCCGCGGGACGGCGCCCCGAACGCTGGTCGGGAACGCATCGGGTCGGCACGACGAACGCATGCGAACACGTCCCGCCGGCCGCCCGCCCCGCCCGTGGAACTCGAGCGCCGCCGCCGGAAAGCCGACCGCGCCGCCGCCGGAAGGCTCAACCGAGCCGCCGCGGGAGCTCGACCGATCGCCGGGAGGCCATGAAGCCATACCGCCATGGACGCCGCTACAAGGTTTCCTTCGTCTTTTACGGCCGGAGGAAGAAGATAACGTTTCATTTTAAGAAGAATTCTCCCCATGCTCAATAGGATTGAAAGAAGATTATCGGGGATCGATAAATTTATGTCATACCATAGGAGACTCATCCTAGTCAATTCAGTCCCCATTCGCTCTGCCTACCTTCTACATGTGCAGTCTCAAATTCCCACCACAAGTCATTAATCAGGTGGATATTTACAGGAAACATGGCCTTTGGAGTAAAGGTGATATTAGCAGAAAAGGAACTTGCCTGGTTGCTTGGGAGATTGCATTGAAACCAAAAGATGAAGGGGGTCTAGGTATCATTGACATCAAAACTCAGAATGAAGCTCTTCTCCTAAAATTTATGGACAAATTCTTCAACAAAAAAGACACTCCCTGGTTAAGTTAACATGGTCCAAACTGCATTTAAAATTCCCAAACACCACCACAAGCCGGATCCCCCCTTTGGATCTTTTCGGTGGAAGGACATCATCAATCTATTTGAAAGCTTTCAATCGCTGGCAAGCTGCAAGCCCAATAGAGGTGACACAATGCTTTTCGGCTACAAAGATGGCCTGATCAAGCTCAACCTTTAACCCTCGGCTTCCCCACCGTTCTTATTTGCAAAAAGCCCAAGTGCTCAACCCTCTTCTTTTTAGATGGGAATGAAGACAGAACTTCATCCTACCTCTTTCCACTCGGCGCCTCTCAACTTGCGAAAATGGCCTCCATCATTGAGGAAGCGAGAACTTGATGATAACCGGGATGACTATTGGTCCTATTCTTGGGGGTCGGCAACTTATAGCAAGAAGAAAGGGATATCACCACCTACAAGAACATACTCCAGCTTCTCCAATCTTCAAATGGCTATGGTCATCATGCAATCATGGGAAACACAAGTTCTCCCTCTCGCTCCTTGTCGAGACAAAAGTTGCCAACCGAAATCTGCTAAAGCGAAAAGAATATGCACCTTGATGATTACTCTTGTCCATCGTGGCACCGAACGTAAGAAACCAGCTTTCATCTTTTTTTTTCTGCTGCCCCTTCGCCCTTCATTGCTGGACTGCAATTGGAATCAACTGGGATACTCATCCCGAGCCCCTGGACATGATAATCACTTTGCCCGGACGGGGCCTTTGGCAACAAGATTTTCGGAGAAATTGTCTTAACACCTGGATTCTTTTGTTAACAAGGAACAGGAAAGTTTTTGACAATGAACAAGCCACCGTGATTAAGTGGAAGAAGGATTTCAGAGCTGAACTTGACCTGGTTTGTACCTAGGCCAAAGGAGACAAATTCATCCACCTTAGTACTTGGAGAGATAGCCTTCATGTATAATTTTTTGCTCTTTTTTGCTTTGGGCCTGGCAGTCCTGTAATATGTACATACCCCATTCTTTCATTTAATTGAAAATACAAAAAAAAAAAAAAAATAGGTAGGGGGCTCCCCTGCCGATTCGGTCAAAAAAGATAACGTTTCATTTCAAGTTGGGCCTTGAGAAGCAATGTGCCAGCAGGCGCGGCCATCCCATCAGTCATCCAAGCAAAAACATGTTGGTAGGCCTATAGCTCACGATACTGCATCCAAGGCCTTTCTCAGGAGAAAATACTAGTGGATTTCATCAGAGGGCATGTAAGCTAGGCCTAGGCACACGGCAAAAGACCAGTGGATTGGGTCATCATTCCTTCCATCGTTCCGGGAACATCTTCCCGAACTAACTTGGGACGTGCTGAAGTTGTATACTTGCTGTTCCAAATAGTATTGAAAAACGGCGTACCACGATCCTCGTTCCCGTTCCTCGACCCGTTCGACCCGGGGACGCGGTGACTAGGGTCCCTACCACCATGGGTGCCCAGTGGTGAAGTGTGCGTGCAAGGAAGCCTCCATATGCTATCATCTTCCATGCTGTCACACGCGTGAGACTTGATAGGAAACAGTCACAGCATAATATATGATCCTCCTTCAAAGTCCCTCGGAAGGTAGGAATATATAAGAGCTTGAAAAAGAAATTTGAGTGCTTGCGTATTAGGATACTCCTAGAGTTGGTTTTTACTACCCACCAACTCTCGAAAGTAGTGACTTCACTGGAATTTCTCCTCTTTGACCTCCAATTGCATGTTTGATTCTGCATGGTCGATCCATAGATTTCATACTATCCGATGCAAAATGCCTATGCTCATAGCCAAAAGCATGGTGGTTCTCCCCTACGATCCGATTGACAGAGGGCACTAAAGTGACTGTAAGGCCACCACGTACTGTTCCTCCTTCAGACGACTGCTGGTAGTTCTTCCCGGTGTCTAGAGGATAGGAAGAGGTTCTCTTGACGACCACCGATGGCCGACTACCCCAACGACTATGGCTTACTCCTTAATTTTCTCTTACAAGGTGGTAAGGACGTAAAAATATGCGCATCCACTGTGCTAGCTTTTTTTTAGATAAAGGATAAACATCCGGCTTCATCTATTCAAGGATAGAATCAGATGAATTATTACAAGATTCAAACCCAACTCAAAGTTCTGTCGAAATAAAATTCCAGCTAAACACATGCAGCAAATGGAACAAATAAGTAGAGGTCTTTGACTAAACATAACCAACATGTCTTTGCAATAGCCAATAGCCAACCACTTGAACTGAAGAAAGCTAGAGCTGACGTTTCTAGGTGACGTGCCACGGAGGTCAGTTGATCCTCAAGATCTTCACACAGCTGCAAGTTGAACCTATACCGCTGCAGTCGTCTGCAGCAAATCTGTGAAACGTACACTCTGAAGATGCCACGATTGTCGTTTATGCAGCAGGAGTGAGCAGTTGAGCTCAAAATTATTTGAATTAGACGTTGGCTGCGTGCTCCCAGAAGTTAACTTGCATATTTAACCAAGAAGCTAAGGAAAGGGATGGCGTAACAATAAAACTATGTTAATTAGGACGTAACAGAACTATGTAATCCGATTAAACAAATGCAAGCATGCGCGCGGCGCCATTATTGGCTTTCCCTCACCTAATCCCTCATGTGCTCGTCTATTTATGAACGGTGGTGAGTACAGCGATCCCATCCATCATCATTTGGGCTCAGAGTTTTGAAGCTTACCATTCCATTTCGCGGAACATGGGTAAGGACGACGACGGGCCATCGGCATCGGGGACGACGGTGGAGGCGAAGACAGTGCAGCTGCGGCTACGATCATTGGAGTCAGTGTTCATGCACGCAGACGCCGTTGACGTAGCGCTCATGGTGCTGGGCCTGGCAGGCGCCATGGGCGGTGGCATCGCAACGCCGATTTCGTTTGCCATCGCCGGCCGCATGTTCAACGACACCGGCAGGGGCCCTGACCACCTTCAGCAGTTCAGGTCCAGGATAAATGAGGTATTATATATAAAATTCAGACTTCTAATCCGAGTTATATATTATTAGCCATGTTATGACGTCGGGTCACAGTCACACATCTAAAGCCACCCAAGGTCGCACAATGGTTTAGCACGGCGGAGAGTGGCCATCAACGAGGTTAATCATCAGCGAGTCGGCCGTGCGATGTGTACACACGTGACACGTTCCTGCTAATGGGTTGGGTTCAAATAGGCTCAGTGGGTTGGTGTCTATTGGATATACTTTAGATGGATGAGAATGTGTTGATTTACTTAACGGGTTGGATTGGGTTGAGTTTAACAAAAAGACTGGGTTCAATGAGTTGAGATTGTTTTTTAATTTGAATGAGTTGAATCCATGGGTTGGTGTTAAATTTTCAATATATCATAGTATACATATATGTTGAATTGAGATATGTTTAACTTTTTGATGTTGGACCCACATGTAGGTTTTTGCTATGCTAACTTTGCACTTATTAGCTTGATGACATTTTACACCCAATCCAATAAATTTAAGTCAATTTTGATATAAATTTTAAAGTGTGAACGTGAACTTTTATTTCTAGGGTTCGACTTTGCTTGTAGGGCTCACACATTGATCTGGCAATGTCAATTGGCATATTTTTTTTTTTTTTTTTTTTGAGAATGACACACGTTACAACGCAGACACTCACTCACAACACGCACGCACACTCACCCCTATGAACACACGCGTCGCAAACCCTACCCCTATGAGCACCTCCGGTCTTGAAAGCACCCGACGGATCCGGAGATTCTCGAAGTCACCATTGAAGCGCCGTTAGTCGACGGGAACGTCCGCTACCACTTAATGCATAACGCCGGAAAATCCTAGGAAAATCCCAGGAAAATGTAATGCGAGCACCGGGATTTAAACCCTGGTGGGTAGCGTCCCCACTGAACCGTCCTACCATTGGACTACAAGCCAATTCGCAATGTCAATTGGCATAAAGTAGCAGCTTACTACATTAAATTGTTTGCATCAATTTTTTGTTAATTTTGATAAATTTTTGAATTGTGAACGTGGGCTTTTATTTCTAGGATCCGACTTTGATGTGGGGCCTATATATTGATCGACAATGTCAATTGACATAAAGCGGTTGGTTGCTACATTAAATCATCTACAACAAATTTTAAAGTGTGAACATGGACTTTTATTTCTAGGGTCTGACTTTGATATAGGGTCCACATATTGATTAGGCAACATGTCAATTGGCATGTAGTAGTTGCTTCCTACATTAAATCATCTACAACAAATTTTAGTCAAGTTTGATATAATTTTATAATGTGAAAAAAAATTAAATTTAGTGCCCGACTTTTTAGTGTGAACACATGGCTTATGCAAGTTTATATATACATTTTATGCAAATTCATGGGTTCTTATACCAAATCCGTGGGTATAATTAGTTTATGGGTTGGGATGGTTTGGGTTTGAAACTATAAAATTATGGAGTGGGGTGGATTGAAGTAGAGAGTTAATTTGTTCTAAGTTGGGTTGGGTATAGGGTGGGTTTTAACCCATTAGCAAGAATGAGTTGGGTTGTTGACATCCCAAGAAACCCCATTATGCTTATCTTCAAGACGGGTTCCATATATAATTTGTTCTCTTCAGCGCATCAGTGCCGTTCTTCATAAGAAAATCCCATGACAACTCCCAAGAAGACCTAACAAATAGGCGCATAATGGGGTCGTTGCTCTAGGATTAGTGTGGTCATATAGAACAGCACCTATTATAGCTGAGAGAGGCAATGGACAACACAAAGTTGAAAAAGCTAAAAGTAAAATTAGTAACAGATTGATTCTTCTCCCAATAGGTTGTTTTAAGTAACCTCAGTCAACTTATGTTATATATATAATGGGATGGTCTTACCTTAGTATAAAATCTTCACAAAATATAATCGGATAGTTCCTACAAGATTTGAGGAGTTTATAGATTGAATGGGTTGAATTGGACTCGGACTGAAACCAAATGTGGCCAGTTTTATGTCGTGCTAGTGTAAACCATCACCTTTCATATCTCTAGCATATATAAATTTCCAAACACCACTTTGATCACCTATTGTGAACCTTATTAACTTGAAGACCACTTGCCCAACTTGTGACTTTTCATTCCAAGTGATAGAATAGTTTTCTACAGCAACTCCCTAACTTAAAAATATTTGTTAACTTTTTAGTTATAACCCTAGGCAACTCCGAGCTTTGTCCATCTAAATGTTCATTAGAGCTTTTATTCTTTTGTCAATTACTTCATTGATATTATCCATCGTTAGCTCATGCTACTTAATATATAATAGAAGATTGATCATTTTTTAGCCAAACTACTATTGACACTACTCTCCTCACATCTCTTGTAGTAATGGGAACAATCAGCAATCATAGTAGGCTAAAAGAATCCAGCCAAGCATAGCAACACTTCATTTTAGAGCAGTGATTCATTCATACCACAAATGCCCTCATAAACTTTTGCCATAGCCACTCTTCCTTGATTAGAATCTAAACAGTTAATTAAATAACAAGCCTTTGTCATTTCTTCAAGTATAACTCATTATTAGACAAAACAAACTTAAATGCAATCTGCCAAACACTTTCATAACTTTAACACTTAGATGACATAGATAATCAACAATGAGAGCACTCAAATCACCTAAATTGGTTCCAAGATCACTTGAGCTGATTTGGAGCCAATTTGGCACATTAGTGGGCTCGGTTTGGTAGGTAAAACCAGTAGCCAATCGGTCATGCGATGTAGGCGTCTGTTCTTTGCCTGAAGATCCCATGCACAATTGTCGTGAAGACCGATGAGGAGCAACACAATGGGGTTGCCCTAAGATCGTAAGATCACCTAAAAACGCCAACGAATCTTATTGAGAGAGGTGTTTGGTTAGCAAAGATGTTGGTATAGGTAAAAGTAGGAAACGACTAGTAGTAGATTAAGACTTTGATCAATTGTGTTGGATAATGTCAATAGATGTGATCTTATGATATATATATACAGAGGGGGTGCTCTTATCAAGTATAAAACCTTCTCAAAATATAATATACAAGTTTCCCATAATTGAAGGAGTTTGAATCGAATCTCGATCGAACAACTGACTGGCCGGCCATGTTATCCAGTGTCGCGTGGTAGGCCGAGAAAACCACCTGGTTTGGCCTTTTCAGCCAATGAACAGTAGGCTGGCCGGCCTGGCCCAATTTTCAAGCGTGACCTATGCCATTTTTTTTTCTTAACATATATTGCCCATTTGCTCTCTAGTTTTTATCCTTTTTTATTGCAATCAAGAACTCCCAAACCTCAACAACATGTGAACCATATGTACGACCAGAGCGCAAGGAATTTCCTCATCTTGGCAGCCGCCAACTGGATCATGGCATTTCTGGGTGAGCTCCTCACACTGCATATATACTACTCTCTCCATGCTAAATTGTAAGTTATTTCAAAAATCTTTGAGAGTCAAACTACCTCAAGTCTGACCAAAATTGTACAGAGAACTATAATGTTTTTAGATATCAAAATAAATATACTACGAAAATATAATTGATGAAGAATCTATTGATATACTTAATTAGTTAACATCATAAATATATGTTATTATATTATCATACAAATTTGGTCAAACTTAAAGATTTTTAAAATAATTTACAACTTGAGATGAACAGGAGTATATGGCTGCATGCTAATGGCATGAGTCACTTTGTGCGTGCAGAGGGGTACTGCTGGACGCGGACGGCCGAGCGACAGGCGTCGCGTATGCGGGCACGGTACCTTAGGGCCGTGCTCCGGCAGGACGTGGGGTACTTCGACCTCAAGGTCGGCTCCACTTCAGAGGTCATCGCCGGCGTCTCCAACGACAGCCTGGCCGTGCAAGACATGCTGAGCGAGAAGGTGCCCAACTTCGTGGTTAACGTCACCATGTTCCTGGGCTGCTATGCCATCGGGTTTGTGCTGCTGTGGCGGCTCACCCTGGTGGGGCTGCCGTCCGTTCTGCTGCTCATCATCCCCGGCTTCCTCTACGGCCGCGCCCTCATCGGCTTCGCACGCCGGATCAGGGAGCAGTACACGCGCCCGGGCGCCATCGCCGAGCAGGCCGTCTCGTCGGTGCGCACCGTCTACTCGTTCGTGGCCGAGGGCACCACCATGGCGCAGTTCGCCGCCGCGCTCGAGGAGTCCGCGAGGCTCGGCATCAAGCAGGGGGCTCGCCAAGGGCGTCGCCCTCGGCAGCAACGGCATCACCTACGCCATCTTTGCCTTCTGCGTCTGGTACGGCAGCGGCCTCGTCATGTACCACGGCTACCAGGGTGGCACCGTCTTTGCCGTCACCGCTGCCATTAACGTTGGAGGAATGTACGTACACTACTACACAATTGATTTTGCACAGTGATTTCAAATGATTTTTCGTGGCGATTATTTGAAAAACCGCCACGGTTAATGTCATGATTAACCGTGGGCGGTTATTTTTATTAACCGTGATGGTCATAATAACCGCGACGGTAAATCGATTTACCGTGGCGGTTTTTTTAAAAATCGCCACTGCAAATTAGAGCCCAGCCCTCTACCATTTTAAAGCCCAATACCAGCTGCTGAGTCCAATAACACCTTCATCGTATAAAAAACGAGCAGCTCTCTCCGGTCATAGGGTTTCATCTCACCCCTCCCTCACTTTTCTCTCAACCGTTGCTCCCTCACTTCTCTCCCTCAACTGCCGCCTCCCCCACTTCTCTCCCCCCAACCGCCTCCTCTCTTCTCTCGTGCAGCCAAGGCACACGAGGCCGGCCATGCGGCGCCTCGCGGTTTCGGCGGCTGGCCTCCCCCCCGGTGGCGGCCTCCACCGCGGTGGCGAACGGCCACGGCGTCGCGGCGGCGTGGAGTTCGAGGCCACGGCGGCGGCCTCCCCACGGCGTGTAGGTGGCGGCGAGCTCGTCCCCCACGGTGGCGGATTCGGGTCCCGGCGTGCGGGCGGCGGTGGAGCTCGTCCACGGCGGCGGATCCGGGGTCCCGGCGTCGGATCCGGCCACGGCGGCGGATCCGGGGTCCCCCATGGCAGATCCAATGAGCCCCCCCCGACGGCGGCGGCGGCGGCGGCGCGGCGGCGGCGACCCGGATCTGGGCTCAAACGGGCCTCGGATCTAGATTTTCCTTTTTTTTATATTTTTTTTTCCGGATTATCGGTGGTGATTATTTGGCCTCTCTAAAAACCGTCAAGGTAAATCGCCGATTTATCGTGACCCCTACGTTCGTGGCGGTCATGAAAACCGCCACGGAAAATGGATGAGTAGTAGTGGTATACACTAGCTAGCCGCAAACCTAACTGCATTTTTGTTCTTAAGGCCTTCACCTCCCGGTTTCCAAGATACTGAAACTTTGGTATGAAATAGGCGTCTCCCTTTATGCACGTTTCATTGGCTCATAGGTCCCACAACCTCTCTCATGCATTGCACGGTTTCATTGCATAGTCCCATGGTGAAACACTATTTCTGTTTCAATGGGGATTTCACCCGTCCCAGCGTATGTGAAACTGCCCAAAGGTTTCACCATGGTGAAACTTTTTTCCTATTCTCTCATGGCCGTTTCATGCAAAAAGTGAAATTTTCTTGATGTGGCGCTGCATTTAATATACATGAAATACTCAAGCCCATTGAGACTGGCTGTATGCATGCCATTAACGAACCCTATATATCCAAGTGCAGAGCGCTGGGTCCGGCTGCCCAACATCAAGTACTTCAGCGGAGGCTAGCGCAGCAGAGAGGATCGTGAGGTGATCCGGCGGGTGCCCAAGATCGACTTCGGAGAGTCAAACCGGCGAGGAGTTAGCCGATGTCGCCGGTGAGGTGGAATTCAAGAACGTGGAGTTCTCCTACCCGCCGCGGCGCGGGCCCGATCTTCGTGAGCTTCAACCTGCGCGATGCCGGCGGGCGCACGGTGGCGCTGGTGGGCGGCGGGTGGGTCCGGAAGTCGACGGTGATCGCGCTGCTTGAGCGCTTCTACGACCCGGGCGGCGGGAGGTGACCCTAGACGGCGTGGACATCCGGCGGCTGCGGCTCAAGTGGCTGCGCCGCCGCGCAGATGGGGCTCGTCAGCCAGAGCCGGCGCTGTTCGCGGCGTCGATCCGGAGAACATCCTGTTCGGCAAGGGAGGACGCCACGGAGGAGGAGATCGTCGCTGCAGCAAAGGCGGCCAATGCCCATAACTTCATCTCCCAGCTGCCGAAGGGCTACGATACACAGGTAACGATATATATAAATACCAACTTGGTTTACGAGCTTTGCTACGGGTCACATAAACTTCTAGACTAAAACGCACATATCACACAATATGCTAAATAAAATATATACCGACGTTAAAGTGATATATTAAATTGCAAAGTTCCTGAAATTACCAGAGTCATAGAAAATAAGTATGTAATGTATGGTATCTAATAACAATCACAAAAATTTAGATTATAGGAGAAGAGTGAAAGGGTCTCTAGCCTAGTGGTTAGAGCGCTGAGTAGCACCAAAGACACCTGGGTTCGACTCCCGTGGGAGCCGAATTTAAACAGGTTTGCATTATTAAAAATTAAAAGAATAGGCCAGAGTTTCCCTTTGCTGACTTCGGTAAAACAAAGATTATAGGAGAAGAGACTTTTCTCTAACTTTGAGCTTCGAACCGGTCAGACGGGAAAAGACCGAGCAAATAAGTATCATCATAGTATATATATTTAATGGCATAAATATGTAATTCTCTCATAATTTTGCTCAAGCTTGCGATGTTTTTCTCTCCAAAAAAATTTGGAATAACTACTATAATTTGGAATGAGGGAAGTATATGAGATCCTGATTCTTCGATGTATATACCACTGAACACATTCACCTAAAGTAGTCTGAAGCGAGCTTTGATTTTCTAAATGAAGTCTTTAGAAGACAAAATGTTATATAGTTGTAATTATAATGCTAATTACTAACCAATTTATATCTATATCTAGCACTGAAGAGAAATGTTCTCTCTCTTTGGTCCGTCATAGCTTAAGAGCTTCGAACCCGGTCGGATGGGAGAGACCCGAAGCAAATAAGTATCATCAAAGTATACGTATTTAATGGCACAAATATGTAATTCTCTCATAATTTTGCTCAAGCTTGCGATGTTTTTACTCTCAAGAAAATTAGAATAACTTATAATTTGGAACGAGGGAAGTATATGAGATCCTGATTCTTCCATGTATATACCACTGAACACATTCACCTAAAGTAGTCTGAAACGAGCTTTGATATTTTAAAAGAAGTCTTTTTCGAAGACAAAATGTTATATAGTTGTAAGTATAATGCTAATTACTAACCAAATTTATATCTATATCTAGCACCGAAGAGAAATGTTTTCTCTCTTTGGCCTGTCATCCCTTAAGCATCGCGTCCTCCCCGCGTATGTCACCTTCATTTGCTACCTCTCTTCCTCCCACCCAGCCTCGCCGCGCATCCATGCCTGCGCCGGAGAGGGAGAAGAAGCCAAATCTGATGTGCTTAGAAAAGAAGAGTGACCACGGGGAGGCAGATCGACCAGCGGTGGGCCAAAGGGGCCCTAGCAGCGATAGAGGTGGCTAGGCCAGGGAGGGGCAGGGCCACCATAGACCACCGGACCTAGCCACAATGGGAGGGGGAAGGGGAAGAAGTCGTGGTGACCGGTGGCAGGGCCCTATACGAGGGCAGGAGGTGGGTGGCACAGCCGCGCTGGTTAGGAACGGCGGGTGAGGAAGACAGAGGTGGACACACAATGTGGAAGATGAACATGGTGCCACGATTCCTAGTCTGCGACGGTCACACTTTAACTGTGCCTATTGCTTACTCCCAAATCCCTCTCTTTTGTCACTTGCTCCCCCACTCTTTTCACTTTCGAGGTAATTTCTCATTTCACCCCTCTTCCTTGGCTACCAAACCTGGGTTCATGCGCATTGCGATATGAATTGAGGCTGCAGGAGCATGTAACTTGTGGTTACCGATGCCCTAGTGGAACCGATGCGCCGAGCCAATGGTCAAGAGGTCACATATATCCACAATACATGCAAAAGAATCGGTAGCCTAGTGGTTACAAGAACGTTAATACTATCTCAGATCTTGGGTTTGACTCATACGAGAGCGAATATTCAAGGATTTAACAATGCAAATCGACCACAAAATCCACATTCACACCTCCAGTTGGAGCCGATGCACGCCATATTGCCGCATGGAGAGTAGGACACTACAGGAATCCTGCTAACCTGTGATGATTTGTTTTACCATATGAGCCATATACATGCAACAAAGAAATTTAATTAACAAATCATCTTTTGGGTTTGATTATGATTACAATCACATTTTCAATTTTTCTTTGCACTAAACATTATAGTGGGCCTATTGTTTTGAGCTAAATAGAGTATGACGAACTTAAAATCATACATTGTGACAGTTCCGATAAAACTGTCACGAGTTTGCGGCCGAGAATATCCACTTGGGCTCATCGGTGACGAAAAAGAAAATATCATCACGGATTATGTCCATCCAATGACGTGAGCTGCCCGGCACCGGATGAAGGGAAGGCTGAGAGGTGAATTGAGGAGCAAAGTATAAATTATCTGTTAAGCTTGCAGAGGTCACCTTGCCACAGCCAACTGGGGTTATTATTTTTTCTATTTAAATTATAGAAGGTTACAACTTCTATGTGCTATCTCTACATGAAACTTGTTCATTTTACCTTGGAATTAGAAGTCTTGTTTCTTCTGATGAATATAGTTGTCATACATGGAAACTAACCATGCATTGAGCAAAAACAGGTTGGCCAGACATGGTGTCCAAATATCGGGAGGACGAAGCAAAGGCTTGCTATTGCCGAGCAATCATAAAGTCACCTAAGATCCTCCTACTTGATGAAGCCACCAGTGCATTGGACACTAATTCAGAATGCATCGTGCAAGAGGCGCTTGAGCTGGCCTCCATGGGTCGAACTACTATTGTCATCGCTCATCGGCTATCCACACCATCCGAAATGTGGATATCATTCTTGTCATGCAGTCTGGTGAGGTCAAGGAGTTGGGATCCCATGAAGATCTCATTGCCAATCAGAATGGCCTCTACTCATCTCTTGTACACCTTCAGCAGAACAAAATGTCAATTGATACTTGGCGAGGTTATTGAAATTGGAAGTCCATCTGTTATGCATCAATCAATAAGCAATGGTATGAGTAGGACATCATCGACAACAAGCAAGTCAACATTAACACGATCTATGGGCATTACTGAAGAGGGTGAAAATATCGAGAAAACAAAGCTTCCAGTACCATCTTTCATGAGGTTGCTGATGCTTAATGCACCAGAGTGGAAGCATGCGTTGATGGGAAGCTTTAGTGCAATTGTGATGGGAGGCATACATCCTGTCTATGCATATGCCGCAGGGAGTATGATCTCCATCTACTTCTCGATAGATCATAAAAAGATCAAGGATGAAACTAGAATCTACGCAATCTTATTTGTTGGTCTTACTGTGCTCACATTCCTGATCAATATTGTGCAACATTACAACTTTGGTGCCATGGGGAATACCTCACTAAGAGGATAAGAGAAAAGATGCTTTCAAAATCCTCACTTTTGAGATTGGGTGGTTCGACCGCAACGAGAACTCTAGTGGTGCTATATGTGCACAACTTGCTAAGGATGCAAACATTGTAAGTTTCCAAATTCAAAAAAAAAAGAGCTTATGATCAATTCCAAAAGAATAACGCTTGACCAAAAATGTATCTCTGTTTTGTAGGTGAGGTCACTTGTTGGTGATAGGATGTCCCTCGTCATCCAAACAGTTTCTACAGTGCTGATTGCCTGCATCATGGGTCTAGCGATCTCTTGGCGTTTGGCACTTGTGATGATAGCATTTCAACCCATTATCATTATGAGCTTTTATGCTCGCCGTGTCTTACTAAAGAGCATGTCCAAGAAATCAATACATGCACAATCTGAGTGTTGCAAGCTAGTTGTTGAGGCTGTCTCTAATCTTCGTACGGTAACTGCTTTTTTCATCGCAGGGGGCCACATAATGCGCCTCTTTGAACAAGCGCAGGAAGGCCCGTGCAAGGAAAATATTCGACAATCATGGTTTGCTGGTCTCGGCCTTAGTGTCTCCATGAGCCTTTTGAGATGTCTTTGGGCCCTCACCTTGTGGTACGGTGGCATACTCATGGCTAATCACCACATTACTTCAAGGCCCTATTTCAAACTTTCTTAATTTTAATAAGCACAGGACGTGTGACAGCGGATGCAGCTAGTATGACAACTGACCTAGCCAAGGGGAGCCGATGCAGTCACCTCTGTGTTTGCCATTCTAGACAGGGAGACAAAATTGACCCTGAAAACCTGGAGGGATATAAACCAGAGAAGCTAAAAGGCAAGGTGGACTTTAGAGAGATTGAATTTGCATATCCATCAAGGCCAGATGTGATAATCTTTAAAAGATTCTCCTTGAGCATCGAGCCAGGTAAGTCAACTGCTCTTGTTGGGCAAAGTGGTTCTGGCAAATCAACCATCATTGGTCTTATAGAGAGATTCTATGACCCATCTATGGGGGCTGTAGAAATTGATGGTAGAGACATCAAAACATACAACATTCGATCCCTGCGGAAACATATTGGGTTGGTCAGCCAAGAGCCAACATTGTTTGAAGGCACCATCAGAGAGAATATTTTGTATGGCACAGAAACAGCCAGTGAGGAAGAAATTGAGAATGCAGCAAGGAGTGCTAATGCACATGACTTCATTAGCAGCCTCAAGGATGGATATGGGACATGGTGTGGTGAGCGAGGTGTTCAATTGTCAGGAGGCAAGTAGGCACACATGCATTCCTTATGGCCAAAGGTTCCACCGGAACATACTTTGGAATGGTTAGTTTGCAACAAGGAGGAAACCGCCACATAGATTCTGTATGATAACATGGCATTACTTTGTAATCTTGTTGTACAATTAAAATTAGTAACCATTTTAATATAACTAGCAAGCAAGATTGTTCGACAAACTTCCTATGACAATTCACGTCCGCGTGTGCTTTGAGAAATCTAGTAGCCACAACATGAGAGTAGGAGCGGTTCTTAGTAGCAGGCTCAAGACGGTAAATGGGTGACATAGAAATGATAGTAGTGCCGAGAAGTCAAAGCTTCCCATCCCATCATTCAGAAGGTTACTAATGCACCAGCAGAGTGGAAGGTTACTCGTGTGTTTGGAGGCATGCAGCCTTCATGTGCATATGCCATGGGGCAGCATGATCTCAGTTCTCGATATACTCTCCGTCCGAATTATACGTCGTTTTGACTTTTTGTACATCTATTTTTACTACGCATCTAGATATAATAATATGTCTAGATAGATAGCAAAATAGATGAACCAGAAAAGTCAAAATGACTTATAATTTGGAAAAGGGAGTACTTGGCAAACCATAATGAGATGTACACATGCATATCCTTGCTCTCATCTATTGTACGGAGGAAACCACTAACCTATTTTTCTATGATTTTGTGAAGCCGCGTCATTCAGGGGTCCCACCTCGTCAAGTCAACAGCGTCTCTCAGGGCACGCCCAACGCGGGCATATATGAGCATATGCCTCACGAAATTGTGGCAGGCCACATAGACTGAGGCAGTCAATATACTATTTAATCTCTCAACGCAGGCTGCACTCTCTGATTCAAGTGATGTCAGTTGTTAAGCATGTGTGTGCTGCTTTTACTGAGCCTTGTCACAGAAAGGTGATGTCACGTAGCTGCCTCTTCCCACAACACTTGCTTCATTGTATGCCTTCACCTTTTGTCAGCCGGAGAGAACGCAACTTCTGCAGGAGATTGTATGCCTTCACCTTTTGTCAGCCGGAGAGAACGCAACTTCTGCAGGAGCTTCTGACCGCCTGCGAGGCTATCAATAGGTGTGATCTGGACTGGTAGTAGGGACGTGGCACTTGGGGTAGGACGCCACCCTGGTGCGTTGGGCATGGCCTCAGTAGGCAAGCCGTACCTATCTGGCCATCTGTCTTGTCCGCTTTCCTTTCCACTAGCTGTGGTACAGAGGAGGCGCATGCGCAGAGCACCGCGCGTATCAGGGCAAGCACTATGGAGGCTACTAGTAGTAGTGGTTCTAGTACAAATAAAAGTGATCCACATAGATGAGGAAATATTAAGACTACTATTTACACAATGCAACAAATTATTGTTTGTGGCTTGCACATAAACTTTTTGCTTTCATCATACCACATCTTTATTTCCTCTCCCTCTTCTTTTTCAAAGCATGGACCACCTTCTCTCTCCTTAAGCACATGTAAACCTTCCGCAGTTCCACTATGACAAGAATAGAAGACCTACTTTTTTTATCCGATCCTACATGGCACTTGAGGCTACAAGCATAAAGCATGCAATGGGGGAAGCCCTCATGAGGAGGGTGCAGAGGAGGACGGAGGAGGAGCACCGTGAAGCCAACAGCGCGTTGTACGTTGGCAGCGCAGCGTCGCTTCCGCCCATGACGACGACACATCTCATTTGGCCTCAGCTAGTGCACTTTTTTCTCCTTTATTTCACTCTTCTCCGAAATATAATATGTTTCCTCCTCCATGCTGAGTAATGCTGGTACTATGTGAGGGTGATGAAAGCATAGACAAGATACTGGAGGCGAAGGAATCTATAGTATAGATAATATAATGTAGGGCGAAGAGCAAAAAGGAGTACCCAACAGCTAGCAAAGTTAGTGCAAATCGGAGGCTGAATACCACTACAGCGTGTCCTCTTGAACAATATTGACTTCTTTCTAACACATGGACAATGATTGCACTAGCACAAATCATGTAGTTAAAGTATGGGTGTTTTGGAGCAGATAGGCCATGTAGTTAAAGTATGGGTGTTTGTTCCCAACTTAGCTCCAATTTTAGAAACAAGAGGTTTTTGGAGGATTTTTCTACTGCACTTTTGGCTTTGTTTATAAAACTTGTGCGGTATGGAAATATTATAAAACATTAGGTTCTAGATAATGAATAGCCATGATGTTTCCTAGATTCTTGGAAATTATATATCTTGAAGGCATAAAAATTTTCCTAAGAAAACTAAAAAAAAGTAGTAAACTTTGATGAACATTAGGGCATGTACAACCCACAGGCGGCGTGGTCGTCCGCAGAACCTCAAATTTGGCATACGTATTTATATAAAGACATCTTATACAACCCCTGTATCTTTATCGATCCGTCGTAAAAAGCTATTTAATGCTTTATGTGTAGTTTAAGATCAACTACAAATGCATTTGTGTTTACATATGTGTGGCTATTTGATTGAATAATATAAATAATTGAAACATATTTACAATGATGTTTAGAAATCATAAATATAATAATTATATTATATATAGTTATACAATGCCACGATTAATTGGTCTCATAGGAACTAAAGCCACGGTAAAAATAAAAGAAAAACAATTTTTCACCGAGGACCCTCCACTTTCCACTAATTAACTGATCTTAGATTAGAAAAATTCTCTCCCTAGCAAACTTACATCGGGAACCCTAAAAGTGAAATAAAATTGTGTTTTTGCCCTTATTCTAAGTCTCGTCCTCTCGTCCTTTTTTTTATCAAACCAAACCTGTATTAAACTTAAGGGTACCGTATAAACACCAGAATAAATACAGGTACAACACGAGATGATCTGAGAGGACAGGTGTCCAAACCTAATAGCACACACGGACCTAGAAAGAAACAAAATTACAAACAAGTCCTAGACCCTGTGTCCACCATGATCGCCGCATCGCCCGCCGCCGCTTGTCGCGGAAGTTGACACCGAAGCCATCTTCCCTAGGTCCGAGACGGCTTCATTGCTCGAAAAGCTTTTGAAAGAGCGAAATAGACACTTTTTCATTACCTAAGCACGAGATGAATCGCCGCCCATCACCACTGGGGCGCGCCCGTGCCCGCTTCGGCAAATGGATCAAAGCTCACCATCAACGGCGTCGCCCCACGATGGGGAAATCGAGATCAATCCATCATCCGCAACACCACAAGACCCACGCCTTCCTCTCCATTTGAGAAACCAAAGGCAAACACCGAAGGGGATGGCCGCCGATCGACAACTCTTGTATGCGGGGGCTCCTCACACCTCCACGGGCTCGCCGTCGTGAGTGGAACACCAATGGGTGAGGAAGAGTCTGAAGACCTTATTCCGCCGCGCCGCCGCCACCATGTCCTCGCTGGTGTCGCCAAGAACCTAACCCTAGAAAACCTAGGACCTACTCTACTAGCCGGTAAGGAGACCGGCGGTCCCCGCCCCCTCATGACGCCAAGCAGGCCGTCGGAGGCGGAAGGACCACCAGGCCCGCGGCGGCGAAGAGCTTTTTTCCGCCTCTTTAAGTGTAGAAGAGAAGCCTTCGAGAGAGACCGCGTCCGGAAGGCGAAGCCCGTTCCACTCGTCCTTGGTTCACCCGCCATCTAGCCCTTTGCGTGGAGGCTTTCTCCCTTGTATGATCAGGCTCGAACTTCCAACTCCTAGTATAGTACAGTAACATCTTTGTATGTAGCAATATCATACATGTACAGGGAGCCATAAACGTTGTCTGTGAGCCATCTTTTTCACCATAAAGCGATCAGAGAGAGAGAAAAAAAAACTCGTTTTACTGCCCATATGCAAGACTCCCCGTTTTCGCATCTATTTATATATCACACATCTATATATAGATATAAACCAATGGAAGCCACTAAACGTGCAAAATTCGTGGTTGGGTGCCCACAGCATCACATATAAATAAACCAATGAAAACATCTAAACGTGCATCATTTGGTTGGCACTCGAGTGTCTACTAGTGGCCTATCACATTGGTAACGTTTGATTCCTCTGGTCACCTTTCCCTCTCATCTGAGTGCTAACGGACGGTGAAGAAAAAACGGAGGCAGACGTCGATCGAGTCGGTGCTATATGAGCGTGAAAACAACGTCATCTCGATCAAACAATGACTGCTCATTGTTGCCACACGACATAAGCATCGTTAAGACGTTGACCCAGCAGTTCAATCAATTGCTCCTTTCGATTGCAAGTGCGGGTCGTTTTTAGCGTCTTCAATCATTCTCTACTTTTTTGTATTTTGTTCCTTCCTCTTGCCTTAGCTAAATTTTTGGTTATAGTGTCAATATAGGATTCCAAGTTCATTTGTTTTCTTTAAGTCCTTACATACGTATATAAAAAAAAAATCGACCAAATATCTTTTTAGAACGGAGGACTATATAATTTTTAGATTACACCACATGGATGTACAATACCCAATAACAAAAGATTTATGGCTGTTCTGTTGATGGTTTTTCTGGTCGGTAAGTTTGTTATGAGAGGCCGCGCCTGAGCTGCGGCTTGTAGCCAAGCAGCTTCAGCTTGACGTCGTCCTCCTCGCCGGTGGCTCCGCGGATCGCCGCCGCTGCCGCCCCGTCGCCGGCGGCGGCAAGCGGGCTGTAACCGTGCCGCTCATCTTCCATCCTCTCCCCCCCCCGCTTCTCCGCTCCGCTTGCTGCTTGCTTCCTGAGCTGGGAACTGTGAGAGGCTGCGCGTGGCAGGCCCTGTGATCCGCAGCTGCAACTGGGAAGGCCCGGCCGAGAGCTCCTGCTCCAATTTGTATAGCACTCTCTTCCCGAGAGTCAGGGAGCAGGACTCTGACTTATGTGAGAGTGAAACTGAAGGACCGAGAAGGCGGGTAGAAGGGGTGAATAGGAGTCTCGAAAAATTCTTTCAATTATCGAACTTGTAGCTCTTACGTCCCCTCAAGGCAAGACACTCAAGCACACGTAAAGATCACGACCTAGGTAACTAGGTGGATGCTCTAGAAGATGTCCTAGGAGCACAGTGGATTAACCAGAACAACCTCGAAGCAATCGAACAAGCAACCACAAGAAATCAACACAAGATATCTCAAATCAGCACAAACTCGGACAGTCCGAGGGAAGGGGTGGACAGTCCAGCGACACAAAGAAGATGACCAACGGAAACTTGATGTCGCATTGTACGCTGCTGAAAAATGATCTAAGGACAGTCCGGGCCCAAGGGCGGACTGTCCGGAGCTCAAAACAACGAAAATGGACTCCGAAAACAGGTTCTGGACATGTGCTGAAAAACTGACCTACGGACAGTCCGTAGTACAAAAAATATGAACGCCGGACAATCCACACTTTGAGGCCGGCAATCCGATGTACAAATTCTGAAAACCGAACTTTTGCCGCAGGTCTGGACACGCTACAGACTGAGTTCGGACTGTCCGCCCTCTTGAGCCGGACTGTCCGCAATTGATGACTTCGGCACGTTGAAAAATACCCTCGGGATAAACATGATGTCCGGACTGTCCGAAGTTAGGACTCGGACTGTCCGCACCTCGCTGGAACAGCAAGAACAACCATGAACTCAAAATCGCCCCATCCCCAAATCTGACCATAACTCAATCAAATCTCAATCCCAGGTCACAAGTTTTTAGCCCGGGCGATTTAGGCATGTAGGTGACCAAATCCCCCAAAGAAATCACGCGTTTGACCAAGCCAATCAATCGGATTTTCAGATCTCGCTCCAAACTCAAAAAGAACACGAACATGAACACAAAACTTGCCCGATCTACAATCTCGTGAGGTTTCAATCGATTTCCTCCGGTGGAATCACTCCTCTCACGTCATAGATTGAGTTGGTGCAAGAAAAAAAAGATCAAACCATCAAGAAACGAAGAAATCGAGATCAAGAGAGGGGTGTAGAAAAAGAGTGATGAAAATTGCAAAGCAAGAACACAAATCATAGCACACAAGAGAATCGATCTAACCCCAAAAGCCCGAGAGGGCATGCACACACACTAAGGGTGTGCTTCCTACTAACATGGATCACAAAATAGTTATGCGGACCTCTCCCACTCGAACAACTACTGACCGGGAAACCCTAAGAATGAATCGGAAACCGGAGAGGCAACCGGAGATGGAGGGCTGCCCTCTCTTTTTATAGTCTTGGTCCGAATGACCATCCTACCCCTACTAATACAATTGTCGAAACCACTTAGCCAGGGGCATAATGGTCGGACTTGGATATCTTCCCGATCCGACGGCCATCGCGCTTTCTCACCCGAGTAGCTTCACCCCACGCGAACTCCCCGATGCCGCCACATGCGTCCTTCCGCATCAAAACCTCCACCCGGGTTTTAAGGCTCAAACCTGTGAAACCTCGCCACTAATGGTTTTGAGGCCCAAACCACCAAACACGCTTGCGAGTATCATGTCGCGCATGTGTCCCCTTCGACACGCGTGTCGCCGCCATCTTCGACCGCTGAGCCACCAAGTCTGTCCCAACTTGCAATGCTCGCCGTCTTGACCCGATCGACACGTCTCGCCACATCCTCTTGCATTCCTCGATGTCCCAAATGTCGGCCACCATGGCTAGTCGCCCGATGATTCGGGCGCTCGGTTCAAGCCTCACATCCGTCCTTCACCTACACGGTCCATTGGCCCGACACGTCCTTTTGGCCCATTCACCTTGTCGTCGCCTACCATCTCCGAGCTCCACACCTGTACAACACGAACCAAGAGATACGTCTTGACACACTCCACGTGTCTTGGTGAACATAGGCGAAGCATAAAGGATAAAGGAAAATAGAAGTAAAATCTTGACTTCGACAATCACTCAACCACACAACTAAACACATTTGATCTAAATCAACCATGTGTTCGCAATCTCCTCCTTGATGAGTGCATTGTCGGCATTTAACACAAAAGACGAACAAGGTAGAAGATAGCACATCCAAGTGACCACAAGCTTGGTATAACATGGAGCAACAACTTGGTTCCCAAAGACATGGGCAAAGGCTCGACACAACCAAGCTAAACCAACCACTAGCCATCAAAAAAAAAAGAGGTAGAACAGGCTCAACACCACTAGCACATCTCTAAACCAATCACTTTCACTCACAAACAGCTAGACCCCTCAAGATAGAGGCAAAGGCACAACACATCTAGCTCAACGTGCAACTCGGTTGACAGCTTATTAACGTCAACTTTTACCATAAATAAATAGAACATTTAAAAACAAGAACACTAGAATATAGGGTTATACTAACGAATTCCACGTGTTTTGGTGCACACTCACTTTTGCGGGGAGAACTCCAGAAAAATAGGAGAAAAGAGAAGAAAAGAGGAGAAATAGAGAAATAGAAGAAAATGACCAAAACAAGGTGATTAGTATAAATTTTAGAGACCTAAAGGAATAAGAAGATAGCTCACACTTTGCTGGGGCCCACCTACGAAAGGTGGGGCCGGGCGAGCCTAGTTTGTGGGGCTGGCGGCCTCCCCTAGTGAAGATACGTGTCCTCGCTTCTAGAACCTTCCCACAACCGACCTAATGAGTAGATCTAAGTCGTCTAATCAAGTCGGTTTGATCCAAGGGCTAAGATTCATCTTACGGGTTATAAATAAAGAGAAGCGAGACCACCCCCCAAAACACTAAGTCGTCCAATCAAGTCGGTTTTTGATCAAGGGCTAAGATTCTCGGATCCATTATCTACCACAACTTCACGGCCTACAATTTTTTTCTACCTATTTAACACTAAACTAGGGGCATTTCCATGTTCTACTATGTCCCTGTGTACACACAAGAGTACTTCAATCTACTTTGATGGATTATAAACTGATTATGTATACTTCAAAATAACATTAATTTGCAAGCATAAACAATTTCGAGGAAGCAAAAGGAGCTGGGTTTTAGTGGAAATAAATGAGGGAGGGGTTTGGAAGCACTTTGTTTTTTCCCATATCATCCATTCTACTAAGGAAATAAAAGAGGAAAGAGAAAGGGGATATCGATAAACAAAAAGTACACTTTAGTTGCTAACCTTGTATTGTAAGCACTTAATATTTAAGATCCAATTTTGTGGCAAAGTTTAGAACTTTAAGGAATAGTTCTGCCAAGCTCTTCGCGATTCGATTCTAAATTTGGGTCATCTTTGTTGGATCCTTCATATCTATCAATTATCTTTTGCACAAAGAAAGTGTGACATGCTATAAGGGGAAAAAGAGAGTTGACTAGTAACACAAACCAAAAAAAAAAATTCTGTGATAAAAAATACACTTACAGGTGGTTCATAAAGTTTTTCATGTTCAATGACGTAACACGTAACCCAAATGAAGGTTCCCCATTTTCATTTTGCGGTGGAGTAGCTTGTTGTCGATTATTATTCACATCTACAATCCACTAAGGCATATCCATTGTCCAATAGCGGTGACCTCACTTAGAATTCTAGAAGTGTGGTATGGACCTCAATACTATCAAATGTTTACAACTGCTATTGAAGATCTCTAGATTGGTTTTGGGTAATTAATAACAACCTAGGACTAATCTCGTACTTAAGTGTGATCTAGTATGAGATGAATCCTACTCAAGTCATGGTGCAAATGTTGATCATGGTGGATGACACGGTGTTGATCCAAAAGATGATCAAGTGCACAAACTTGGGAAAACAAGAAGGAGAAACGAAATGGACTCAAGGCAAAGGTATATTTGATAGGGCCATTTTCTTTTGCGCTCAAGACATCATAGAGGTGTGAGTGATTTAGGATCGATAACCGAACTATATAAAGAGGGAAAACGCCGGGAACATCAATCCTCATGTGCCTCTAGGTTCAACATCATATGCATGCATTCTAACCTAGAAAGCTAACAGGAGCCTTGAGAAAATCATTTGTGAAAATGCTAACACACGTGCTTGGAGATGTACTTTTGGGCGTGTTGGCAACATGAGACAAGAAGGCGAAACTTGGATTGAAGAAAAAGCGGCGACAACACAATGACGTTGAGTTGTGGAAGTTGCGTCGGACGCTGGAGCGGCGTCGATCACTCTTACACCGGACGTCGGGGTTCCCAACCCCGGCGTCCGGCGTGTGTGTTGGCGGGTGGTTGACCGAGCACGCATGAACATGTCACGGCGGCGTCGTGTGCTGTGCGTGTTACGCCCCCCAACGACTCTTTTTTGTTGGGGGCCTATAAATACTTGGTTGGCCGGGCATGTTCCCTCTCTCTCTCTTGGACATTTTGATTGACCCTAACACACTTTGACTGAGCCAACCCTCTACCACTCTCTCTCACTTGCTTGTGAGCACATTCTTGAGAGATTGTTGGTGATTCAAGTGCATTGCCTTGAGAGTTGCATTTAGAGGCACTTGCGGTCATCGTTGTCGGTGATTTCTTGTTGCTCTTGGAGAGCACCACTCCTAGACCCAGCTCGGTGCTTTGGTGGAGCGTTGGCAAGAGTTGAAGATTGTTCTTGGCCACCTCCTGGTTGATTTGTGAGGGTTCTTGGGCTTATTCCACGGTGGAGCGCCAAAAGCCACTCTAGTAAATTGCTCGTCTCATTGAGCTACCACACTTGTGCGTGGTGCCTTCGAGAGCCTCAAGGGGCCGACATTGGCAAGGGGCACCGCCAATCCCAAGGACCATCGAGGTGGTTGTCGACACACAACGAGGGGGCGTAGCCACCGGTGTGTGTGTGAACCTCGGGATAAATGGATTGTCTCATTGTCTTGGTGATTGGCTCCTTCATTATATTGTTGTTGATCTTATTCTTCATAGGTGATTGGATCTTTGCCCTACACGTCGGTATAACAAGTTCTTTTCTTCTTGCATTTACTTTCCTTGTTTACCTTGAGTAAAGAGCTAGCTTGTGCTTGTGTAGGTGTTCTTGTTAGCATAAGTCTTATCTAGGATTGCTCACTAGATAGAGTAGTGACTTAGCACTTGTGTAACATAGAGATCATAGCATATATCTAGAATTGTTACTAAAAGGCTTGCAAGACATTAGAGCTAGCGCAAAACCGCATTAATGCCTTTTGTTTTTTACTAATCGGGTTTGCTAAGTGACTTTGTAGAAATTTTAAAAGGCTATTCACCTCCCCACCTCTAGCCATCTAGGACCTTACACCGAAAGCACATTCGACGTTTTTTGTGCCGTGCCGACCTAGCAAGTTGGGCTGGCCCATGGCCCACCTAAAGGAAAAGAGACACACACACACAAAAAGAGTGTAACACCCGTGTTTTTGCATCATTTTAAAATTCACTAAAAATTTGAACTTTTCGAATTACAACTAAAACTTGATTTAATTTTTTTAAGCTAAACCAAAACCCTGTTTTTTTCAAAAACCCGCATTTCAAACTCTCACCATCTAGAAATAGGAAACCTTGTTTGTTGCTTGTGAACTTTATGGTGGCCAAGGATGCAAGGTAAGTCTTAGATTTAAATTATGGAAATATATTGCATGAGTAATGGTTTACAAATTCTCTCGAAATACTATACGTCGAGACACATGTGTACCAACAATATATACATACATGTGAATATTTTTTACCAAGCACTATTAATAAATATTCTCGACAAATAAGTCGGGGGAATATGAAGGTGCTTGTGAAAATATTCATAAAAATATGTATATGAATATTACACATGAAATGATAATATCCGGAAAAGTGTGTACACATATATATTTATATTTGTGTGAGCACAATTAAATAAATATTTTCCCGAGTGAAAGTCAAGGGAATATAGCTCACGTGCTTGTGCAAATATTTGCAAAATATATAATTACACACATAAGAGAAATGGGAGAATAAGAATAAAGGAGAAGAGAGAAAGAATAAGGGAAAAAGAAAAGGGAAATCAGGAAAGGGCTTTCGGGCTCAAACTTCCTCTCCTCGGCCAACCCGGGCGCCTCCCTTCCCTCCTCTTCCCTTCCTCTTAGCGCGCGGGCCGGCCCATTCAACCGCATTTCGAGCCCAAGGCGAGGACGCCCAAGTCAAGCTGCCGGCGTCATCGTCGTCTACCTCCATCCTCTCTACGCGATGCGACGACCACGGCACAGCTCGTGGTCACCGCCGCGCATCGCGTCGTCGAAATCGAGGTGGGAGGCGACCTCCGCACGCCATCCCTACCCCGACTTGGCGTGTATCCGGCGCGCCGCGGTCCACGTGAATAGGTCCAACGTTCACTGGGGGCGCGGGCCGTGTCGGCACGCGGCGACCCCGCCAACGCTCCACGATGATTCCGTGATAAGGCGACCGCGACGAACCAGGCTTGCCAAGAGTGCCGGCGGCGCGAGCACGGTGTGAAGCATGCCTAGCACTAGGCGGCGGCCGAGCGCCGCGGGGGCACTGCGGTCAATGTGCGGCTACGCCGCGGACCGCCCGTGCCGCCATGACCAACGACCGCGACCACATGGCATAATAGTTCACCGAGAAGGAGACGCGCTCGAGCACCCGCCAAGCACCGCCGAGCTCTAGCTGGGGTGACGACGGTCGCAAAAGATCTCGATCACGGGAAATATCCGCCGCTGAAGCCCGCGGCGCCGCTAATAGCCGCGCGGGGCACGGTCGACCTCGCCCCAACCCTCCCAGCTCCGCCCCCCGGCGAGAACACGCCGTGCGCTCCTCCTTTCCCTTCCTCCCTCTCCCCATCTCGCCTAGACGAGATTTTCCCCAAATAGGGATCTTGCCACCGCCGGAGTTGGAAACGGGCGCCGCCGCCGTCTGAGTCGCCGCCGCTCGATTGGTACGCCTGATGCGTCTCACCAATCCTTCCATTCCTCCCCGACTATGGGTCACTATTGTGCTGTATATCACCACCTCCGGCAGCACCGCGCCCGACGAGCCGCCACCCACGGCGCCGCCGCCTGGGGAGGACGCCTCTCCGCCCCTAATCGTCACCATCAAGTCCGGGCGGCGTGGGGAACCAAATCGCCCACGCGGCGAGGATCGGAGCAAGGATAGCCACCTCCCGGCGAGAAGTCCGGCGAGCGCCGCCGCCCCGAAAGTGGATGGCGGGGACTCGTGCGTGTCGTCAAACGCCGTTCTGACGTCAAAGAGATCCAGTGGGGCGTGCCGCGTGGCAAACCGTCAACGGATCGCTCTGAGTGCCACATCAGCTAGACCCCACGGCCCACACCGCCACCGGCGGGCTCACGTGGCCCCAAGGGACCCACATCATGTACACAACAGCGCATCCGTGCAGCTCGGGTACACCAAGGGAAATTGATAGGTCTACCTAGTTAATGTACACAGAGTTGTAAATATACTATTTCCCGTGTCGAGAAAAATTCCCGAAAATTTGTAAATTCATTATTTGATTTATAGAATTTTATCATGTAATTAGTTATATTTTATTACATGATAAAATTATATTATAATATTACCCTAACGATTTAATTAGGGATTAATATTATAAAATCCATATCTCATGTAAATTAACTCCGTTTCATTAAGAAAACGACTTCCATAATTCATCTAAAATCTAGCTCTATGCATCTAACCCATTGCCACCATAATGTTCTATGTTTGTTTTGTGTGCTATAGTTCGAGCTAGGTTTATCGCCCGATCATAAGTAGCTTTTCGACGGCCCGTTAGGAGCTTCCCGTTCGAACAAAGCTAGGGGCATTCGACGCCGATGCCAATCGAAGAAGAACATCCCAGGCAAGTCCTTACCCCCCTAATCATGACTTTAATAATGATGATGATGATGATAACTTGATTAGTATAGTGTGGTATGAGCGATAAACGTAGCTGTAGAGCTAAGCGGGATGACGTACTCATCCACGTTATCTACACTCATACGTTATAATTAAGAGTAACATGAGATCGCCTAATGAACCCCAACCAACAAAAGAGGTGGGTGATAGTAATTCATAGTGAGATGGATTGCTACGGGAATCGGCGTGAGGGGGATTCTGCGGGAGAGAGATACTTGCCTCCCTAAGGACCGGTTCATAGACCTTCTACCTAGTGCGATAATTTCAGCACGACCACACGCCGAGATGGGACGGCTTGATTCACACCCGTTGGGTTGAGGTATAATTGGGAACCAAGGTGGCCGGGCGGCCCGAACGACCTATTAGGAGCGAACATGGGGAGAGTGGCCCCATGGTCCGGTTGGCGTGGTTGCTAGATCCTCCACGTAAGATGTTTGGGCGCGATGGCGTAGTGCTAGGTGCACATATTTATGATTAATGATTTTGAGTATGAGGTTTGGCGATATAGGTTGGGTAATAAGGTATTACACAGTAAAGCCGTGGGTGATTAGGTATCACCATATTGTCTAGGATGATGCGTCATCCTTCCAACCCCCGAGAAGTCATGGTGAAGATTATACCAATATACCTAGGGTAGCACCCAAGCGGGTACGGATCTCGTTAGATGCGCCGAAAACCATGACGATGGTAGAGGCAACGCCTATCGTGTGGGAAATTGTATGCGACCTCTGCAGAGTTACCTAAATCTATTCGAATAGTCACGTCCTTGGAATGGGCGAATGCTAGGTCCGGACATCTATGATTAGCTATAACTAACCTTGTTGTGATATGTGAAGGTGATAATAAGATGAGATAACCTCGAAACCAGCGAGAGCAGTTTTAGAGACTACGCTAGGGCCCAAACCCTTAATTTACCAAACCACCCCCGGTTTGGACTTGCCGAGTACCTTTGTACTCACCCCTCGTTTTTATAGACATCGGCACGAAAGAAGGTAAAGTCGCTAAGGTAAAGGATGCGCGTGCGTAGGAGCCGTAAGACGATCGGTAGGGTAAAGGCTGAACCCGATTCATATCCACTATCAAGATGCCTGTGGAATAAGGAGAAGTGCCCGGCGGTCGCATCGACTGCGTCCGCGGATATACCAACGCTTTGCGGTTGGCTACTCGATATTCATAACCCGGCTAGGTGTCACCTCGTCACCACTATAAGACCTTCTATCCTATACATTTCTTGCTCGGTATTATTTATATAGCTGATTACTCACTACCGTGGATCGCTAAACGTATTGGTAGCGTGATCCCGGCGCCATCTGCGAGATTAAAAGTCCCATTAAAGGTGGGGGCGTGACAGAGAGAGAGAGAGAGAGAGGGAGGGAGGGAGGGAGGGGAGGAGGGTGCCACCGGCAAATTCACATCCGCCGAAGCTCCGACCTCAAGGGAAAACGCTCGCGGATGTCGCTCTTCTTCATGCAAAGAGATGGTGCCATGGAGGGTGCACATGTGGTCGGCGCGCCGGAGGGGCGTTAAAGGAGCGCGGCGACGCTGCCGCCACCGCTCTAGCCTCTAGGGAAGACATGTGCCTCTCCCGGCTGCGTGAGCTGCAACGAAAGAAGGAGGAGGGGCGAGGAAGGGGCCAAGGGGATGGCGTCATGGAGGGTGCACCCGTGGTCGAAGAGGGAGTGGGTGGGCGACCATAGCGGAGGAAGGAGGTGTGGCGGTGGGAGCGAAGGGCGGCGGCTTCGGGCGCATGGGGAATAGTGGTGGCCAATTTCAGGCCTAGGATTGTCATGTTGGGTTGTGCTGTAGAGTGGGATGGATGAATACGTTGGGCTGTTAGATTATTTAGCGGGCCAAGCACCGGGCGAGTCTATTTAGCAGGTCGTGCCGTGCTGACCCACCTACATGGGGTGCGGCCCAGGCACGGCCTGCTCCTCCGGGCCATTCCAGCCCGGGCCTGGCGGCCACGGGCTGTGCAGTCCTTGGACCGGGCCAAAATATTGGGCCTCGTGCCGGACTCACGGGCCTGGGCTGCATGCCCAGGTATAGAGTGATGGTG
The DNA here is from genome assembly GCA_015847255.1 of Hyparrhenia diplandra. Lineage (NCBI taxonomy): Eukaryota > Viridiplantae > Streptophyta > Magnoliopsida > Poales > Poaceae > Hyparrhenia > Hyparrhenia diplandra. The sequence goes on along the minus strand of JADLZK010000424.1, from coordinate 54,546 downwards.
GAGCAAAAGCACGCATGGTGACGACGAAACGCCGAGAGACGGCGATGGATGGCACGGGGTGGTGACGAACGATGACAGAGTGTTGTTGACGAAGCAATGGTGACGGTCACCGTGTGACGCGGTGGGAGTGCCGAACACGCACCACACGAGTCCCACTGCCACTGGGCTGCCGAGGAGATAATTTGACAGCTGCAACAGCTACTGGTCTGCCGGCCTGCCGCCTGCGTGCCACACGATTCGCACTCACCAATTCAGCTCTCTGAAAATATCAGTAATCAGGAACAATATATATAGCTTATAACGTACTGTACCATGATGTGCAGCATGGCCTACTAGTTGGGCGGACAAAAACGAGTAAGGACGACGGGCAGGCCTCCGGACTTCGTGGAGGCGAAGGCGGCGGCGGCGGCGACGACGATGTTGAGGACGTTCACGATGGTGTTCAAGCACGCGGATGCAGTGGACGTGGCGCTAATGGTGGTGGGCCTGCTTGGCGCCGTCGGCGACGGCGGCATGTCCACGCCGGTGATGCTGGCCATCACCAGCCGCGTCTTCAACGACGCTGGCACCGGCCCTGATCAGCTCCAGCAGTTCGTCTCCAAGATGAATGAGGTACGTTACCATCAAGTTAAATCCGTCTCTGATATCCATCCAAATCCAGAAATCTAGCAGGCAATGTTACATGAACAAGAACACTGACGACGCATGCCTCCACTGGGTCCCTATGATCTTCAGAACGTGAGGTATACCCTCTACTTGGCTGCCGCACACGGGATCACAGCGTTCCTAGGTGAGCGTACGTGCACAGCGCTTGCATACATGTCTGCCGCCGCCGCCGCCGACGGTCGGGCCGGCTGCTGGCTCTCAGCCAGTCTCTCACACAGTAGATTTGCCGCTCGCTCTTGTTCGTGCAGAGGGGTACTGCTGGACGCGGACGGCGGAGCGACAAGCGTCGCGGATGCGGCTGCGTTACCTGCGGGCGGTGCTCAGGCAGGATGTGGAGTACTTCGACCTCAAGACCGGCTCCACATCATCGGAGGTGATCACCAGCGTCTCCAACGACAGCCTCGCCGTGCAGGACGTGCTGAGCGAGAAGCTTCCCAACTTCGTGATGAACGTCACCGCGTTCGTGGCGAGCTACGTCGTCGCCTTCCTCCTGATGTGGCGGCTCACGCTGGTGGCGCTCCCTTCCGTGCTGCTGCTCATCGTCCCCGGCTTCCTCTACAGCCGCGTCCAGATCAGCCTGGCGCGCCGGATCAGGGAGCTGTACACGCGCCCCGGCGCCATCGCCGAGCAGGCCTTCTCGTCGGTGCGCACCGTGTACTCGTTCGTCGCCGAGACGTCCACCGCGGCGCGGTTCGCCGACGCGCTGGACGAGTCGGTAAGGCTCGGGCTCAAGCAGGGGCTCGCCAAGGGCCTTGCCATCGGCAGCAGTGGCATCCGCATCGCCATCTTGGCCTTCACCGTCTGGTACGGCGGCCGACTCGTCATGTACCACGGCTACAAGGGCGGCACCGTCTACAACGTCGCCCTCATCAACGTATTTGGTGGCGGGTATGTATAACGTAGTGGCCAAAGCAAGCTCAAGCCTGCAACTCGATCTGCTCTGCATCACCAACCTGTAATTTTTTTGTTTCGATGAGACTAGACGCTGACACCACCAGCCATTGGCAGAGCATTGGGGTCGGCGCTGTCGAACATCAAGTACTTGTCAGAGGCGACCACGGCGGCGGAGAGGATCATGGAGGTGATCAGGCGTGTGCCCAAGATAGACTCGGAGAGTGGCGCCGGCGACGTGCTGGTCAACGTCGCCGGCGAGGTGGAGTTCAGGAGCGTGGAGTTCTGCTACCCGTCGCGGCCCAAGAGCCCCGTCTTCATCAACTTCAGCCTGCATGTGCCGGCCGGGCGCTCGGTGGCGCTGGTCGGCGACAGTGGGTCAGGGAAGTCGACGGTGATCGCGTTGCTGGAGCGGTTCTACGATCCGTCGGCCGGGGAGGTGACCCTGGACGGCGTGGACATCCGGCGCCTGCGGCTCAGGTGGTTGCGCGCACAGATGGGGCTCGTCAGCCAGGAGCCGGCGTTGTTCGCGACGTCGATCCGGGAGAACATCCTGGTCGGCAAGGAGGACGCGACGGAGGACGAGATCGTCGCCGCGGCGAAGGCGGCCAACGCCCACAACTTCATCTCCCAGCTGCCGCAGGGCTACGATACTCAGGTAGCCTTCTCCTTGATTGAACTAGTGCTTTCTCCGTTTTCATAAAAGCTACTTTTACGAAAGCCGAAGGAATAATTTTGTTTCTTCATCACATATAGTTTTAAAGTAAAAATTGGGTAGAGTGTGATAGCGAACATATCATAAAAAGTCAAGTTAGAAAACTAATAATTATTCTATCTTGAGCCAAAGCACACACTTATTGAGTAACCTTTATCATCATTAAAGATGGGTAACCTTATCATCCTATCTTTCCATTATGACAAAACACACTTTATTGAGTAGAATGATCACTTCAAAGTTCAAACAATCACATATTGAGCCAAGATGCTTAATTTATTGATGTTTTAGTCATTGGAAAGGTAAAATGCATATAAATTAAATTAAATATGCAATAACTCGTTAAAAAAGATATACCATTGAGCAAAAATCCAAGTGACAAACTGAACAGACATGTCAATTTGCATCTGTCTCCATAACACAAAACTTTGGGGTTTTTTATGCAAGCACCAAACATGCCAAATTTGCTAAAGTAATTAACAAAGTTAATTCTCTATATTCATGCCGCAACAAACTTTGGTTATCATTTTTTATTTTAAGAAACTACATATGGTTAAAAGTGTTAGATCAACATGAATAAAGTTCATTTTATTTGTAGACATTGTACCTTTCAATGAAATGATTTTTTTCGTAGACACTAATGACATACTACAAACAGGTGGGTGAGCGTGGTATCCAAATGTCTGGAGGGCAGAAGCAAAGGATTGCTATTGCTAGAGCAATCCTAAAGTCACCCAAGATCCTCCTCCTTGATGAAGCTACTAGTGCATTAGACACTAATTCGGAGCACGTGGTTCAGGAGGCACTTGACCTGGCCTCCATGGGCCGAACAACTATTATCATTGCACATCGGCTCTCCACCATCCGAAATGCTCATTTGATTGCTGTCATGAAGTCTGGTGAGGTCAAGGAGTTGGGCTCCCATGATGAACTCATTGCCAATGAGAATGGCTTTTACTCAACTCTTGTCCACCTTCAACAGACCAGAGATTCAATTGAGGCTACCGAGGTTTCTGGGACAAGAAATGCATCTGTTATGTTGCAATCAAGCAGCCAAAGTAGGGGTTTCTCTGCAGCAAGTAGGTCGATCTCAACAAGATCAATGGGTGATGCTGCAAAAAGACAATGGTAACACAGAAAGTCCAAAACCTCCCGTGCCATCCTTCAGGAGGCTACTAATGCTTAATGCACCAGAGTGGAAGCAGGGGTTGTTGGGGAGCTTTAGTGCAATTGTCTCAGGAGGCATACAGCCTACGTTTTCGTATATCATGGGCGGCATGATTTCGATCTACTTCTCTACAAATCATGAAGAGATCAAGGAGAGAACAAGGAACTTCGCACTTATCTCCATCGGCCTTGCAGTGCTCACGTTCCTGGTTAATATTGGGCAACACTGCAGTTTTGCTTCCATGGGGAATACCTCACCAAGAGGGTCAGAGAACAGATGCTCACTAAATTTCTCACTTTTGAGATTGGGTGGTTTGACCATGATCACAACTCTAGTAGTTCCATATGCTCACAACTTACCAATGATGCCAGCATTGTAAGTACAAAATATATAAAGCTAGTAGTATTTAGAAGAGAACAATACTTGACCATACATAACTTTTTTTGTGTTGCAGGTGAGGTCGCTGGTGGGTGATCGAATGTCTCTAGTGATCCATACAGTTTCATCTGTTCTGACTGCCTACATCATGGGTCTGCTGATTGCTTGGCGTTTAGCAATTTTGATGATTGCCGTGCAGCCATTTTCCATTATCTGCTATTATACTCGCTATGTTTTGTTAAAGAAGATGTCTGAGAAATCAACACAAGCACAAGCTGAATGTAGTAAGCTAGCTGCAGAGGCCGTCTCTAATCTTCGAACCATAACTGCTTTCTCGTCCCAGAATCGCATCATGCGCTTGTTTGATCAAGCACAAGAAGGTCCAATCAAGGAAAGCATAAGACAGTCTTGGTTTGCAGGTATCGGCCTCGGCATCTCCACAAGCCTTTTGAGATGCACATGGGCACTCACCTTCTGGTATAGTGGCATACTCATGGGTGGGCACCAGATTAGTGCAAAGGCCTTCTTCCAAACCTTTCTGATTCTAATAAGCACAACATTGGTGATAGCAGATGCAGGTAGTATGACAGCAGATCTTGCTAAGGGTGCTGATGCAGTTGCTTCAGTGTTTGCCGTTCTTGACAGGGAAACGGAAATGGATCCTGACAGCCCTGAGGGATACAAACCAGAAAAGCTCAAAGGTGAAGTGGACATTAGAGAAGTTGATTTTGCATATCCATCAAGACCAGATGTCATCATCTTTAAAAGATTTTCATTGAGCATCCAACCAGCTAAGTCAACAGCACTTGTTGGGCAAAGTGGTTCAGGCAAGTCAACCATCATTGGGCTTATAGAGAGGTTCTATGACCCAACTAGTGGGGTAGTAGAGATCGATTGTAAAGACATCAAAGCATACAATCTGCGTTCTTTGCGACACCACATTGGGCTAGTCAGCCAAGAGCCAACACTATTTGCAGGTACCATTAGAGACAACATTGTGTATGGCACGGAAGCAGCTAGTGAAGAAGAAATTGAGAATGCAGCAAGGTCAGCAAATGCACATGACTTCATTAGCAACCTCAATGACGGCTATGAGACATGGTGTGGTGAGCAAGGTGTTCAGCTGTCAGGAGGACAGAAGCAGCGCATTGCAATCGCCCGTGCAATATTGAAGAACCCTGAGATCTTGCTACTAGATGAAGCTACTAGTGCACTAGACAGCCAATCTGAAAAGGCGGTCCAAGAGGCATTGGACCGACTATTGATCGGCAGGACAAGTGTAGTGGTGGCACACAGGCTCAGCACTATCCAAAACTGCGACATGATTGTTGTGCTTGAGAAAGGAGCCGTTGTGGAGACAGGTACACATGCATCCCTCATGGCAAAGGGTCCCGCTGGAACATACTTTGGATTGGTTAATTTGCAGCATGGAGGCAACCAAGTGAACGACGCTATGGTTGTGCATGACAACACATCAATTCCAGATTTTCAGCCTTAAATCACAACTTTGGATCAACCAGCAAGGAGGCAGCAAGAGTGCTTGGTAAACAATTAAAATATTATTGAAAATGAGATATCTCCCATTGATCAAAACACAGTATATAGTAGTGTGCAGTGTCAACCTTGTAGTTTCTTGATATAGCTGTCGTTGGATATATGTATTTGCAGTTGCAGCTCTGTGAAGAGGTCAAAGAACATGACCTAAGATATGCATTAGGTTGTATTTAATCTTATTTTTCTATGACTTGTTTGACAAAAACTAGGGAGGAAAATGGATGGGATACTGAACGGATATCATTGATACCATATTTACTTTCATATTTCCACTCGATTCAGATTCAAACACGAATAGTTATCGAATACATATACAAATACGGATGGTCTCGGTTACAGATACGAATAATGAGTATCGTATACGTATGAGTCGGATTCGAATAATGTCGAATACAAATATCTTTCCAGATATTGAGTAAAAGCAACATATACATATATAACAGCTGCCTAAACCACTAAACTACTCTATGAGTCTATAATCTATTTAGATTTTTACCAAATAAATGTGTTGATGAAATCAGTTTGGGCTCATCCTAGAACTACTAGGCTAAGCCTTCCCCATCTGCCTATGCGCTACACCTCCTTCATTACTCCACATACGCTCTGGCCTCCCTGTGCCTAGTGCCGCCACATGCACACACACAATTAGTACCACATTGCCACCCAGAGTGAAGCGCACGGGAAGGTAGCTATGAAATGAAAGGTGACACTTCAACTGTCCATGGCCTTGATGGTGGATAACGTCAACATTTTATTTTATAGTTAAATAAACATATAAATGGATGATATCACTAGAGTCTAGGGTTTGATTCTAACGGATTCCACGAGTTTTGGTGCCCTCACTTGTTTTGCGGGTTAGGTAAGTTTTCATTGAATAAAAGCATCTAAAATGATGATTTAGAGTGTGAAAGGATCAAGATGCCCAAGAGGGGGTTGAATTGGGCTAATCTAAAATTTTATCACAAATAAACAACTTACTGGCCCATATTCACCCGGCTTGTGCCTAAGTGTGTTTCTAATAACTACCGCACAAAGTTTTGCACCCTAGGTTCCAATTCCTACTCTAGCATGGCAATTCTAGGAATGTAAAGGACAAGAATTGAATTGTGGAAAAAGTAAATGCTCAAAGTAAAGAGAGGAAGAAGAACGCGGCGATGTTTTGCCAAGGTATCGGAGAGTCGCCACTCCCCACTAGTCCTCATGGAGCACTCTCGCAAGAGTATAGCTCCCTCTTACTCCTCGCAAGAACTAAGTGCTCTCTACGGGCTGATTCTTCGACACTCCGTCGCGGTGAATCGTCCAAAACCGCTCACAAGCCTGCTTGAGTCATCCACAAGCTCCACCTGGATGATCTTCAAGCCATGAACCGCCACCAAGCCGTCTAGGTGATGGCGATCACCAAAAAAGAAACAAGCACGAACTCTCACTTGAGCTAGACAAGCCTAATGAGAAGAGTGGGTGCACACTTGAATCTCTCAAAGCACTAAAGAGGTCATTAATCTTGCAACTATGAACACCTCAATAGGCTCTTGCTCTCCCTTGCACTCTCACAATGTTTCTTCAGCTGAACAAATGGGCAAGAGAGCTAGAATGGACGAGGCAACCAAGTATTTATATCCCAAGGCTCGAAATCCAACCATTGCCTCCAACTCGTCAAAAAGCACTACGTCCGACGCGAGCCCAGCGCTGCGCATGCCGACACGCCGGCGCTGTACAAAGTTCAAATCCTGAGCCGATTGTTGCATGGCACCGGACGCCGCCAGTGCACCGGCCGGCTGCACACCCCTAGCGTCTGGCGCACCTTGTCTTCACTGCTGCGCGTGCGCGCCTGACGCTGACTCAGCGTCTGGCACACCGTTTTGAAGCCCGATTCACGTCCAATTCAAATTCTTTGTGAACGGCTTCAACTCCAACCAATCTCAGGGACTTTTTGTGGCTATCTAGTGCTATGTTTGTCAAGTGTGCACCACATTTGAACATTAGACTCGCCTAGGTCAAGCTACGCATTCGTACCTCCCTTACTAGTACGGCCAAAAGCGAAAACAAAGTCGACTAATCCGATGTCACTCAACTCCATCGACAATCGGAACTAATCATCCTTAACCTTGTCGTCCATCCTTTGAAAACTGAAATGAATTCCATCATCAGGGGCATGAAAACCATATTACCCGAGATTGTCATTATCATGACCTAACTCACCACTATTTCTGCAAAACACACGTTAGTCATGGTAATTTATATTGTCATCAATCATCAAAACCCATACTAGGGGCCTAGATGCTTTCAGAGTGCACCATTGCGAAGAGCTTGTCAAAATGATTGAAACAGACATCTCATTTGCCACATTTGCGGTTCGTAATCAAAAGATACGAATCATGACCATTAATATAAATTCCAAGAACCTAAAGGACAAAAGAAGACACTTCGCACAAACCGGGCTCACAATCCAAGGTGTGGGGCCAGGCGTCCTCCCCTGGTGGGACCACATGTCCAGTTTAAGAAGCTTCCTGCACCATTTGGTTTGATCCAAGGGCTCGATTCATCCCTCGGGACTATAAATAAAGAGGCAGACCACCCCCTGAAACCCTAATTCATTATTCTTTTCATTAGATCAAGAGGGGGTCCTTTTTTTTTTGCTTCATGCTTTCTAGGATTTTAAAACCCCTCCTAGAAACCATCTTGTGTGACCTCTCCGATTCTCCCCAAATTAATTTACATTCCCCTGTTAGTTTTCTCATTGCTCGAGCTATACGTATTAGTAGGAGTACAAGGGAGATTGGTAATCTATAGTTGTTCCTTGTTTCATGCTCACTTTCAGCATGTCCGTGTTTCACCATATGTGCTCAAAACAAATGCTTATTTCTAATTTTGCTTCCCATGTTAGGAGTATGGTTTAGTGTAACTTCTTTCTTATGGCTAAAATTTTTTTGTTTTCTTTCCAGTTCAGCAATCGAATGGGATTTATATCCGGTGCTTCTAAAAATGTTTTTCTTGGACTCTTGGAGAGGGACATGCAGAGAGCAACATCGGAAGTTAGTATTTTTTTTAATTACAATGCATCTAGAAACACTTTTCCTATCCTAAATTCCAAATACAACCTTTTCAGGGACCAATAATAATCGCAATACTTCAGTTTTATTGATTTTATGGTTTGCAAACATTACATATGTGATGATGTCAAGTTAATTACTTCTTGCCTCTCAGATGGTCGGGTTACCCGCTACAACTTTAGTTATGATGGGTACTCGTTTTCTCAATGGTGGATTCTATTTTTTATGATTCTTAGCGGGCTCCAAAGTGGACCACCGGATAGTATTTTTCATGATCATGAAGGTGTTGTAGGAGAAATATCTATACGGTGTTAGAAGTTTACGTGGTGGCATATTCATTGTTAACGGTGGAAGGAAGCCACCTTATTTTGGTCAGCAATCACATATGCATTGTTTGTGAATCAACGTGAGATTGTTCTTTGGTGGAGGAAGGGCATCATCTTTTGCAACATGCAATCTGAATGATACATCTTTCTCTCTACGTTTTTTGACCAACGTGATATATTTCTCTGAAAATGAACCTTACTTTCCATATACTATCGGTTGTTTTCATGTATATTCTAAAATGACCCGTAGCGCGTTAGCATGAGATTATATTTATGGTCATATATAATTGTGTGAGACAAAAACTATGGAAAAATCTTATCTGTGGATTGTTTTTAAGTGCGTTAATTCTTTAAATTAAACCGTGGCAACGCACGGGCACTATACTAGTATATAGAAATAGTGAGATAGAGAGTGAGCGATGGGTTGAGAGGAGTTGTTGGCCTGTCGATGGAGCTCTGTGAAGAGGTCAAGGAACATGACCGAAGATATGCATTAGGTTGTATTTAATCTTATTTTCTATGACTTGTTTGACAACACAAAACTATTAAGCCTCTTTGGCCAAATAGATTACAAAATATTTTAGTTCCATGAACTCCATCAATATAACAGATAGCAAAATGGAAAGCTACAATAAAAGACTATGCCAAAGAACAAGGAGCAAAAAGTGGAGCAGAACTTTTCATCGAAAAAAGTGGAGCAGAAGTTGCTTCTTTTGCTGAAAATCTTTAAGGAAGAATTAGCAAAGAGGAGACGATTCATGGAGCATTACCAAATTCCCATCAACAACTCTACCAACCATCGATCCATGATATTTAAACTTAAATTTTGTGGTGATCTTTGGCGCTGGGACGTCCGATGGGATTGAGTCCCATCGAACGCCCGCCTTCCGCACAGCCCCACTCCTCCCACACGCCGGCTCGTATCGCTCCTCCCATCGAAACGGACGCCCGATCACATGTGCTTGCCCCAAGCGCCGCCCACTCTCATGTCTATGCTGATGCGCCTACCCCACATGTGTGCAAGGCTGCTCCACGCCATGTGCATGCAGGTGGAGAGTGGAGCGGTTCAAGGAAGGGAGCGACTCTAAACTTAGATGCGCCTACTCCATTCTCATGTGCATGCAGGTAGGCACCACCTATGACCACATCACTTCTCATGCTGAATCGTTTTGCGCCTATGGGGAATCATCTCAGCATGTGTCCACTTCCTATTGAAACATGAACTACTTCAACATATTGGTTAAAAATAGTTGAAACATTTTGAATAGATGGTTGCAACAGATGTGTGCGACATATACAAAATCTAAATAAAATCTTTGCAACATAAGTTTAAAACAAACGAAACATTTAGAACACATTGTTGCAACATGTGGGGAACATATGCAACATCCATTCCATAAATATCAATCGTAACATCGGGTAAAAAACTGTTGCAACAAACAAGAAATAACTATTGCAACACCTCAAGCATTACTACTACAACATTATAAATCGAATGTTGCAAAACCCAATGAAACAAAAAGAAATATGCTTGTTGAAACATCACACGTAGCTTGCTGCAACGGAACCTCGTCAAGCAACATCAGGAGAAAACCTAACAAAACAAAAGAAACATACTTGATGGAACATCAAACAAAAAGCCTACTTTGCAATAGAATTTTGTCAAAACCTATATGTGTTTCTCGATCCGGATCTAGGAGAGAGAGGAGGAGGATAGCTGAGCAAAGAGCAACAACAGGAGGAGGAGGAGTGAGGGAGGAAGGGAAAAACATCCACTTTGCAACAATACAAAACAACCACCGCAACACCGCAAAAAAACATTATTGCAACAACCAAAAAAAGAGGAGGAGGAGGGCTATCTGGGCTATCCGCCACCGCCAACGTAGTTCCTCGATCCCATTGACATTGGGTTCCTTGATCCACCATCCGAGGGCACCAACACACCATATTTGTTGCCGGAGGGCATCGTAGGTGGTGTAGATCACCGCCGATAGAGCCCCCCTCACCATCGTATTTGGCCAATGGAGTGAGGAACTGACCGATCTACCCCAGATCCCTTGTCCACCGAAGATGCTCTTCCCGTGCCGAGGAGGCCCTTGCCACGCGTTGTTGATGCCGCCACGCATCAAGGCGGTGGTGGAGGCGCCGACACCGCTGCCGCCGCTCCACCCATCGTGGGGTGTTGGGCGTGCTCGCCTCCATGGCTCTAGATGCACCGAAGGCGAGAAAAGAGGCATGGTGGAGAGGATGTAGTCGGTGGCAGCGATGCGGTGGAGAGGATCCACTTGAGGCGGCGGCGCAATGGAGAGGAGCGATTGAGAGAGGCGTGGAGGAGGGAATCTAGTTGACTACGGCAATGCGGTGGAAAGGACCGGTTGAGGGAGGCGTGATGGAGGGAATCCGGTCGACGGCAAAGTGGTGTGGGCGAGCTATGTCGGGGGGCGGTTCAGGGGAAGGGAGCGGTCACGTGGGATAGACAGGCTATTTGGCCAACATCGCGGCCCACCAAGCACGTGTCGGATGGAATGTGGAAGCATAGGACATCTAAACAATAGCATTACCGCAAAATTTTGAGGGCATTGCCAACAGTTTTATACTTGCATATATATATTTGCACCGGCTATTAGAGCGAACAAAGGTGGCATCGTGGGCGTCGCGAGAAGGGTTGTCTAGCGCTCGGCGATGATAGAGGCACGCTATAGTTGTGTGGGGATGACTAAGCAAGCACACTCGATGGGCGTGAAGATGATGAGTAGGAATGGTAGCTTGTACGGAGAATTAGTGGGGGACACGCACATCTCGTCGCGCTGTCTCCCAAGTGGCGAAAAGAGGGCATACTCGATGTGGTTTGGGACGGCGGCTAGCCTTCGAGAACGCCTTGTGTCGGTTGTTTTTCTAGATAGCTTAGAGCAACTTCAGTAGGGCCCCTACTCAAGCCCCAATAGCTACATATGGGGTCCGATGTCAAAACTCCAACTCCAGCCGGGCCCTTCTATAGACCCCAAATTTGTTACGCCAATAAAACCACCCCACACCCAACAAATTTGTTGAACCAACAGCTCGGACCCCATCCAAGCTATCCTCCCCACGTCTCCATCGTTCCCCTCCCTCCGAGCTCCAACGAGCATGCGCCCCCCCTACTTGCTCCGGCGAGCTCTGTGCAGTCCCGACCTCCTCGTGTCGATGGAGCTCCCCACCGTGGTGCTCTCTTGCGACACGTGCCCCGCACCGACAAGCACCAACTCCCCCGCGTAGTAGGGCGGCGCGCCAGGCCATGTCCTGGCTGCACTCCTCCTCCTCCCGACCCACGGCTCGGGAAGACCGGACTCGGCCCGCCATATAGATCTGCGGCATGCTCCTCACAACAGCCTCCCCCCACCGGATTGACGCCGCAGATCCATGATCCTTGAGTCGGACCCGCCACCGGCACCGTCCGCAAGCACTACATCGCCATGGTCAACATGCTCGACATCGTTGCCCAAATCGCCCGAGGAAGTGAGGCCGCGAAGCCGCCTCCGTCAGCGGTGCGGAAGGCCCGCACGCGAGCTCTGCCTCGCCTTCTCCACCTCTCGCCCTCTAACGCCCGGGTCCCCCTGTCATTGTCTGTTGATATAGATTTAGGGGGCTTGTTTGGATGCTTTGCTGGGGGAGGCAATGAAATTTGTTGGGCCAACAAAAGTAAGGGACATCCCCAAATCTAAAGGGGTTATTTGGTTTGGTACCATTACAATTTTTGAAATCTGAAATGTACCATTACAATTCTATTATTTGGAGACATACCATTGCAACTTTTTTGGCTCACCGAAATCTACTATTATCTACGTATTCTACCTCCTTGGCCCCATTGTCGGCGTAGAGCAAAGTGAATCTTTCCGTATAGACTTTTTTACCCTTCTCTAGACCGTGAAACCGACTGCGTTGCCTTCTTCCCCGCCGCGCGCGGCTTCCTTCCCCAGCGCGTCTTCTGTGGCCATGTACCCCACGGATTTGAGCGCGTCGTAGGCAGGAAGAAAATACTGAGCCTTTATCCCTTGGTCCTTGGAAGCCATGGCAAGAGCAGTGCACCGCATCGGACATGGCCAAGGCCACTGGGATCATTGCCAGCCACTACGGTGGTGAACACACGCAAGCCAGACCTTGTCTTTCCTAGCACGCGACCGCTCTCTCGCACGCACTGCAATGGTGCCCGCACACACGCACAGGTCACGGGAGCACGGTCAGCTTGGTCCCTGTTGTGAAGCGGCTGCACGTCTAGCGAGGCTTGGGTGTCGGCGGCGCTGCCTTTGACTGCGAACGCGCACGGTAACGGCAGACGAGCGCAGGCAATGACGCGTGCGAGCAGACGGTGGCGTCCGGCAAGCGCATGTCCAGCGGATCTAGCGCGTGCAGCGACGGCGGCCCGGCCTGGACGGACAGCTGTCCGACGATCGCAACCCGTATACGGCAGAGGCACTGCGACGAGCGCAGCCTGCGCATGGCAACGCGGCGAGCGCGGCCTGGCCGGACAGCGGCGCATCGAGCACGGCCTGGACGGACAGCGGCACGACGCAGCGAGCGTGGCCTGCACGCAGCTGGACGGGCGACGACGGCGCGACCTACGCGGCCCGTACAATGGCAACGCGACCTGCACGGTCGGTGGGAACGCGAGTGGCCTGTGGATGACGGCGGCGTGGCCTGGGCGACGACGGCGTGGCCTGGGCGGCTTGTGCGGACGCGAGAGGCAGCCTGGGCGATACCGATATAGCGGTGCGGACTTCAGACGACGGCGCGGCGGCGAGAGCGCACGAGGAAGTTCCATCGCGGATCGGCTTTTTCGTAGTCCACAAAAGGGTAAAAACGTCCATACGGAAATGTGTATGGTGCTCATACACTGACAATGGGCCCAAGGGCGTAGGATACGTAGGTAATGGCAGATCTCGCTGAAACAAAGAGTTGCAATGGTATGTCTCCAAATAGTCAAATTGTAATGATACATTTCAAATAACCAAGAATTGTAATGGTATCAAACCAAATAACCCAATCTAAAGTAGTGGCCCTATATGCTCTCGTTTTCATTACAATCTGGTAACTTATTTGCCCCCATTGCAACGCACACACATCCCCTCCTATTTTTAAAAAACACTATATGTGTTATTACATAATAGCTAGGAAGGGATAATTTATTATATTTATGAAAGACCAAGCTAGGATCATTGCATCATGGCCGGATCGAACGCTAACATGTATAGCAGTAGCATTTAAAGTCGCAGTCACAATTGCCGCTCAAGTTCTCAGAGCTTTCACGTTTGCATGTATCATCGCAACCGTGGCGAAAGGCCCAACACCATCCCTTGTAATTTCCACTCAGGTGCCTGCAGTAACTCAGCGGTAGGCATGCAGATTCCGTTGAACACAAGGGACATACTTGCAGATTGCACATGTAAGAACGAGGTTTGGCCAAAAGATTAATCAAAACAAATATTAATTTGGATACACCAGCTAATTCAATGTCAAAACTTAAGTTGTAGAAACACTTATTAGATTTCTAAGACAGGGGACATATTAGCACATACCGGTGGCCATGATGATAATTAGGAGCACGGCTGTAGCAAGATTCTTTTTGATGGCACCATTGATTGCTTTTGGAAGTTCTTTTGTATGTTGAAAGAAAAAAATGAGCGAGCTGGCTGGTGGACGATCGAGTGAGGAGAAGCCTAACAATATATATAAATCATATGCCTAGTATATTTCGCTGTACAAGCAAACATGACACCATCTAATGTTATCTTATTTTGTACGTTGAAAGAAAAAATGAGCGAGCTGGCTAGTGGACGATCGAGTGAGGAGAAGCCTACCAATATATATAAATCACATGCCTAGTATATTCCGTTGTACAAGCAAACATTTGTTTAGCAAACATGAGACCATCACTACTTATGTTATCTAATTTGTCAGCATTTGAAGAGTGATGTGGACTGAATGAGAAGTTAAGATATATAGCTTACTACGCCAAAGAAAACATGACACCAAGTTACATCTATTCTTAACCTTATAATTTTACACCATGTCAGTGACTCATATCTACCTGCCCCCGTCCCATGAACAGTGCTAAGCCATGGCCATGAACAGTGCCTGACATGTCCACGCGCAGTATAAACCCGTTACTCAACACTTTGTACCCGTTACGAAACCCGTTAGCCATGAATAGTCCAAACCCGTTCCAAAGCAGTATGTACCTGTTGTAAAACCCGTTAGGAAAGAGTACGCACACGTTAAAACGAACCCATTAACAACACTGAGCACCCCCATTGTGAACAGTACACATGACAAGAGTAGTCGCTCACCATGAACAGGAACCATTACCATTTCTAAAAACTTCGATCCCCCCACCCCCAAAAATACAAATCTCGCTTGCCAACAAGCCAAACAATTCTAACTTTCACTAAATTTAGATAAAAATACTGACACTTCTATCACAAAAATAAGTACCAGTAAATCGATACCAAAATCTATTAAGTATTGTGTCAATTTTAAATAAATCCCTCTGTACGGGCTTAGGCCACTCCAGTTCACTCAAAATACAAACAAATCTTTTTTTCAAAGAAAAAATTACTATCAACTTTAGCAAACCTTAGTCAACTGGTACGACATGATTTCCATGGTTCCATTTTTTTAACGGAGAGAGTAATCAATTTTTGAAAACAGGAGGGAGTAATCTTTTGCTTCCATGTACAACCTTGCTACCCTGTGAGAAAGCACAAGGACACCAGCTAGTTTGTACTAACGCTTATCAGGTATAATGTTTTTCTCTAATAATAAAACAACATCTAACTAAGCCACATAAACCATCAGCTAATAGATCTAAAAACCACGGTGAGAGAGATAGACACCTCTCCTGCCTACAACTGGTAGATAACACCAGAGAGGAAGACAGAGAGGGGTCCTGTATGGCAGGGAGATTAATGTTTGGGAGCATTACTTGGCTCACATGCTTCATGCAACACAATCTGCGATCCAGTTGAAATCATGAAATAATTAGATTTTATATGTACAAACCATCTCTACTCCTCTACGCCATTCAATAGACTCTTTTTATATGTACAAATCCAGAAAAAGTGCATGTTTACTGTATCCCTATATGTCACCAATTTATTAAATTTTATATGTACAAATCATCCGCTGGAAAACAAACAGAAACATAATATTATGGTAAGAGAAGAAAATGATCCTGCTCCAGAAGGAGTTGAATATAAGCATGGGCTTACTCCAATGAGGGATGCACGCAGACGACGTTTCCACAGAGAACCGGACTTGAATGTATTAAAAATGAATTTCCCTCTAGCTATGTTTGTTACCAAAGTTCATGTTCATAAAAACACTTTTAGGTGGAACCCTGATTTTTCCTTGTACAATTTTGCAGGTAGAGCTGGTTAACCAAGTTGAGAAGCATCTTATCAATATCATGCATGGAGTATCATCTGTCAGTATCATTTTTTAATCTTCTTTCACTTACAAAAATGCTAGCATGTGTTGTATTCTAGCAGCTGGGAAAAAATGATACTCCCTCCATTTTAAATTGTAAGTCATTCCAAGAATCTTGGAGAGTCGAAGCATCTCAAGTTTTACCAAAAATATACAAAGAGGTAGAAAGATTTGTGACATCAGATGAATATAATATGAAAATATAATTAACGAAGAATCCAGTGATACTTAGTTGTCATCCTAAATGTCATTATCTTATCATATAAAATTAATATGCTTTGGCTCTTTAAGATTTTTGAAACGACTTAAAATTTGAAATGGAGGGAGTATATAACATATAGTACTCTTTTGACTATTTATAAGGTCTTATGTTTTCTCAATATTATTTGGCTACTAATGTTAGTTGACAAATGGTTTTTCTGAATGGGGTATTGGAGTTCTCCCTCTTTGACAAGGGTAATGATGTGTTTCTTTGAATCTTGTCAGTATAGTGGTTTCAGATAGATGTTTTGAAAGCTACACTTATACACTAGTTATGCTTCTAGATTGGTTGATTATAACATCAGTAAGTCAATTTGCATTTGGTTTGTTGGTTGAAGGATTCTCTGGCTATAAGTTTGTTTCACCTTTTTCCCCGCAAATCATATGTATGTGCATTTTTCCTTGACTATCAATAGATCGGAACAACAGTGTGATACGAGGTGAGGAAGGTGGTGATCGTAAGAAACTTCCAATAGCTCGTGCATCAAGAAGCCTGGTGTTCAAGAGCCTGCCGCGAATGGAGTGGGAGCAAAACTTAAGAGGAGCGACTCTGATGACTTAGAGGACTGAAGTGGAACTGAACTGCTGCAGCCTTACCCTTAGTGGTCTAGACGAGCCAAGTCAAACTTTGCAATTTCAATAAATCTTTGTATATATTTGTAACAAACAAGATGTTCGTTGTTTGCTCATGCATGTTTTTTTAACTGTTACGGTAAACAAGGTGTCACAGAGTGGACCTTCATCCAGTCTGCGAGGACACGCCGGTCGGAGAAGGGGGAGATGTCACATGCCAGGGAGATAGGGCCCAGGGACGGAGGCCCAAGAGGCCCACGCCCAGCGGGAGGCGCCTGAAAGGTCCTAAATGGCTAGAGGGGGGTTGAATAGCCTATAAAAATTTCTACAACAACACTTACAAGAGGTTAGACAATTAGGAGGCGAAGCAAATAATGCAGTGCTACAATTCTAACTATGCAAGCCACCTACACAATCAATACTAGATGAAAGCTATGATCTCTAGTCACACAATCTAAAGCTCTATGTCAATCCTAGCTGGAAGCACTACACAACTCGAGCAAGACAACTAGCATGCAATTTGGACACCCCCGTGGTTGAAAACAAATTAGCAACAAGTAATCATCAATCATGCTTTTTTCAATAAAAAAAAAAAAATCTTTCAAAAAATTGCTTACATAGAAAACCCTAGGTAGCCTATTTGTGAGAATCCTAAAGAAGACAAGAGAAACAAAACAAAACTCTCGAAATCATGAAAAATATTGAGGTCCCATTTGGGTCCTTATAATTGAATTCATTGTAGTTTAGGCACATATTTGAGATTGGCTATATAATAATTTCTATAACTTTACTTAAGTTGGAGAATACAAACATATAGTGATGTGTGTGTACAAAGCAAATGCATTTTGGTCAGGTTCAGGTTCTGTTTTGAGGAAATGTTTTTCTGTTTTTCTTAGTATTCCTTGCAGCAATATCTAACTGATCAACAATGCAACCATAATGCTCTTCCTGTGCAAGAACTGCCATGTATGGATTAATGTTAACCCATAAAGTATTGAGGAAAATGCTATCCCATTAGGATTAATGTTTCCTTCTTCCATCATTTTAAACATTTTAGCTTCATGTGCTCCTGTATGTGGCGACTAGCATGTCATAATTTGGTCTTTTAGGAGTTCTTACGGACTTAAATGGATCTGCCAATGAAGTTACAATATCATGTCTAGGTAGTGCCTAGTGAGCTTGGTACTTTTCAATTGACATATTGATTTAATTATGCTTTGGTTGACTATATTGTGATGAGTCTATCTATATTTTTATCTATCTAATTTAAATTGTTTCAATGCTATATTTATGGCTTCAGATGCCTTCCATGTAGAGCTGCCAAGCTAGCTGTTTTTTTACTACATTAGCCTGCCTCTCATATTTTTGTTCTGGCACTTGCAGTTGAAGAATCTACACTGCTGTTGTGGAGAACTTCCTGCATCAAAGAAATGAATCTTCCATTAGAAGGCTTAAATTATGTGCTTTAGGTTTTTGTTCAGAACTTAAGACTGATGTGTGCTCGTAAATCGACTTGTTAAAGTTTTGATGCTTATGTGGCTTTTGAACCAGCTATATACTTGTCTCTTTGTTCATGAATCATCTATGCTAGTTGACAGTGGCCACCGGCTGAAATATTTAACAATCTGGCAAGCTCAGTTTTGTACAGTGTACACACCTAAGCTCAGGTTTCTGTCCCTTGTGACCTCAAGTCTGCAATCTATTTGTAATATATTTCATGAGATGTATTTGCATCACTCCAGAGACTCATCCTAGCAGCTTATCTAGGACAGCAATATTGTTACATGCATCTTGTGATTGGAGAATTCTGTAGTGCTCCAAGCAATACCTGTTTTAGATCCCCTAACCGAACAGCAGATGGAGGAAGCAAGGATAAGTTACAGGCAAGGAATAGTTCCGGACAGGGTAGCAGTGAACCGCATGGATTCACTCCTTCCCCGGCTGGAAGGAATCAGGGTCCGGATTGAATTCTAGATAACCGCCCTTAGTAATTTGACACTGACCATGTCTGGAACAAAAAACAGGTGGGTGGCGTGGTGTCCAGATATGCGGAGGGCAGAAACAGAGGGATTGCAATTGCCGAGCAATCCTAAAGTCACCCAAGATCCTCCTCCTTGATGAAGCCACCAGTGCACTGTACACTAACTCGTGAGTGTGTGGTACAGGAGGCACTTGACCTGGCCTCCATGGGCCGAACTACTATTGTTATTGCGCATCGGCTCTCCACCATCCGAAATGCTTTTCCCTCAAAAAAACCATCCGAAATGCTCATTTGATTGCTGCCATGAAGTCTGGTGAGGTCGTAGAGTTGGGCTCCCATGATGAGCTCACTGCAAATGAGAATGGCCTCTACTCATCTCTTGTCCAACTTCAACAGACCAGATACTCAAGGGAGGCTACAGAGGTTGGTGGAACTGAAAGTACATCTAGTATGGAACAATACAGCAGCCACAGTGTGAGTAGGAGACTCTCTGCAGCTTGCAGCTCAAGCTCAAGGAGGTCAGCTGACAATGCAAAAGATGATTACAACATAGACCAGCCAAAGATACCTGTGCCATCCTTCAGAAGGCTACTTATGCTTAATGCACCAGAGTGGAAGCAGGCACTGATAGGAGGTTCTAGTGCAATCGTGTTCGGAGGCATACAACCTGCATATTCATATGCCATGGGGAGCATGATATCTATCTACTTCTTGACAGATCATGAAGAGATCAAGGACAAAACAAGGACCCATGCCCTTTTCTTTGCCGCCCTTGCAGTGCTCACATTCCTGATCAATATTGGGCAGCACTACAACTTTGATGCTATGGGGGAATACCTTACCAAGAGGATTAGGGAACATATGCTTGAGAAAATACTCACTTTCGAGATTGGGTGGTTTGACCGTGATGACAACTCAAGTGGTGTCATATGCTCACAGCTTGCCAAGGACACCAACGTTGTAAGTATAAATAAATATTTTGATTGAAGCTTATGTGTATTCAGAAAACAAGAGTAACTTACACAACATAATATTTGTGTTGTAGGTGAGGTCACTAGTGGGTGACAGAATTTCTCTGGTGATCCAAACAATATCTGCGGTTCTCATTGCCTGCATCATGGGTCTGATAATTGTCTGGCGTTTGGCCCTTGTGATGATAGCAGTCCAGCCTCTTATCATCATCTGCTTTTATGCTCGTCGTGTCTTACTAAAGAGCATGTCAAAGCAATCGATAAAGGCACAATCTGAATGTAGTAAGCTAGCAGCTGAGGCTGTCTCTAATCTTCGCACCATCACTGCTTTCTCATCCCAGGAACGCATCTTGCGCCTCTTTGACCAAGCACAGGATGGACCGCGCAATGAAAGCATTCGACAATCATGGTTTGCAGGTCTTGGCCTCGCACGTCCATGAGTCTTTTGAGATGCACTGCAGCCCTCGACTTCTGGTATGGTGGCAAGCTCATTGCTGAGCATCACATTACTGCTAAGGCCCTCTACCAAACCTTCACGATTCTAGTAGGCACAGGACGTGTAATTGCAGATGCAGGTAGTGTGACAACAGACCTTGCTAAGGGCCCGTTCGGTTCAGTCGGATTAAGGCAAGATTCATTCCGGCTCATGCAATCTTATACAAAAATAAACTGACGATCCGGCTGTAACTATTCCAGGAGGCCAATCCTCCAGAACCGAACGAGGCCTAAGGGTGCTGATGCAGTCACTTCAGTGTTTGCTATTCTTGACCGGGAATCGAGAAATTAACCCCGACAGCCCCGAGGGATACAAACCAAAAGAAACTCATGGGTGAGGTCAACATTAAAGAAGTTGATTTTGCATACCCATCAAGGCCGGATGTGGTCATGTTCAAAGGATTCAACTTAAGCATACAGCCAGGCATGTCAACAGCCCTTGTTGGGCAAAGCGGTTCAGAGCAAATCAACAATCATTGGACTTATAGAGCGGTTCTACGAGCCACTAAGGGGGTGGTAGAGGTCGATGGTAGAGACATCAAAACATACAATCTCCGAGCCTCAAGGCAAAGACATTGGCCTAGTCAGCCAGGAGCCAACATTATTTGCATGTACCATTAGAGAGAACATTATGTATGGAATGCGAAAAGAGCGAGTGAAGCCACTACAAGAATACCGATTTTTTATGACAAAACGACCTCATGACGGGGCCTAAAATCGTCATATAATGTGTCATAATACGACGGAAAACACGCGTTGTCGTCACAAAATGCAAACACCATGACTATTTGTGACGCTTGAAAAATGATCGTCACATTATACTACCCCCGTTTTAGGTCATATATTGTGGGCGTAGGGCACCCATGCGGCGGGGGTTTTATGACGCCGGTTTGGGTGTTTTTGTGACACGAATTCCACACGTAAAATAAATAGCAAAAAAAAAAGGCAAAACAAAACGCGGAGTCTCGAACCGGGGACGAGCGGGATGGAGGTTTCAGCGCCTTGACCATTGCGATACGTGGGAACATTCGGCCCGAGTGTAGTATAGAGTGTTAAAATTCGCGACTGGAGTCGGGTTGACCGTGGGCCCCCATCGTGCGGTCACTCTATCCTTATTCACCGCGTCACATTAACGTTTTCACCACCCACCGCTCACACCGAATTCACTCCCCCTCCTCTCCTCTCTCGATTCAGATTCACCCGCTCCCTCTCCTAGGGTTTCCGCCACCGCCGCCGCGCGCGGCCCGCTCCCGGCTCGCCGCCAACCGCCATGGTCCGTCCCAGAGCGAAGGTCGCGGGACCCCGGCGACGGGTTGTGGAACGCCGGCCGGACCGCCGCCTGCGGTCTCCTCCGCCCGACCATGGCCTCCACCTCGAAGCCGTCGGCCTCTCCAAGAAGGCGTCGGCGGTGCGGCGCAACTGCGTGCCGAGGCCGTTGCCGGGTGCTATGGAGGCGCGGCGTGCACGCCGGGAGGGAAGATCCCGGGGCGGGGGTAAAACCCCGCCGTCGTCCGACCAAGAAGAGGGCCGCGGCCGTCCCGAAAGGGCGGTGCTTCCACGAGCAAGGGCAGGGCAAGGCCAAGGGCAACGACGCGCGTTGGGGGAGCAAGGGCGGGGCTTCCACGAGCAAGGGCAAGGCCAAGGCCAAGGGCAGGCCACGCCACGCTACCGCTGCAACGCCAAGGGCAAGGCCACGGCTACCGGGCAAGGCCAAGGCGCCGGCGAGCATCGCACTCGCCGCCTCCGACGCTGGAGATCTGCAGGAGTGCTTCGAGGGCCTAATCGGCTGTCTGCGCCCGCGGACAGCGCAGCCGCACTCCATGTGTCGTCAGCTCCCTAGGCCCGCTCCCACCCAAATTGCCATCATGGAGCAGCGGCCCTCCCGGCGCCCGAGGAGGTAAGTGTTCAGTCCAACTTGATTTGTAGAATCTAGATTAGTTCATTTATAGAATCGAGTGCGAGGTAGAGATTTGACCAATGATGCATAATGATTTCGTAGATGGCTACCGATTTGGTAGTTCGTTTGTAGAATCGTAGGTATGATTAGGTAGATAGCTAATGATTTGGCCAATGATGCATAATGATTTCGATAGATGGCTACTTGATTTGGTAGTTTCTAATTTTAGTAGATCTGTTATTGGCCATGTGCATAATTTAGTGAATGCAATAATGAGATGGCTGCCTTTATGTGAACACTAGTTCTTCTACCTATCTCTCTATTCATGTCAAGTAATCTAATATGCTTGTATCAACCAATCGCTCAGCAAACAATTGGGTTAGGATGGTTGTTTGGTGCCCCACCAAGGTTTGGCATGTGGTGAAGCAAGGGTGTAAGTAATATATGCATGGAAGGGTGTAAGGAATATATGCATGCAAGGGTGCAAGGAATATATACATGCCAATGCCAACATGCCAAGGGTGTAAGGATTATGGTGGCTAGGAATCAATCAACCCCTAACTCAAGCCGATGGTCGATCGGTGGAAGAATAGGCATATTCCATGCTTTGTCCATTCATTTTTTGTTGTTTCTCATCTTCAATTAAAAAGGCAGTCATTAGATATAAGAAAAAAAGGCGGACACCAAATTAAGAGGCATGTGTTTGATCGGTATTCACATAATTGAATTGCTTCGATTTTGCGGCGCCCGGTGATACAAATTGGGAAAAGCATTCCTCATCCTAGATTTTACAAAGACCGTTGGGGACCATCCAATCCAATGCAACACTAGATCTAATCTAAGTGATGGCATAGGATGGAATGGGGCTACTGTGTTGTTAGCCCAATGAGGACTCGAGGTTTTTTACAAACAAAATCATTATTTTCCCCTATGAAACTTATGTTCCTTTCTCAAATTCATTATTTTACAAAGATGTAGTCATTGGATTATCCTATGATATATAGAAATGTGTTTTTGGTATAATATCGACTCTTTATGTATTTATCAAATGATATAGCATTGTGTTTGGTGAGTAACCTACTATATCCTATCAAACTGATCCCGCTTTCTCAAAACAATAACACGCTTTTGTTTTAGACTTTCCGGATCTCAAGACCGCACTCATGAGCCATCATCGCCTCGATCCAACGAGCCGTTGAACCGCAGGCTCGCCGTTCGCCCTCGAAGGTGGCCGAGCTCATCAACTGGTCCGTAAGGACCCGACCCGAAGAAGAAGGTGGACGCCTTCGGCAGGACTGGAGGGCGTCAAGTCCAAGGTTGGCCACCTCCAAAGAGGCCTTGGATGACGCCCCGCCTGGGCAAGAAGTGATGGCGTCCCCCAGAGCCCCTCCTCGCAAGACCCCGCATGACCCTCGGCGACCTTTTGGAAGCCCACCGCTTTAGTGGGCTTATTATTTTGTGAACAATGTGTATGTATTCTTTGGCTGGATGGATGGATGGATGCGGGGATCGATCTTTAGATTAGTTAGTAACTTAGTATATGTATGTGGCTGTATGGATGGATGCAAAACACCTATTTATTATTATATATGTAGGGATGGATGAAGAACAACTAATATTAGTGCTAGTGTAGGGATGGAGAACAACTAATATGTATTAGTACGTATATATATATATTCGGTCTTTAGCTCACTTTTGTATATTATTATTGTTTGTTTGTGATTGATCTTCCCTTTTTCTTTTGCATTTGAAGTTTCTAAGTTCATAGTCAATTGCTCATTTAATTTAGATTTCAAGGCAAAACACTATTGTGTTAATTTTAAATTTTTTCGATTTGGATCCTCGTTTAACAGAAGAAAACTCTCACAAAATTAAGGATGCATTGCTCATTTGACTAGGAAGAGAACGGCAAAAATAAAAAAAAACGATGACTAGTGGTTTTTTTGAACTACGCTTTCCGAGCGCTTGCTCGGATGCAAAAAGTCACCTAAATACGGAATATAGATCTCGATGAGTTATGAACTTTCCGTGTTCATGACTTTTCAAACGGAGGCCGCCTAGGGCCCCAAAAACTCGTCCCGACCATAAAAATTTGAAAATTCGAAATTGAGGCGTCGGCAGTTCAAAACGAAAATTTGACTCTAATACCGAACGTAGGTCTTGAAGAGACCTACAAAACACGTGTTCATGACTTTTCGATTTGGATCCATCTAGAGCTTCGCGGCCCGAAGGCCCCGATTTCAAATTGACCAACGTTTGACTTGGTCAAACCTCGCCAAACGGAGCACTAAACGGCCTCGGTTGAAAAACTTTTTGAACACGGTTGATAGAACTCGTCGGGATCTACATTCCATATATAGGTACTTTTTGCATTTGAGAAAGTCTTTGGTGAACCCTAGTCGCAAATCCACGTATCTCACGAGAGAGTTTATGCAACTCAGTGGCGACTAGTGGTTTTGAACTACGCTTTCCGAACGCTTGCTCGGATGCAAAAGTCACCTAAATACGGAATGTAGATCTCGATGAGTTATGAACTTTCCGTGTTCATGACTTTTCAAACGGAGGCCGCCTAGGGCCCCGAAAACTCGTCCCCGAGCCGCAAAAATTTGAAAATTCAAAATTCGAGCGTCGGCCAGTTCAAAAACGAAAATTTGACTCTAATACCGAACGTAGGTCAAAACACGTGTTCATAACTTTTCGATTTGGATCCATCTAGAGCTTGGCGGCCCGAAGGCCCCATTTCAAATTTTGATCTCTAGCTCTATCTACACCATTGGATGGATGAGATCAAGGGTCGAAATGAAATCAAACCCTCCCTCCCCCTCTCTCCCTCTCCCTCTCTTTTTCAAAAACGAGCGGCGAACGGGCTCACGAGCGGGCAGCTAAAAATTTCAGAACCTTATCCTATCATCCCACCTACCCAGCCCCTCCTCTCCTCTCGATTCATTCACCGCTCCTCTCTTCCTCTCCCTAGGGTTTCCGCCCGACGCCTCGCCACCACCCCCACTCCCAGCGCCGTAGCCCACTCCCCCGGCTTTGGCGCCGACCGCCATGGTCGTTCAAGAGAAGGTCCACCGTGCGGGACCCGTCCCTGTGGCGGGGTAGTGGGCCGCCGGAACCCCGCCGCCCTCGGGACCTCCTCCTCCTCCTCCTCCTCCGGCCGTGGGAGCACCGGCAGGGTCACGCTGAGTCATCTGCGCCCGGGACCCGTTAAATCGTCCAAAGATCGACCTCACAAGCAACTCCGACCACCGTCGCCCATGACCCCCGCGCCACCCGAGCCCTATCGATTTGAAGGCGACCACGACCTTTGCAAGATCTTGCCGCGTGGCAACCTCGGCTCGCCATCGTGCTCCAAATGGCCATTCGGTATGAAATCTCCGTAGAGGTATACGAGATTAGGGTGGTTATCCAGTAGATCTGTAGTATAGGTCCTAATTTCAGTACATTGTAGGTCTTAACTTGCTTTGTAGAATCGAGAGGTTTCTTTACAAAGAAGAAATCATTATTTTCCCCTATGAAACTGATGTTGCTTTCTCAAAAACATTATTTTACAAAGAAATATTCCCGTGATACAAAGACTCTATTCGGTCACTTGGTGAGTAACTTACTAAATCCTATCAATCCGATGTCGCATTCTCAAACTAATAACATTCCATCTAATTGAGTAGACCGTTATTGCCAATGATGCATAATCCGAGGTGCCCGGGTTCCTTTATGTTGAATTCATGGTAGTCATAATGCCATGGCTCACGCCCATTCCCAAGCGACCACGCGGGCAGAACCCGGGTCGCCCCCCACGCGGGCGACTCGGGTCCCAACCCTAGCGCCGCCGTCCCCAGCCCTCCCTCCCCATTCTCCACCTCGCCGTCGCCGAGGAAGGCCGCCGGGAATCCGGCGCTCCCAATGAGGGCGGCGGTGAGGCCTCTCACCCCGAGGGTCGCGAGGTCACGCCGGGGGTGGATCTCGCGGCTATATAGGGCGGCGCCGCGGGCGAGGGCGCCGCGAGGCTGTGGGCGAGGTGCCGGATGGTGGAGGAGGCCGCGGCGACGGGGAGTCTCGACGGCAAATGGTGCCGGAGGGTTCCGATGGTGGCCGTCACGGCGCCGCCACCGCCATGGGGGCCGACTGGGTGCTCCCACGCCCGGCCAGCGGTGTAACATCCCCAAATTTCCACGAAGGAAATTCATAGATAGATGTATAACATGATAGTCTCCGAGGATCATTCCATCACATTATTCAAATTACGGTCGATTCTGAGTCAAACTTCGAATAAAAGAGTACATATAGAAGGGTATTATTATTACATCGCCACTTGGCGGAAGCAAACAGAGTCACGCAAAGATCCGGAACAGCTAGAAGAACGTTGCGAAGCGTCATCATCCATCTTCGGCGTGGCGTAGGCACGAAACCATCTAATCCTCCAAGTAGCCGAAGTTCACCTTGCAAACTAAAATGACTTTCAAGACAATGAGTACCGGCTATTTCCCACCCTATGCTTTGCTTTGCTTTGTGGTGCTTTGTGGAATGCAAAGGATATATCAAGAGGCCTATATTTGGTCAGAGATTCCTATGCAAACATCAAGTTTTATAAATAAACAAGTTTTAATTACCATTCCCAAAGATCACACCAACCCCGGTGTAATGCCCAAACCATCATCATAAACAAACTCGGATCCAATCCCACAACACATCTCACATCTCACAACACCGCTCGGCGGCCAACAGCCCTTCAACTCCTTACGCTTTGCCTAACCGGCTCTCGGCCCTCGGGCTCTCACCGTAACCCCAAACCACACTCAACTCGGGATGAGAAGAGAAAACACCCTCACTACTCGGAGAAGTTGGACCTCAAGAAAACCTAGCCAAAAAGACGGGCGCAGCCGAGGGTAGTCCAGGCAAAAAGGCGGCGCAAAAACCCTAAGTAGTCCAGTCTAGATGTGTCCTAGCCCGAAGGCCGGACTATACGTATAGATTTACAACTCTGCGAGAGCGTGTACTCAAGACCACACGGCCGCCATCATCGGCATAGGCAAGTGCCTAGGCCGACGTCATGAGACCACCTAGTTAGACAATGCCACCTTACCACTCCAATGCAGGAAGCTCCGGAGTACCACCGTCGCTGGCCGAGACCGTGAGAACGACGTATCGAGCACTCCCGCGACTCAAGATCAACCCCCGCCGTCTCGGCGGGATGGAGGCACTCGGGGCCCACACCGCTATAACACTAACCGCTACCACCTAGTAAGTATGGCATCATCCAAGTAGATGGGGCAATCCGCAACCCACCCATAACGTAAGACGTGAGGTGAGCACCAATTCCCAAGATCCCGTGTCCTCGAAGACAATAAGTCCTTAAGTAGGACCGGGCAAGACATCTTCCAAACTCCATCTCCCGGCCTTCGTCCCCGTCACAAGAGTCGAACCGGGTATCCTAAATCCGACCACGATTTACCCACCACGGGTAGGACAAGGTGGGAGAGGCCCGTACACACTCCCCTAAGAAGACGGTCTCGGCCGACTGTCGTAGATCCCGCCTGGGTCGACACAACCCTCACCACACACCCAAGGCATACACGGAATCTCACTCACCACATGACCTCGTGTCACGGGCACCAAAGTCGCCCACAAACATACTCAACGCCCCTGCTCATATATCCCTGGATCATATATATAGCACGTAAGTGAGATATAGCAATCGATAGCGGCAAGATATAATAAGCGCGTGGCTAAATCTATCAGCGGGTATGCAGGTGATGGGTTGCGACAAGGTAAAGGCTTCACAAGCATTCTACTCATGCAATCCTAGCATATAGCAATGCAACATAAAGTAAAGCGCTAGCAATCTATCATGGCATGCGTAATAGGATCTACGAGGTGGGTGGGAAATTAGCACCTCAATGATCGTCTGACAAGTCCTCCTCTGACTCCGAGTCGTCCTCCTCGAGTAGCTCCTCCTCAGGGACTGAAACGTAACGTAGAGTCGCGATAAGCGACTCTTATAGACATTCACAAAGAAGCAAATCAAAATCCAAGAACTCCAAAGCACTCATACATAAGCCTATGACGTAGAGCTTGATTTTAGAAGAATTTGGACTCTTGTTTCATAATTTTCCGAGTTCGTATGAATATTCTACGAATTTCCTAAGGTTTAAACATCATTTGAAAAAGATACGGGAGAGAGAAACACCGGGCCGACACGTGGCGCCATGTGATTGGTTCCGCCCCACGGCCGTAGCCGACAAAGCGGGTCCGGGTGATGTCGGCCGTGACGCCACTGCCGACGCCGGCCGACGCCGACGGTCGGCGTTAAGTGGCTTGGGGTGGGTCCCATGATGACGCCATCACCGACGTGGAGGGGCAGCGGCTACTAATCACCGGCGGTGGGTCCTGGGCGTGGGGTCATCGACAAGTGGGGGTTATCAACCGTTGACCGGCCAATCTGGTCAACATGACCGCCCATATCACTCCGGTGGGGCGGATCGTAGCGGATACGGGCCGGGGTTGGGCCGATCGCCTGGGACGCGTGTCGGCCTTCTAGGCCACGTGGCCACTTGGGCGCTAGAGGGCCCGGTCTATAGGCCGGCGGTGCATGGTGGTCTCTGATGGCGCTGGTCCATTGGACCGCCGGCTCGGTCTCGTGATGGACACAGATCCACCTCCTTCCCTTCTCCTCCGCACGGCTCACGGTGGGCGAGATCCACGACGGCAACCGCGCCTCCCGTCATTCCCCAATCCTCTTACGCTTCTTGCCATGGCGGCGCTCTCGCCGGCGAAGCCGTGCTCCGGTTTCGCTAGGCCTTGGCGGGCGGCTTGGGGGCCCCTAGGGCTCCGCGCGGCGCCGTGATGGCAGGTCGGGCTCAAGCGGCGCTGCGGCATCCGGGCCGGCGCCGCGGTCAAATAAGACGCTGGCGGTCGGCGCCGCGGCGTGGCGGGTGGTCGTGGAGAGGCGTCGCCGAGGTTTGATACACGCCGCCTCTATGGTGCCGGCGAACGCCGCAGGCGTGTCGGGACATGGGCCGTCTGGCGGCTCCGGTGCGGCCGGGCGGCGGTGATGGTCCGCTCCGACGGCGTACCATTTGCTTGGCGGTGATTTGCGCTCAATTCATGGCCAAAAGTGGCTCGTTCCTTGCGATTGGCACTCACGCGGCGGGTGTAGAAGGCGGTAGGCTTGGCGTGATGACCAAACGCTTGGGCGAACACGGATGTGCGACAAAGCGTGCGGCGGCGCCGCTCCGGCGAGCTCGCGGTCACCACGAGAATGGGCCGGGGTCGAGGCTTTCCTTCCGAAAAAGGAGGTGGCTTGGCCGGAAGGCTACTACGGGCATGGCGGCTGCTCTCGTTGCGAGGTGGACGACGGTGGCGAAACGTCGCCGGGCGCGCACACGGGGTTCCGGCGAGATCCCGCTTGCATCGGGTTACTCAAGGAGCGGCTTTCCCCGAGCCAACTGGCTAGCTACACTCGGTGGCGGCGGAGCTCATCGCCCGGCCTCGCAAAGCGAGGCGTCCGGGAGCTGGTGGGAACGCCGATGGTGCGGCGGTGCTGCAAGAGCAACGCGGCCGGCCGGGTCAGATGGCTGGGGCCTACGGCCCAGTGAGGCAACGGTGGGTGCTTCCTATTCGCCTGGGCGAGGCGACACGCTGGCGGTGGTCCGGCGGGGCGCCTCGGCGTGTGTGGTTGAACGCGGGCGGTGTCCGTGATGGTCCCGCCTCGGCGGCTCGCGCCATGGCGGAGTGCATGGGCTTGGCGGCGTTCGTCTTTGCGAGCCGGGCAAGGTGCCGGCTCTTGCTCGCCCCATCATGGCGGCTAGGCCATGCTTGGTGAGACGGAGCGCTTGGCTCACCCCTTGACGAACGAGGTGGCCGGGTGTGTAGGGAACGGCGGCGCCATGGCGACATCCCGACGGGCAGCGACGCCGACGAGGCGCGCCGGGGCGTTGATGGCCTGGCGACTATGGTCCAAAAGATAAGGCTTCCTCGCTCCCCTACGGCGGCGAACGCGATAGCGGTGGTTCGCCGCCCTTTCATCGGCTCTCGGCGTGGCGGGAACACGCCGGTGTCCTCGCCGGTCCTCGCCATGGCGTCATAGCGGCGGTGGTGCGGTGGCCTCGGCGCTCCCGAGCCACGCGAGGCTCGGCAAGGCCATGGCTTGGCTTGCGCTTAGTGGGCGGTGAGGACGCCCAAATAGGTGGCTAAAGGCCCGTGCTTTGGCATCTACGCGGGGCGCGGCGGCCGGACATCAACACGGGCCGGGACATCAACGGTTCAAGGCCGGCAACTAGGGAGCAAGGCGGCGCTTACCGGCCGTTAGCGGGCGGTGATGGGGTGGCAAAGACGGCCGAGTCGGGGTAGGGGCGAGGTGAGGCCGTAGTGTCAAGCAAAGAACGCCGACGAAGTCGATCGGGCGGCGCCTTTCGCCCGGCGACTACTAACGGGCGGCAGCAAATCGGGCGCGGGGCGCAGGCCGGTGGCTCGCCGGCTCCGGTGGACCGGGCGAGGCGACGCGGTTCTCTCCCCGGCCTTGGCTTGCGGACGGCCACGCGACGGCTCGCCCCAAGGCGCCCGCGACGCCGCAGCATAAGCAACGGCGAGTGGCGCCGCCCTCTTCTCTCCTCCTCCTCCTCCTTCTTTTTCCCTTCTTCTCCCTTGCAATTTAGGCAAAGCGGTTTGGGTTGGGGTGCCACCAAGACGGCGGCGCGGTTTGGTGGGAACCCTAGGTGCCTGCGGTGGGGGTTTATGTAGGGCGGCGGTGCCATGGATTGGGAGGGGCGGCTGATCGCGGCCGATCGTGGATCTGGACGGCCGTGGCGGCGTGATGGGACATGTGGATGGAGAAAAACGGCGACGTGGCCTCCACGCGAGAGATGGGTGGAGCTCAACGGCCGCGCGCGCGGGCGCGGGCAGGTCGGCGGGCTCACGCTGAGCGCATCTTACCCCCGACACGGCGGGTTTCTTGGGCGCCCGTGTCGGGGTGAGCTTCTTGGCTCGCAAGGCGGGCGCGGGCGTCCCTTGGCGCATAGCGGGCAAAGCTAGCTCGGGCACGAGGGGCGCGGGGCGGGCGGCGCGGGGGCTCCGCTCCCCTTTCGCTTCGAGCGAAACAGAGAGGGAGAAGGGAAAAAGATGACAGGGGACCCATGGTCCCATCCGCCGCCGGCCGGCGTGGAGAGGAGCGAGGGGAAAAGTCCCACCGCCCTCGATTCTACGCCGCCGCTGCAAATAAGCCTCCAGAATCGGGCGGTCCAAAGGCGCGGCGCGAAAGTCTGGTAGCTCAAGGGCCGAGCAAAGCGATGGTCTTTGGGGCTGCTTGGGCTGGCGGGGCTGTTAGGCGAAATGGCTTTGCCATTTTCTTTCTTTCTAAATTTCTTTTCCTATTTCCTATTTCCCTTCTAAACTAAACCATGGGCCCTTATTTGCATATACATGTGTTGCCAACATATATATGCCCTTAGTGGGGTCCACTAGGGGTCATTAGGGTAAGAGGGTCCATGTCCAAAGGTTGGCAACACACACAAGGTCGGTTTGACAAATTAAAGTTGATTGATTTTATTTCATCACATAAAATCAAGAAGAGCCAAATCACAAGTTGATTAAGATGCGGTGCTCACACATGCTATCTAGGGTCTACTTGTGCAACTACAAGTTGTCTTCCTAGCATGTCGTCACACACCAAACATGGGTTTGTTTTCAAAAATTTTGTTGGTTGTGATTTTTGGTGTTTGGTAATTTTCGGGGTTGTTACATGCGGGCGGTGGGTGGGCCGCGGCCGGCGGCGCGACGGATGTTGCGCGGCGGTGGCATCCGACGGCGGCACCGCAGGGGGCTCCGGAGGGAGGCGATCGGACGACGCCGGGCGGTGGCCGTGGAGCCGCCAGGGCTTGGGGCGGGCAGCGAAGAGTGGTTCGACGGTGGCGGCCTCCGGGCTCCACCGTCGGGGCTTTCCTCTTCCCATGGTGGCGCAGCCGACCACCCCACATCGGGCGCCGGAGAACCCAAGGCGGGCTGATCCGGCGACCCGGAAGATGGGCGTCGGCGTCCGCACGTTGACCATGGTGGCGGTGTCTTCGGACGGCGGCGACGATGAAGCAATTGGGTTGGCCAGATCGGGGATGAACCCGGTGGCGGCCATGGTGGCTTCCACAGTTCGTCAAGGTGGAGGATTCGTGGAAAGGGACGGCGAGGATGGCGGCGGGACGTCGGCATTTGTTTTCCAAATCAGATTTCGCGATGGTGCACGCCGTCGGCGGTTGGCGTAACGGCATGGACCCAAGGGACATGGCATTGGCCGCCACTATCTATGACGGCGGTGACGCCCGAGGGCGCCACTTTCCTCGCTGGAGGCGCGCCTTTTTAAGTGGATCTCTACGGTGAAAACCAGCACCGGTTGGGTGGGCGGCGATGGCGTCTTTGGATGTCATTTTCTCGTTGGAGACGCCGCCGGTGGAAGATCCCTTGGATGTCGGCCGACGCCGGCATCAAGGTGGCGACTCATCGCACACACTTATGGGGCCTTATCTTTGTTGCCGTGTCACGGGATCCGGAGTCTCCAATGGTGGATGGGTTTTGTTTGTTTTATTTTTCAGAGTGCACCAGTGTATTCGGGTGACCTTAGTCTTACCCCTTAACACCGCTGCTCGATTGTAATTGTATTGTCCCGATGCATCCTCGGATGACTGAAGCCGGAATATAATTTCCTTTATTTAAAAAACGTCCATTCCCAAGCAACCGAATGGTCACCGCCATTCGGATGGTCGGGAGTGGATGTAGCCATGGCTCCATGCCTACTATGAGCTTGAGAGTTGGTACTTTATCTTTGAGGCTTGTGAGGACTAGAAAGGTGAGGTACAAATGTGGTTTGTTCTCATTTAGTTCATTGAATCATCGAGAAACTTACATGCCTCGCCAGATTGGACTTGTGAGGAACTGTGAGCTTTCTTGATGCCCGAGGCCGAAAGCTTTCGATGATTTCATGCCCTAAATGATGTCGTATTTGCAACAAGAGTTATGCTTTGATCCTTATGCTCCAAGCCAAAACATGAATTGTGATGAAACCATTGTCCGAGTCAACTATTAACTCTTAATCATGTGAACTTGTTGGGGCTTTTGATCGGTTTGTTGTCATTTGCGGCTGGGCGCCTCTTTTGAATTATGGCCAATGATGCACGTAGCACCTTTGTTGCCGTCTTCACGTGGTCGATGTCGAATGTTCTAGCATCATCCACGCTTATGCAACAATTGTGTTGTGTCAAACTCAAGCCGACGGCAAATAGTGGATGATTCTCAACATACGGTACGACATGTGTTGACTTATGGGTGTTATTCATATCTTTGAGGCCTCTACAATATTGAGTGAAATTACTAGACCTATGATGCGAACTTATTTGCCATTGAACCCGTGGTTAACGTCCACTCATGCAACACTAGAGCTGATCTAAGTGATGGCAGGGGATGGGTGTGAGCACGAATGTTATGGCTATTCAAGCCGAGGCTAGCATACCTAATCCTATCAATATCTAATCCTACCTTTTTCCTAATCATATCATCCGTAATCTTGTTGATCTACTCTATCCGGGTCATTTCTTGTCTAATTGTCACTATTATTTGGTTAGTTATCTGAGTATATATATTTTTTGTTGGTGTAATCCATTGCATATCGAGGTGATGGTGATGACATATGGAGTACATGGTGGCTACAAGTCAGCACATTCATTTGCAAGGTGAGTACATTTATAGATGATAGATATGTTGGTCTGTAGCACTAGGAATCGAAACCATTCTTTTTGACATGATTAAAATATACTATTGATTTTCATTACTTTGGAAAATTGCTTTAAAGTTACATGAGTTCATGCCATCAAATGAAAAGTGTGATTCCATTAGTTACTATTTGCATAGTACATTTTTCCTCGGTGACTTCATTATTTTGTTTTTGTTTGACAGTTTCAGCCGGCCGGAACTTGCAATGGTCTCTTTGGCTTGAACTTGCAATGGCTGCTGGTGGGTTGGAACCCGTATGGTGCGAAACTTGGTGCTTGCAAATGGCTACAACTTGGCCCTAGATGTTGGAATTTATTTAGTTGGTCGAGTCATTTTCTTTTTAAGTTTTATTGTATGTTTGTATGAAACATGTGTTCTAGAACAAGCACTTTTTGTATGGTCATTATGGTAATATAATTGGTTTTGTGGTTTATTATTATCCCTATTATTATTGTTTCAATTTGGTTGGGCCCCTAATATGGGCCTGGACCCTAGATGCGGGTCTCACAATATGTGACGACTTCTAACCATGGTTAACTATCTATACATGACAGCTTCTTATCGTCACAAAAACTAGCATAACCGACCTCTTAACCATGGTTAAAATACTATATATGACACAAGATTGTATTACAAGACGCGTTGACCCGTGTCACAAAATGTAGTATTATATGACAGAAAGCGTCACTAAATGTTTTGATGTTTTGTGACGTAACACCAAAATCCGTCCGCGCGAGACATTTTATGACGCTGATTATATGACAAAACTCATGACGGATGGATTCCGTCTTAACTACACTTTTTGTGACACATTTGGGCTATACATGACAAAATTCATTTGTCTTGGAATGTCAGATTTCTTGTAGTGAGCAGAAATTGAGAATGCAGCAAGGTCCGCCAATGCACATGACTTTATTAGCAACCTAAAGGATGGGTATGACACATGGTGTGGTGAGCGGGGTGTTTCAGCTGTCAGGAGGTCAGAAGCAATGCATTGCAATCGCCCGTGCAATCTTGAAGAACCCTGCTATCTTGTTACTGGATGAAGCTACAAGTGCACTGGACAGCCAGTCAGAGAAGGTGGTGCAAGAGGCGCTGGACCGAGTATCAATTGGCAGGACTAGCATAGTTGTGGCACATAGGCTAAGCACTATCCGAAACTGCGACCAGATCACCGTGCTTGAGAAAGGAATTGTTGTGGAGACAGGTACACATGCATCCCTCATGGCCAAGGGTCCTGCTGGAACATACTTTGGACTGGTTAATTTGCAACAAGGAAGCGACCATCACTGAATTTTGCAATTTGCATGATAACTAGGCACTACTTTCCAAATTTGTATCCCCCCATTCAAATAAGTCGCTGATTTGGAATAGCAGGCAAGCAATAATGCTCAACAGACAACTGAAGGGCATTTTTCCCTTTCCCATCGCTTTATCAGCAGTTCAGCACCTAGCAGTGTGTAAACCTCAGTAGTGCAAATAGATATGTAATCCTAGGAACTAACAATAGGAAACTAATCCAAACTAATCTAAAGTCCTCTTTAGCCACTCGTGGCAGCCTGTTGGCTGCCCATGACAACCTGTGCACTCTGAAAGAACTGTATTTAAGCAATTGGTGTTGGTGCGTCAAAAATACATTCCAGTCTTGACTCTGCAGGTTGGTGCATTTTGGATGAGAAGCCTAAAAAAGGCATTAGCAAATCATATAATTCAAATAGCCTCCCAAGCGTGATCCCAGAAAATCAGCAGTGACTATGCACAAGATGAAGATGGATAACCAGTTAAACAGGTAATTTATGAAAGTTCATTGCCAAAAAATCATGTCCGTGATTGGGGTTCAGCAATTCTCAACTGCATATTTGCATGGTCCATGCGTCTATCTGCGTGGCGGCGGCCGAATCGAGCGGGGACTGGCTCACGCGCGTCGGTCGGCGTGGACCATCGAGGGATGGTGGAGAGCAAGGGCACCTCACTCGGAGAGCTGCCGCCGACATCGACATGACACGCCGCGTTGGTTCGCGTAACCGACGGACGGTTAGCCGCGGCGGCGTTAAGCGACTCTGACGCGGCGACGAGTTCTGCAGCCATTTGCTCATTTTGTTGGGCTCTAATTCTTGGTTGGGCTCTTGTGGAGGGGAGACATGGTAAGGCCCACGGAAATTTGGCCCGATGGCGTATGTTGAGTACTCGTGTTGTCGCCAATAATAGTCAAAAGAGATTTATTTTTCGGAGAAAAGAAATGCTCGTCCTACTGCATTTTTTTTCTAAACGAACCGGCGGAGAGCTGCCCGCTATATTAAAAAAGAACGAGACGCCGGAAGGCGCAAATAACAACAAAAACTAAAATAAAAGGAAAAACATCTAACACTAAACCTAAAACTCTTGATTGGGCCATCAACACGGGTTCTACATAACGGCCAACAAGGCTAATACTCCAAACAAACACACACAGCAGGTGAGAAGACAAAAAACAACTGCGGCACCACCAACAAACCACACACACTACAGTTTTGCTTTCGCACAAAAAAGGGTAAACATATCGTTATCGAGCTCGAATACAATAATTGTCAGTTGGGACCTGGGAGGGACAGTATTGCAGACAAAACATATCGTTGTGGAGTACTCTTTTGCTTTATTCGCAAAACTTAAAACAAAATTAGGTGCATGTTTGTTGGAATCCATTATCCATATCTCGAGCAGTTGGGCCGCCGTGGTGGAGGACCACGCCGGCATCATTTTGGCATTTGGGGGAGAGGAGGGTCGTCCATCGGCTGGATGTTATGCATGCTGGCTCATCATGTCACGCCCATGCGCCGTGCGAACCACCGGCCGCGCGCGCTTGTCCGTCGGGTCGGATCATGATGACCACGCGCACGCGCTCGCATCGCATCATCGCCCATCATGCGCGCGGGCGGCACAAGCGTTTATGAAGACGTACGATCCATCGACCTACCTACCTGCCGTGTGTGTGCCTGTGCGTACGTGGCGGCGTGCATCACCCGTGCTGTACCGTGCACGTAAAGCGAGCGAGCTGTCAGCGGAGCGGCCGGCGAGCGAGCGAGCGTCTGTCCTTGCTGTGGCTCTGTCGTCTCCTCTGACGCGGCTCACATCTTCTTCCTCTCGCTCTCGCAGGCTGCGTTAGGACTCAGACGACCCATACGGAATTCCGACCCATGCTGCCTGCCGTGCATGCTGCACGAGCAGGCGAGCAGCACGAATGCACGATGCCACCCACTGCCACCCGCGATCGTGCAAGCGCGCGAACGGCTTACGATGATCGCCAGTTGAACGGCGGGACAGCCAGCGGCGCGCCACTGGCTATGCACATGGCGCGGCAGTCGCCCACCGCCCCACCACACCCACCCGTAGCCGTAGGCCGCTGCACCTGCACGCACGTCGCACGCCGCTGAGGGTGGCCGCCGATGGCGCAGCAGCCGCTCGGCTGGATTTGCTGTGGAAAACACTGTAGTACGCAACGCAATATTCAAATCGGTCTCTCTCTGCGGGCTCTGGTTAGTGTTGGTTGGTTAACCAGAATCCCCCACCCGGACCACGCCTCCTGCCTCTTGGCAACCTCGCCGGCCGCACTCGTTTCAAGTTGCCACCAGATCGAAGGCGGAGGAGGCCGGCCGGCCGACCACGACCAGACGCTGACGAGGAGCCCCGTGTGCAGAGGCAGACTGGCAGCCGAGGTGCCAGCACAGCGCCGCAGCGTGGGCTGGCGATGGCGATGGCGAAGGTGGAGTGGAGGCCACGAAAGTCATGCACAAAGCCCATGAGCCGACTATGAGCCGACTGAGTGTCCGTCCACATGAAGAGGGGATTAAAAAGGAAAAAGTCTACATTCCCTCCCCCACTATCACAGAAGTTTCACTTTTTCCTCCTCAACTCCAAAAACCGGACAAACCGCCTCCCTCAACTTTTCAAACCATGCATTTTTCCTCCCTCGAGCTGTTTTGAGGGCGGTTTTGCTACAAGAACCGCGGTTATGGTACAAGAACCATGGTTTTCTACAAGACGAGCACCTTTGCCTTTTCTTTTCTTTTTTAAAAATTTTGGTTGAATCTTTGAAAAAACATAGTAAATCATAGAAAAAAATCATAAAATAAAAAAATTCGATTTTGTTGGACTCCACATGAGTAGATCTACACAGTGAATATATAATATGATATGCTTTAGTACAAAGTTTTTTGCTATGAAAGTTTTGTCTTTTTTCTTTTTCATTTATTTAGTCGATCTTTGAAAAATCATAGAAAATCATAAAAAAATCATAAAATAGAAAATCTAATTTTGTTATACTCCACATGAGTAGATCTACACAGTGAATATTTAATATGATATGCTTTAGTACAAAAGTTCTACACGGTGAATATATAATTAATTAAAATAATTGTAGTGCAGCTTCTATAATTATTTTGTTGAACTAAAGTATACCATATTATATGTTCACTTTGTGTAGATCTACTCATGTGGAGTCTAACAAAATTAGATTTTCTATTTTTTAATTTTTTCTGTGATTTACTATGATTTTTTAAAGATTCAATTTTTTTTTTTAAAAAAGGAAAAGGCAAAGGCGATGGTACTGAAACAAACCATGGTTACTGTACCAAACCTGCTGTTACTGTAGCAAAACCGCTGTCAAAATCGCCGAGGGAGGAAAAATGCATGGTTTGAAAAGTTGAGGAGGCGATTTGTCCGGCTTTTAGAGTTGAGGAGAAAAAGTGAACTTATGTGATAGTTGGAGGAGAGAACGTGGACTTTTTCCTTAAAAAAACAGAGGGACGAAACTCGAAAGCGGAAGGATGAAGCAAAGAGGAAAAGTGAAAGTGAAACAGCAGTACATGCAATGCAAGATTAATGGAGGAGTAAATCCATCATGCATGCTGCTTTGTGCGTGAATTGCTTAGCTTAATAGTACCGATGAGTGATGGTATTGTCGGCGATTGCATCTCCACCGATTGCTTAGCTTTTGGGTCTGTTCAAGCCTGCTACGGTGCTCTGCGAGGAGAGAAAAAGACACATGCTTCGTTATATGTGCAAAATTGTGTGTTGTAAATCAAAATGCTCTCGTCGGTCAACATGGAAAAATAGGCTGGTGTAAAACCGGTTTAACCGGTTTGGGCTTTGCTTTGAAGGCCTTTGGTTTGGTGCCATAAAAAAATCGCGGGCTATAGAATTTAGCGGCAAGTTAGCCAAAGCGCTATTAGCGCGTGCTATTTGACGCTAGCTATTTAGCATTGCGACAAAAAGCTTCGGCCGCTATTAGCGCCGCTTATTTTTGGCGCTTATAAGCGGCTATTTTTTTCATTGGTTTGGTGTGATTGGCCCAAAAAATACGAATAATTCGGTTTGGTTTGTTTGGTTTCAATTGATAAATGATTTAGATCGGTTTGGGTAAAGCCCGTGGGTTACTAACGATTCGAGGCCCAATAGCCTACAACCGGATCTCACCGCTATGCAAGGATCACGTCCCACCGCCACTGTCCACACTCCGGATCTCGAGGTCGAACCACGGTTTAGGAACGCTTTAAGACCTCATTGAGCAAAATTGGTTTGGATTGGATTAGGCAGAAGTGGCTAACGGTTTGGTTTGGTTTGGTTTGGCATTGACGACAGAAATAGTTTGGTCAGACCATCCCCAGGTTGTCGTCGGCAAATAAAAACCAGGGGTTGAAGATTATCTTGGTCAACGTTATATGTGCAACTACTCATGTTAAGTCAAGGACTTGGTTCTCATTCGGCTGCTTCATACTCTTGAATCCTGATGACCTAGTTCTAAGAACAGAATCAACTACACCATGGCTTAGTTCACAAGTTATCATTTCCTTCCTTGTATCTAAAAGAAGGTAATTATTTCCTTTACTCGCTGCCAAGAACGAGTGCTTTTTTTCTAGCTAGATCTATCCGAGTGGGTGTTTATGCAATAGGCTTTGCCGTGCATTGCCAATGTCCTTCTATTTCAAGTTAAAAGTGGATGTTTAAAGCCTTAAAGGGACCAATGTGTCATATAAGGAAAATCATGATGTGATATGCACGAACCTAATAGTATGTCCTCCCTTTCCCTCCCTCCCTAACAATGACGCCGCCCCTCCCTCCAGGCTTGGCGGCGGCTTGGGCCGGATCGGCCTTGTGGCGCCCATGCAGAGCACGGCGTGGTGTCGGCCGCCGGAGACGGCGGCGTGGATCCCCTTCCTCGAGCTCCACCAAGACGGGGCCAGGCGGGCCGCCTCCACCAACATGGGGCGACTCCACCGGTTCGGTGACCTCAAAGCGAGGAGGAAGGCAGATCCGGCGTCTGGCGGCCTCGCCCTGATTCCCCGTCGGCGGTGGCGGATCCGACGGTAGCGGTGAGGCCCATTAGGGTTAGAGTTTTTTTTTTTTCTTTTTTTTTTAATTAACGGTGGCGGGATTTTTGGAAACCACCACTGTAACCCTAGCTCGGTGGCGGACCGCCGCCATTAATCACAAGTGTAGTAGTACAACTACTAAGCTATTACCAGATTATTTTTTAATAATAAGGAGATTTTAAAGATGAAAGATAAGACACGTACTAATCCTCACCTTCACCTGTAAACGCTACGGACTCGATGTAAACCGGCGGCGCCAACCGGCGAGGAAAGCTGATGCAGCATCGAAAGAAAGAAAAGCAAAGCTATCAAAAACAATTTAAATCAAAATCGTAAAGAGACATGTCTATCGTACTTCGAAGGAAAGAGAGGAAGAAGGGTCAACAAGGTAAGGAAAAAAAGGAAAGGAAAAGAAAAGAAGGAAGATTTGATGAGAAGAAAAAAAGGCAAGACGGGCAGGGATGGTGGTGGTGGTGGTGGTGCGAGCGGGTGGGGGTGGGGTGGGCGGTGGCAGCGCGAACAAGCAAAGCCTTCCAATTAACTCCTTCCCACCTTCCCTTCCTCTTCCTCCCTCCCCATCTCCTCCTCCGATTCCCTCCCCCCTAATCCTCGCCTCCAATCCCGGATTCTCCGATCCGATCCCCGTTCCTGTCCCACACACACACACACCATCCGGCGGCATGCGGCGCGGCGGCGGCGGCGTGGCGGCGGCGAAGGCGGACGGTGACGTGGAGTCGCGGTTCCGCGGCGTGCGGAAGCGGCCGTGGGGTCGGTACGCCGCGGAGATCCGTGACCCGGCGAAGAAGGCCCGCGTCTGGCTCGGCACCTTCGACTCCGCCGAGGACGCCGCACGCGCTTACGACGCCGCCGCGCGCACGCTGCGCGGGCCCAAGGCCAGGACCAACTTCCCGCTCCCCGCCGCAGGCGCCGCTCACCATCACCACCACATGCCCGCCGCAGCAGCAGCAGCACCGTACACGACAACATATCCCACGGCCACGGGCGTCTCGACGCCGCCGATCGCCAGGCCGGCTTGCAGTAGCCTCAGCTCCACCGTGGAGTCGTTCGGCGGCGCGCGCGGCCGCGGCCCGTGCTCCCGACGCCGCCGCCGCCGCCGATCCCCGACGGCGACTGCCGCAGCGACTGCGGCTCCTCGGCCTCGGTCGTGGACGACGACTGCACGGACGCGGCCGCCTCCTGCCCACTCCCGCTCTTCGACCTCAACCTGCCCCCGGCGGCGGCTGCGGAGCTGGCGTCGGGTTTTACGCCGATGAGGAGGAGGATGAGCTCAGGCTCACGGCGCTGCGGCTGTGACGTCGAGCTCGATTGAGCCAGCCCGCTGCTTAGAGAAAGAGGAAAAGGAGAAAAATATTTGGTTCTTCCCTTCTCTCGTAGCCGACACCAACTCTCCCTCCCTCCACTACGATGTTCTTGTTGTGGTTGTTTACTTGATCTGATTGATGATTACTATTTGCCTGAATCCTGGTCGACTGATCTGCATGCTAGCCTGCTTGTTTTCGGGCGATTGAGGACTATCGCCAAATCTTGCAGCAGCTGTTGTACTGTACTATAGCAACATTTTACTTACTTCCTCTTGTGAGGAAAGAGACAGACAAAGTAACTTATTTCAATCTTTTAGCTACATTTTCCTTCTTGTTTTTACTTTTTACTCTTCAACTATCACTTGTTTCGGATTGAGGAACTGAAAACAAAAATCAAAAGGAATGGAAAAAATGTTGAGATTAAAGTTGTGTTGAACAAATGAAGTTCAACCACATTTCAAATTCTATATTTCTTCATTCTCAAATACCAGCTACAGATTTACTTTGCTTTTCTTGAAGGACCATAAACTTAAACTATCCTAAATTCCTAGTGCTTGTGCTACTAACTTGTCATTTACAGTGATCTACGATTTCAGTTTGTAGTACTACTAATGCATTGTAGTAGTTTCCCATAATAGAATAAATGATTTTTTTTTCTATTTGTGTCATTGAAAGTAAATTTAGTGGCTAACTTTTGATTTCTTAGGCTGTACTGTAAACAACTTTGGCTACAGATAGTGGGTCTGTTGGAAACTGGAACCAAAACGTTTGCATCTGGAATATGGTTACACATTAAGCATTGGCTGAAAACATAAAAAGTCGCGCTGAAAGTAGAAGACTCTACTTGGTGCTGTAACTTCAGCTTTACTGCCTCATGGCACATCTGACACATTCATATAAAGCAACAAGATGCTAAGTTATTTGCAGGATCAACTACCACAACTATCAAAGCAATGCTAATAGCAACAGGTGGGATGCAAAGCATAACAAGTGGAAGGTATTTGGATATGCTTTCCTATTGTTGGCACTTTCTTCTGTCTGTTATTTATATTTACTAACGACTTTAACAAATGTTCTTACATTTCAGGCTAGATTTGTTCTGTCATTTGTACATCGAAGGATGGTGCTGCAATGGTGGTCATATTCTGTCTCTTATGGTCTGGTTGCTGGAACAAATGTTGTGACCATTGTAGGTATTGTTTGGTTACCTTGTCATGCAATAGTATATTTGCTTGGAGTGACATTTTAATTGCAAAGACTAAAGCTCTGCTTGGAAGCGATCTTTATGTGCTTGCATCTTCTACACACACACACAAAAAAGGTTTTTAACAAAAAAAAATGTCTCCAATCTTGCTTGATACACAAACATTTTTTAGTATTCAGTAGGTAGTAATATTATCTTGATCTGATTTTCACTTATACTGGGATAAGACAAAACTGCACGGTCTCCTTCCTAATCCCTCTGTTCCAAAGTTATAAGCACTTTAGCTATGTTCTAAGTCAAACTTCTCTAATTTTGATCACTTTATTTATAAAAATGCACCAACATTACAAATTAAATTAGACTGTTAAATTCTCCATGAAATATGTCTTGGTAGTGCATTTATTTGAACTCTGTAGATGTTATATTTTCTAAAAAGAATGATCAAAGTTAGGGAAGTTTAACTCTAGACAAAGCAAAAGTGGCCTCTAATTTGGATAAGAGGTAGTGTTATTAACCCTGCGAGTATCTTCGCTTGTGTGAAATTTGGCATTTAGGCATCTCCTAGAAGGCATGCTTTGGTTATCACTATGGCAAGCAAAACTGTCCTATTGCTGACCCAATAATCCTGGTAGTATTCGGCCAGTGGACCTTAGCATTATGAATTCAATCAATGAAGAGTCAGTATAAACCTAGAATGCATTCAATCAAACCGTTTCCACTTCGACCA
This sequence comes from Hyparrhenia diplandra, assembly GCA_015847255.1. Lineage (NCBI taxonomy): Eukaryota > Viridiplantae > Streptophyta > Magnoliopsida > Poales > Poaceae > Hyparrhenia > Hyparrhenia diplandra. Next base: position 10,805 of record JADLZK010000424.1, on the reverse strand, counting down.
ACAGTACCAAGGGTATATCGTTTGCTGTCAGCACGTGACTAGAGCCTCTTAATGACTGCACTGACTCTGGGTTGAGTGAAGTGTATTGAATAAATATGGAATGTAAGAATAACAGATGATAATATGACCAAGGCTGCCTAGTTGTATTGAAGGCAAGGGAATATGGCATTGTTTTCTTAAATGTTATGCTATTGGATAGTGATAGTGATGGTGGTTAAGAATACAGTACAGTAATGTACACCCAGGTTCAGATTTATTTGGAGAATGTACTTTCTTAAGTTTAGCATCTCTTCTTAGAATCACCTTTTTCTTTATCGATTTGTGTATTTTCATGCCATTTATAAATATTGTACTCATTGAAATAATGTACTAAAGATAAACGTTTTTCTTTTGAGAATCTTAAATAATTATTACTATGACATTTTTTTCTGGCAGCTTCTGCTTGCATACTGCTTGACAATGACTTTTGGAACCCCTGCCCTGAACACAACATGATGGTGCCCTCATGTGATCATTAGACTATAAGTTGCAATGTCCTCTGCTGATTTGCTGGGGGTAGAGGACCAATCGGTGAAACGAGTGTAGGTGCAAGAATACCATGGAACTGATTTGTCAGAGGCACTCGTTTGTCAAGGCTTAAAACAAGGAGCTATGTTGTCACATGAAACCAGTTGCTTCTTGTTAATATCCAGAGTATGGTGCAAAGACGATGTAAATATTACCAACTATTACGCTATTGTTACTATTGAAGGGCTGAAGAACTTTGTAAGATAAGTTAGAATTTTTTGTTGATTTATTCAAATGTAGAGCAGCTTATCTCATTACTTTGATCAGAATTGTACTATGCAGTTCATTTCTGTTTTGTCAAGTCTGGTCTTAGGTACGCTTTGTGAACGTATCTGATTCGTCTTTCCTACGAACCATTGCTCTTGTTGAATTTGTTTATTTTTTAATCTGTGATTTCATCATAATATAATCTGATCTAGATGTACCTTGGCAGTTAAAATTATTTATTGATTTATCCAGAGTATGTTTTTTTTTTTTTTTTATTTATAACATGGATAGATTCTACCTATGCAGAGCTGATTTTGCTTGTTAGCTTAGGATTTTGTGAAACATAAATGTGCTTTGTATTTGGTGTTCCACTCTCCGACATGTAGTTTGATCCTTTCCTCACCATCAAAACCTGTTGGGGCATTAATTTGATATTTTGATTTGCCACTTGTCCCAGTAGGCCTAACAACTTAGTTGTCCACTTGTGTGGGGGCATCATTCAGCACTGCAAAAATATCTATTATCCGTGGTCTACTATAGCCTCATTTTTAAGGAGCTAATGGCCATCCTGATGACAGTCTTATGCTGCGCCTTCTATGTGTGTCAGATATAGTGAGCTCTGTTTCTGTTTCCCCTTTATCATGCCCACTGCATTTGTAGTATCTGTTATATACAAAGGGAAATAGTAAGTGGTAGAAAACGAACTGATGGCAGATCATGGTGGATGAATGATGCCATCAGAACACATCAGCTACTATATGGAGCTAAAAGCTAGCTGCCAGAGATTCCGGAAATTTTGCCTGCACCAGCGCACCTTTCTATGGTTATGTGGACGTACACTAGGCTGTCAATTAGCCTTTACTGCTTCATTTTTTTGTTTGAGCTGATGCTTCCATCAATCATTGATGACCATGGCCTTCTTCTGATTAGATGACTGACTGACTAAATCGCTAAACTAGTGTTCCTTTGTTTCAGCTGCAGCAGATGTTTCGGCCTGATGTCTGCTGATCAACGTGCAGGGAGGGGCAACAAGGGCAGCTAGCGAGAGCGTGCGTCTCCCGTCTCCGGCCCATGTGCCTTGGTCCGCGCCGGTGGATGCGGATGCATGCACCCAGATCCTGTTGCCTCTGCAGCTGACAAGGATGTGTATGTGTGTGTTCTGATTGACGGTTCCGTTAGCTTCTTGTTGCATCCACCGTCGTCAAGAAAGAAGAAACGTACCGTGGGTTGGCCGGGTCCCTTGGCCTTAGATTGAGAGCCAGCTGGTAGGCGTCTGTATGTGCGCTGCATTTTGCCGTGACAGAAACCGAAGAAGCGTGCAAGTTGTTGCTTGCTATACATGGACGCCATTCTCAGTAATCCGATCCGATATGGTTTTGCTGTGTGTGCTGCCTACGACGTGGTATCCAACCAATGCTGGCATCATATCATTCTCGATCGGGAGCCTCGTTCAAGAAATCAAGATTGCCAACTTGCTGTTTTTCTGAAAGATGCGATATATAAGTTGGACTGAAACTTACCAGATTTGATGAGTTGGGGGGATGGATGTCCTACGGAATTCCATTCTCAAAATTCACACCGCAGGTACGGAAACCGGACAGGGCAGGGCGGGCGCAGCGTAGGTTAATTTGCAGAGATCCCTGGAGCCAGCTGCCAACAAGCCCACGAGAGGAGAGAGCAGCCAACTGAAAGCAAGGATACGGACGATGGGGCAGCGGTCGCCGGTCGGTAGGTTAGCCAGGTAGGTAGGCGAGAGGAGGTGGTGTTAAGCAAGCAGGGGCCTGAGCTGTCCGTCTCCTCAAATCTCCTTCCTCCGTCCGCGTCGTCCCACCGACGCGCAAACGCAAATGCCCTGCCACGCTGTTCCGCAACGCCGCAGTTGTGAAGACTGCTAGCTAGCTGGGGACCGTGCGTGGCTGGCTGCCTTTCTGCTCCGGCGGCCGCCCCGCCGGTTGTTTGGGGCGCCTCCAATTAGGGGGGCTGCTCAGTTGCAGCTGCACAACGCAACGCAACCAAACCCAAAGCATAAAGGCGTGTCCTCGGCAGACTCGGACCGCTGCCCCGCCCTGCCCCGGACATCCATCGTCGTCCCATCCCCGCCCCTTCTCCTTCCTCCGGCCGCCCGCCGCTCGGAGAGGACGAGGAGGAGGAGGACCGGAGGTGGTGGAGCTACAACAACCAGCAGGGCGCGGCCGTTGTCGTCCTCCCGGCGCGCGCGGAAGCCAATTAATCCTTCTTCAGGCGCGCGCACCACACAGCAACAAGGACAACATGGCTGCTGTAAGTAACATTTCCCAGAGCTTACGGTCCTTGATCAATTGCGTACGTGGTGGCATGGTATCGTGTGCTTGTCCCCGCATCTGCATCCAAAATGATGGCATTGGCATGCATGGCGTGCACTAGGCCGGACGGCCGGCTGGCTGCTCCGGCGGCACCGGCCGGCATGCCAGCATGCTAGTGCAGATTCATTGTTCATGTAGTAAGTCGTATAAATGTGCTTTTATTATTACCACGACGAAACTAGTACTCCCTTCGTCCCAAAAATAAACGACGTTTTTCGTTTTTAAAAAACATCTCGCCGACAATTATATATTAAAATAGGATTAATATTTATATTACATAATTAATATTATTGGAAAGATCTTTTGATCTAGTTTTTTAACAAATTTATTTGGAGATTTAAATCTTCTACGTATTTTCTACAAATCGAGTTAAACTTCAAGTAGACGAAAAACCCAAAACGCCGTTTATTTTTGGCATTTTATGGGCCAGTAGGATCTTGGAGTGCATAATGATGATCACATTGGGATCATTGCTCCTTGCAGACCCTGAAGACCTGCCCCCCATATGGCTGGCCGCCCCATGTGCTCCCATGTTGATGATCGATGATGACTTCCACCTTACCCCCAACCGTGCGCGACGGCGCCATCATACAGTTTTTTTTTTTTTTTTTTTTTGTTTTTAGACAAGAGAATCATACATGCAGTTAGTGTTAGGATGGGCATTTGGTGGAAACATGCATATGCATCCATGATCCGCCATGCGAGGTTAGTTCGGTTTGGTTGGTGTGGTCAGTGGTGGACTGGTGCGTGGTCACTGCTCACTTGCTCAGTACTCACCAGGATTATTCAGCAACAAGAGGCGTACCAGCATGGCTAGCAACCAAATATCTGGCTAGCACCATGTCACCTTCCTACGGCCGGTTAGCCATCAGGCAACAGCCTACCACCCCTAGTAGGAAAATTAGTTCCAGTGCAATGGGCAAATTTTTGTAGCTAAAATACTTAAACTAGTTGCATTATTGCTAATGCTAGCTAACTAGATAGCCAACCGTGATTAGTTTACATTAGTTTTTGAGCCCAAATTAACTAGTACCTAGCCATTCTTGTCAAATGCGTAGTACCTACTCCTACGCAGCAAATTCATCAATCATCGCGTGTCTGAACATGGGGGCGCCGCGCCGCGCCTGACTTTCCCAGGCGCCGCCGGCCGGCATGCACATGGCGTCTGATCCCTTCCCGTGTGCTTGCATTGCATTGGACGACTCGCCGACGCTCGCGTAGTCCTCACGGAGTCACCCGCCCCATGTGCCGCGCCGTTGCTGGATGGCAATCGACTCGAGCACACACACAGCAAACGGAAACAGAAAGCTTTGAGTTTCAGCTAAGCGATTATTATTTGCAACTGCACGATTCAGCTCAGATTGCGCCGGGCAGGTGTACCTGACTCTGATCTGTACTACCTCTACCTGTAGACGTGCCGGCCACACTGCTCACACACGCATGTATTGTTGTTTGGTCGTCGTCGGTACGGTGTTAAGCTGCGCAGGGAGCTGCCCATACGCCTACCTGTCATGTGCTCTAGTACGTTTCTCTTGGCGTTTAAGGCAAATGCTGCCAATACCAGTAGTTGGGGTTAACACGTACTACACCTTTCATTTCACGTGGCCACACTTCTTTGTTTGTTTCTTCCTTTTCCTCAAAATGCAGATTCGTGAATGAATAGATAAAATTGTGATGGCATCGAAGGTCGTTGTGTTTTACTTACTTGCCGAGCTGTCTTCGAATTTACAGCAATTGTTCACTGAGATTTGTTTTGTATGTGATTGCAGGCCGGGCAAGCCGTCGTGCCAAAGTTCGGTTCCTGGGACGCCGAAAACATCGGCTACACCGTCTTCTTCGAGAAGGTGCGAGACAACAAGGCCCCGCCAGCACCCGCCGCTACCAAGCCACCTTCCTCCGGCGGTGGCGGTGGTGGTGCCGGTGCCGCCTACGACTTCGACCCGTACGAGCACTACGAGAGCCTCAGCAGGAAGGTGCCTTCCCGTCCGCCGAGCTCGCACGGCCAGCAGTCCACTGCTGCCAGCGTCAGGGCGCCGGTGCCAGTGGCCGGTGGCGGCGGCTATGACTTTGACCCGTACGACCACTACGACAGCCTCAGCAGTAGGAACGTGCCCACCCGACCGCCGAGCTCTCACGGCCATGGTCATGCGCCTGTTGCTGCTGCTGCTGGCTACGACTACGACTTTGACCCCTACGAGCACTACGAGAATCTCAGCGCCAGGAACGTGCCTTCGTCCCGGCCACCGAGCTCGCATGGCTACGCGCCCCACAGGCCTCATCACCACCACTCCGGGCATGGGTACCACCGCCGGACCGGGAGCAATGGCAGCAACGCCGTGTCCGAGACCAGCAGCCGTGGCAGCAAGTTCTCGCCGCCCAGGCCGTACCAGCCTAGGTACAACAGTAACAACGACTACAGCAGCTTCCCGCCGCAGCCACAAGGTGGTGGCCACGGCGGACAATACCACCAACACGGTGCACCGTCGCCGCCGCGCCATCACCACCACCCGCCCCCGCCACCACCACCACGGCGCCCCAAGCCGTCAACTGTGCCGAGGTTCGGCGTGTGGGACGAGAAGAACGCGGCCATGGCGGCGCAGGGCTTCACGGTGCAGTTCGAGAAGGTGAAACGCAACAGGGAGGAGGTCAAAACCGTCCCTGCGCCGGCCGTGCAACCACCGACGAAGCTGCTGTCGCCCGACCATGTAGTGGCGGTACCACACGTCAGGCGACACGGGAAGAGGAAGACCGAGAGGTCCTTCATGTCCAGGATGTACAGGTGCCTGTTCCCAAGGGTCAGGGAGTGAGTGTGTGGCTGATCCGACGGTAAATTACAATCACTCAGACGTACGTATACGTGTTCTTCGACAGAGATTGTATTGTACTGCTATACTTCAGTATTTTTTTGTTCTTTGTTCATTATTATATACTGTATTTGTATAAACTTCAGGCATTTGTCGAATCACTTCACTCAATCACACGGAAAAAAAATTTAGGGGCCTGCACTTGACTTCTCTCGTTGATACTCCTAGGTAGATGTATTTTCCATAGAGCCGAAGGCGGAGCCCAACGACGGAGGGCTCAGCGACGGCGGCAGCGACCGATGAGCCCCCGGCCCGCATGACGGCTGGGTCACGTGAGTGCATGGATCGTCGAGCATGCACAGCTCCAACAGGGAAACTGCCCAGCCAATTAGCTGGTGGAAGCTGGCAGGCGGAGTCTTCCGAATCGATACTGCCGGTTCATTGATAGGTGAGGACGACGGAGGACCATCCACACCCAATGCTTCCCCGTGCACTTTCTTGTCCGTCCCTCAGCACGGCTTTGATTAGTCGATTCATTCTTGGGCATCATGCTGAAGTCGATGCTGATGATTCCTGCATCACGGAGAAGTCGATGTCGAGATTCTTACATCATGCTGAAGTCCATGTTGACGATTCATGCTTTGTCTTAACATATAGGACAAAAAGAGGAGATTAGTTCGAAGAAGACCTATACATAACAACTTTTAGATGATGTTACTTAGGCCCGGTCAGCTTATGTTGGAACACACTAGGAGATACGATGGGCATGTTTATGCTTCTACCGTGGCATACACTAGGTATGTCATGTCATTTATACATATGTGTTATCGCCCACCAAAATGCTCACTCATTCTTTTGTTCATACTTCACAAAAAGAACAATCAATGGCGTATTTAGGAAAGAATCTCTCTACGGCCGTGCTCATAATTGTCATCATGGCCATCTGTATCGGTATGTACGTTTATAAATGTCTCCTAACAACTTAAGTTTTGGCATTGAATTATATGCAATTTCATATGTTGTTATGAACTATTGAAAATATAAGTGTCTCTCCTAACAACTTAAGTTTTGGCGTTGAATTGGCTCGTGTACATAACTTGACATGTTGTGTTTTCATTAGTCTTTTGGCTAATTAACCACGTTCTTACATGTGCTAGGATGTTCAATGTCAGCATACGTGCAAGGCGATGGAAATTGTGGGTACCCAAGCGCCAATTTTCATGGATTGTGCGGCAGTAATAGCAGTTGCAATAGTACATGCCTAGCAGAAAGCCCCGATAACTATTACGGCAATTGTTACTGGCTTATGTGCTACTGCTATAAATGCGCTTTCTGATTTTGTTCCTGTTGGTACTGCTCCGATCTAGCCATGATGCAATGACCCCTGGTGTTTCTTAAATATCAATTACACTAGTGGCTCGGCTCTTATGTAATAATTCATATAAAGTGTTTTTAAAAAATAATAGGTTGGGTTACCTCAGCTACTTAAACATAGAGTAATGTACACTATTTGTCGGGTGGAATATGGCGGATATACCCTGACGGACCTGATGAAATCGGTCGAATGGCTCGTGTGGGACTTCATGGCCTAGCTCAAGGGACACAAAACGCAAAGATTTATACCGGTTCGGGGCAATCGGGCACCCTAGTCCGATCTCAGTTGGAGTCACTATGTGGTCGAGCTCAAACGCCGCGCATCGGGCGGAATACAAGCATGTCGAGAGGGAGGCCGGCTCCCCAAGTCTCGTGGAGTGGTGTGTGTTCAATGAGGATGCGATGGGAAGAAAATCGATCCTCCTCTCCCTGGTGGCCAAGGCTCTCCTTTTTATAGTCGTAAGGGGAGGATACATGGGTGCCACCGGAGAAGGACTAAAGGTGTGAAGAATATAAAAATAGAGGGGGTAAAGTGTAAAGTCATCGTTTGCCGCACGCTGTCCTGGCCTAAGGCGCATCGTCGTCACCGCCTCTACCCGTGAGTCGCCCACGGTCGCCATAGAGTCTCATTTATTGGGCTCCATTATTTCGATAAAGTCAGATCATCCAATCGAGCTCGAGCTCGCTGGTTGGTGACGGAGGGAACAATGAGCCGTCATACCGCCATAAACGCGCCGCATTTTGTGTCGCGAAGAAAACGCGGATGAGAGCTCGACGGGGGAGCTTCCTACCGCTGCCGAGGTCGCCGCTGTCCGTAGTGGTTGTCGGAGGCGACCCGCATCCGGGCCGATACGCCGCGGCCCGCCGGGCATTGATGTCCGCCGCCGGTATCGCAGAAAGGTGCGCGCGCGAAGCCGCGGCTACCGCATGGCGCCACGCCACAACACCCGCGCATCCGCCGAAGCATCGATTGACTTTGCCCGCTCGCACGAAGGAAGGGCGGCGCGGCCGGGTGGATGGTCCCGAGACTTAAGAGCTTGCGGAGCTTTACGCCGCGGTCGAGCCCACGCCGTAAGAATCGGAGACGAGTCACGCCGCCCCTCGGAGGTCGCGATGTGGTTTGTTTTGGTGAGAGCCGGCTCATGAGCTCGCGTAGTCGGGCCGCCCGACCTATAGGTCGCGGCGAGGCGAAAAAAAGCGTCCGCCCCGCCCTTAGTCGCCGAGGCGGAGAACGCCTCACCCGCCCTTCGATCGCGGACGGGGAGCGCGCGGAGTGACCGCCCCCGTGCTAGATGAGAGGCCCATACAACTTAGTAGTCGCTCGCGGTGAAGGGTCGCGCGAGTCGGAGTGATCCCGCGAAGCCGCGTCTAACGAGCTCTAGGACGCCGCTAAGAGCTCGCTCGAGACGGGGATCAGTCCCGCGAGCTTAGAGAGCTCGTGGGAGGCGGAGGTGTCTTGCGGGCCGAGCTTGGCGCTGAGGCCGACCGGGCCGAAAGTGTCGCTTAGGGTTTGCCGCGACTGTCGTCGGCGTTTAGGGTACCCTTAATATTGGTACCCGACACTATTGGTCCCTAAACTTGTATCACTATGTCATTTTGATTATCTAAACTTGTAAAACTTTCATCCAGATACCTATAAACAATGTTATGTTTGGATCTCTCGAGCAACTCCAAAGAAAGCCCCTACTTTAATTAGGTATAAAATGTAACACTAGTAGGGCTCCTAAATAAAATTTTATTTTTCATACCCTCCTAAAATTCACTCCCAAGCCCCTAGCTATAGGAGCCTCCTATCTACCCTCTAGATAGAAATGGGAGTCCATTTTATTTTACTAGAATTTATTGTAAATTTGGTCTCTCAAATTTTATAAGTTAGAAGTCTATTTCTCGGAAGGATGGTTGGAGTTGCTCTCACTACATGTTTATTGGGTCTTAGTATGATCCTTGGTTCTTCGGTTTTCTAGCATATTCGGTTACCGAAAACTGCTAACCGACGGGCTTCTTTGGGAAAGAGTGAACCGAGCAAATTCAGGTTCAGTTAATTTGGTTCGGTTCCGGTTCTAACCAAACTAACCGAGGTGCAAATCAAAGATCCAACATCCAAATTCTAGAAGGAAAACAAATGACATCGACGAACAACAAATCAATGAAGAACAAATCATCTAACTTTGGGTAGATTGAAGCACGACTCCTTGCCCGCAGCCTTGCGCATTGTGCAGCACCTCGCGCAGCCCCCACGCGTCCTGCAACTCACCAACCCTCGTTAACTGCGGCTTGCCGTGCCTCATCGCCACGCCTCATCCTGCTCGCTGTCGCGCGGCACGCATCACCATGCTTGCCGATGCGCGGCTCGCCTTGCCTCACCTCCCCGCAGCCATCGGTCACTTGGACGGAGGGAGAGGAAGGGTGCGTACCGCCGCCGGATCCGTGGAGGGGAGAGAGGCCGCTTCAGGGAGATATGGCCGGAGTGCCGGAGGGGATGACTGGAGTCCGGACTTCGGAGGGAAGGGGATGGCCGCTAGAGCAAGGATGGCGACACGGGGGCTCGGGTCGAAGCCGGTCGCGGTCGCGTCGCGGGAGTAGATTGTGTGCGAGGTTCGGCGGCGCTAGAGTCCTGGCTGTGGGCTAGTGCCTAGTTAAAGTTGAAAACGGACGGAAACGAACGGAAAATCGCTCTATCGTTTTCATTTTTCGTATTTTAGATGGAAATGAGAACGGAAGCCGGACAGCCGTGAACAGAAACGGTAGCGGCGGGATAAACTGTAAAGCGAAAACAGGTAAATACGATCGGGAAATAGACGGAAACGAACGGTAAGTGGGAACTTAAGCCTGGATTACATATCACATATGATTATGAATATGACAACCAAGGTACAAAAGTAAGAAAAGGAATAAGTAAAAAAAAAAAAGATCTCAAATGATTAGTAAAGGTGAATAAGAATAAACTAGTCAGCCTGGCAACTTCCTGCTGCTACGCCTGCGCACACATGCATTTGAGTGGAACAGCCGTGCACACATGCTGCGTACGCCTGTCCTCAGACTACTTCCTGCTGCTACATTGCATCTGCATGCACACATGCTGCCACACGTGGAGCCAGGAAACACGACGCAACATCTGGGAGGCCGCCTGCTGATAAGGCCCGTGAGGGCCATGTAGTGGGCTTATCCCGTTTAGGAACAAAACGGGATGAATACATGATTAATTATCCCGGTAAAATACGGTATTCCGCAAATATGGACGGAAATACTCCCATCCGCTTGGTCCCGTGCCAGTCCCGTTAACTCTGTCCCGCTTTTCGGTCCCGGTTACAGATTTCCCGAAAAAGCAAAATGGTCGCTAAAAACGGAATATTTGTGGGACGGAACGGGATTCATCCCGTCCGTTTTCATCTTTACGCCTAGGAGAGAGGAATGGAGGGGCCTTTAGGGTTTTAGGAGGTAGTATATGTACTTAATTGTATTGGGTTGGACCTTTCTCTCTTATTCTCGGGCCTTTTAGGTTTTGGTTACA